>CM032446.1:117512151-117612151 GCA_019049505.1 Pachyrhynchus sulphureomaculatus | reverse complement strand
TATATATATATATATATATATATATATATATATATATATATATATATACATATATATATATATATGTATATATATATATATATATATATATATATATATATATATATATATATGTATATATATATATATATATATATATATATATATATATATATATATATATATAATGTATATATATATATATATATATATATATATATATATATATATATATATATATGGTGGTCGCCCGTGACTCCGTGCCGTAGTACCTTGCTTACGGTGCAGAGGGTGGAGGGTTCAATCCCGCAGGTCGGTATAGTTATTTATTAATTTATTTAAGTATATTTGGCTTGGCCACGTACATAGATAGTAGCTGTTCGCCGAAATTCAATAATGACCGTGGCAACACTACCGCGTTGTCTAAAAAGATGCTGTGAAATACAAAAAAGGTATGTTTCGTCACTTGGACAACATTGACGGATATTACCACATCCTCGCCGATATCCTTAGGATATGAAAAAGGGTAAATCACAACTCAGGCGGAGAGGTGAACAATGTATATATATATATATATATATATATATATATATATATATATATATATATATATATATATATATATATATATGTATTTATATATACATTTTCTTCATGAAACTCCGCTATTCGAGGTCTTTAAACTTTCCGTCGCGCTAATAAAATCATTGGAGAGTGTAATACTTTCTCTCTCCAGTAGCTATTTTAGACTCGTAGTAACTGAACTTATGCTCTGATTATAAATAATTCTATCAAGAAAATCTTATTAATAGTTTTCCAACAAGTTTCAAACTGATTAAAAAACTATAAAGGCAAATAGATGAGTAGTTAAAAGTGACCGTCATTTAAATAACAAATAAAGACACGAAAGGGTGCACGCTAATTGAGATTTAACTATCATTTACAAAGTCAATTTAAACAGATAAAGCGACCGTTAAACATCTTCATGAGTATTTGATAAATTATTATTTAACAAGGTATAATTGCCGTATAATAGTCAATAGTTCAGTTTGAATAAAGGCGACGAAGTACAAAAAATTATTGAGTCATTCTGTAATAATTTATCAAAACAGATTTCTCGGGCTGCCTTGTCTCAGTCGGATCTCAATGTTTTAAAAACACTTAAACGGAAAGGATTTCCAGATGTTTCATTTTCATACTGAAAATATACAACGGAGATAACCTACTTATTTGAACGGAACACAATTGTTTAATTTGTTACTACCATTATAAAAGTTTTTTTAAAGTAACTAATTTCATTTTTATTACTTTAATATGGCACGGAAAGAAGTCTACTCCTTGATATGTTTGCGTATAGTAAGTATTTCTGTATTAATATATTTAAATTTTAGTTTTAGTTCCTCTAAAAATGACGGTAATAACAATTGCATTATTTTGCACTATATTTCTTAAGATTTTGCTTTAATATTATTCTTTACAGGAAGACACAGTAGCAACTTTTTTTTTAACCGCATCAACCCAAATTATATATTTTAGATGATGTATAATTTAACATAAGTTCAGAATTTTGAATAAATATTTAAAATAAATGTTCAAATTCAATAGCATAAACACCACACACTATTTGCTTCAATAAAACTAAAGATTTATAATTTGGAAGTGATTCTGTTTTCGATCACTTGATGTTTATTTGTAGATTAAAATTTTTCAGTCGTTTCATTGGTAAAAATCAAGAGACTTTTGTAAAATGTTATGCCTTCGCGCCTTGCAAAACGGGCTACAACCTGGATGGAACTAATAAAAAATACGGACAAACACAAACCAATGTTGTTCAAGGATCTCCATAAGACCTATTCCTGTTAAGAAGTTGTGGGAAGTACTAGAGAAAATCAATATTAGCTACACCCTAGTAAGTACCCTTAAAATGCTCTGTATTACCTAGGCTCTTTAAAATATATACTGTAAGAAATTTAAATCGATGGAAAGAAAATAAAAATGCATTAATTTACTACCCATGTCTCCCTCTAGTTCGTCGATTACCAAGATATTGTAGTAAATGATATAGGGGCAGAATCAACAAACATCTGACTAGAACTAGAGGAAATAATAACTTGTACTTATTACACTATATATATTATAACCGCTTAGGAGTAATCTTTGACATAACAGCAACATATAATAAAGAGATTAATACAGCAATACCACACACAAGAAAGAAAAGCAATTAGTGGTCTGGATGAAGTGAGTATCTTATGGGCTTAGAAAGAAGCTAGAATGTAATATTTACGCTTATTAAAATTAGATTGATATATGGTGCGGAAACATAGAAGATAAAGGAAAATAACCGAATATAGCTTGGGTCGACAGAAATAGATTTGTTTAGAATTCCAAATTAAGATATACAACAACAAACAGGAGTGGATTGTCTTCTGATGACAGATTTAAAATAAAGTAATGGTGCAGTCCGTAGAAAATCAAAGTAGACCTGGAAAAAAAGAATACTTAGAGCAATGAGTTCGAAAGAACTAAAAAGGGTCAATCGAATAACAGAAAGACATAGAAACTAGAAATCGCACGAGGTCGAAAGACGTTTTTAACCCGATATTATATCATCAAATAATAAACATTTAACCAAAAAATGTAACCCTAATATGTATTGAAAAATTACTTATTCCTTTCTCAAACCGAAAGAAGATCCAAACTTTTTAGCAGGCAACTTTGTTCCATTGCTAAGATCGTGTGATTATCCACCGTTGACCATCACAAGGGTTTATTTTAATTTAAAAATTAGAAAAAAAAATTTAATCAATATGGCTTGAATTTGTATAAAATATAATAACATGATAAATATACAAATCTCTTAAAGCATGTCGTGTACAACGGACGAACGTACTGTAAATTTTATAGGCGTAGCGTTTAAAAAGTACTAATGTTACAGAAGTACTCTTAAGAATTCAGATCTCCACCTGCGACGTCCATCTATATGTTTACCTTTACTACAGTTTTCTTGCAACTTCAATAACTATTATATTTATTCAGAAGAAAGGTTATCAGTTTCTAAGCAAATTTTTAGAGTGAAAATACTACTTTATACACTAGAGTGGAAACAAATGTCTCCGTATGGTTTTACCATGAGACTTGAACGGCCAATAAAAATTCAGTATAATATTGATCTTTCTGCAAAATATCACTTTTCCAAACTTGTCAGGGAAATAACTATTACCAAGCCGTCAAAACACAAAAATCTTGCTATCGTTACATAATGTTCGCGTTCTCGCTATCTTTTTCTAAACATCAGTTTAAACAACTAAATGTTTCTTTTAATCAAGGTTTTTGGAAACTTTATAATATTGGTTTCTTAGGCACAATTTGAAACATTGGAAAAAAAAATTTCCATTTTTAGTAGATAGCATCAATGACATTGTTCAGTCTTCGCACTTTTTTGAAAAACAAAAATAGTTTTACGTGCGCAAAAATTTTATAAAATATAGTAGTTGTAGTGTTTACTTTTTAATAATTACAAATAGTTGTCCAGAAGAAGTCACGTGACCTTACAAAATATTAGTTCTTATTACAGAACTCCACACCATTTTAGAAAATAAAAGGAGTTACTAACACCTGAAGAATATGAGCTCTTTCTAGGTTCAGTGCATTCAATTTAAATTAAAAGCTGCATATTCTTCCAGAACAGTTATTATTTTTTCGCTGGTCGCATAATTATTAAATACAACAACAAATAAACACCAAAATTGTTTATCGCCATATGCCTTCTAATCGACTGTGTATTAATAAATTTGTATGATGTTTTTGCTTACAATAAAAATCTTAGATCTAAACTGGTCCACTTTTGTTGTTATTAAGAAGAAAAGTTTGGATCCCTAAAACTTCTTTCTTAATAATATTATTATTTATACTTTTATTTAAGTAGTTTTGTAGGAAGATTGTGATGCTCTTCTTCTTCGGTTACATGACCAATTCTGTCACTTATTTATTTGGTTATGTCTGCTTAAATTTTGAGCTATTATATTATATTTTCTGGACAAGAGCGTAATTGTATTTGGTTCTTCCCATTTTATGTCCTCTTTCCTTATTAACACTATTTATTATTCCATCGATTTATGAGATTAATTTAAAAGAAGCACAAAGAGTTTTGCTATCTTCTTCCGGTCCAAGGCTCTTAATTCATTCCCTTGTATCTCTATCCCTCTAACCTATTCGGTTACTTCTGTAATGCCTAGAGGATTTTTCTATTGCGAAGGAAGTAAATTGCGCCTATTACTCGTACTCATTGAATGCTTTTTTAGGTCGACGAAAAATAGGAAAGCTTGTCTGTTATACTCGACAGCCTTTTCCGTCTTATGAAAAATACTATGCCCGTACATGATGAAATTATGTTTTTGTTTTGCATGATGAAATTATATTTTTATGTTGGGGATGTGGAATCTTTGACACAATGACATTACTCAGTATATATCACCACTACACCAAACACTTTATTTTTGCACTCGACGCGCGTTTCGTTAACCATGTTAGCTTCATTAGGAGCGATAATTGATCGAGTCACTTGAGTCAATCATCGCTCCTGATGAAGCTAACATGGTTAGCAATCCGCGCGTCGAGCGTAAAAATAAAGTGTTTGGTGTAGTGGTGATATATACTGACTAGTAAATTATATTTTTGATTATTCATTCAGAGCAGATTTTTCACTGGCAATAATAAAGTGGTATTGAACCAAGTGTTTTCGATGTAACTCTCTAGTTTCTCTTTAGTACTGTCTACTGTTGCTGGTTTACACTAGTTTAAGAGTTCATTTAGTCTATCTTTTCCTTTCTCGATATTTTTTGTAATTCCTATACTAATATTCTAGTTATGATTTCTTCGTGTCTTGCAATTTTCCGTGATTCTGATTTCCTGAATATTGGTTGTTCTTCTGTAAATAGCATGCTTAGTTATTCGATCCATATATTTTTTTGTGTATTTGACATTTTCACACTATTATTTTTTATTTCTGTTCCTTATCCTCTTTTAGAACCTCACATGTATATTTATACCCAAGCCATAGTATTTCTTTTTTTGAGATGTTCTCAATATTCGTTTTTTATTGGTTTGATAAAAACGTGTGTTTCGGTTCTTGTTCAATTTATTGTGTCTCTTTTCTTTCACATAACTACGGTATTTTTTACAAAAGTTTCTATGGTTTTTTATTATCATTTCACCATGAACTGTTAAAATACTTCTTCCCATTTTTGTCAAACTCTTTGCTCGTCTGTCAGTTCTTATTATTCGGTTATTTTCAGTTTGTGTATTAGTCCATTTTTCAACAACTATTTTTAGGACATACACTGGTTTTTCATTTCCGTTGTTTCATTCGGATTTTAGCCAGTACCAGTTTATGATATCATCCTATTACTACTCAAGATTAGGCTTTGATATTTAAAATTTCTACGATGTAATCGATCTTGGATAATAGTCATTTTTGAAGGTGTATATTTTTGGGTTAATAATTTGTGCTGAAAAAGTCCGTTAGGATATCTTCATTTTAATTTCTGACTCTTTTATTAAATCGTTGTTCTGGTTCTGGTATAATACTATCTGTCACGTTAGGATTGTATTTTTCCTAAGATTATCTTTTCTGAGAAGCTAATTTATTGTATATTAAAAGCCTTTGTAAAAGCTAGCCCCAATATTCATATATCTGTTATTTTTACAGCTATAAATGCATAAAACTTCTACATGTTTGTCGCCTAACTTGATTCGTACTCTAACAATTCTCTCTGAGGAATAATTACATGCTTTAATTAGCCGAATAATTTTTTTTTTACGAATATGACAACTTTTTTCTTAGTTTTTACTTCTTTCACTACACCACGACGTTAGGTGGTTATCTAACATTACTTGAGCCTTACCCCGATTGCTACCTTTTTGCAACCGGTGAGCTCCTTATTAATTTTCTGTCCTCTTGTCTTCATCGGTTTGATGATTCAATTCCTGTTCTAAGTATTTCCATCAATTTATGATCCTATTGTTGGATATCGTTGCTATTAGTGGATTCGGAAGCATAATCCCATCTCTGTGCAAATATGTTCTAGCCTGGCTCAGCGATTTTTCTTCTGCCTTATCCAAGCTTCGGATCGGCAACAATACCATCAGTCCACCCGAAGACTGACGGGTAGAATTAGGACCAGGAAGTTGGTTATTAAAATGAAAATTTTTTAGGCAAGTGGGTGGAAGAAAGAAATAAAGATTTAGCAAGACTCTTAGTAGCAAACTACAACACTCATGAATTATGAATTATTATGCATCTTCACTTCTTATTATCGACTTCACATAACGGAATTATGTTTAGTATATGACATATCTGATACTTTTTTCGATGTATCTAAATTCTACTAAGAATCACTAGTTATCTTTGTATAGCAACACAACTTAAGTATTCAACACTTCGCTAATATACTAACTAATATATAACTTGAACCTAACCTGAATCCAAAAATTGAAAATATTTTGACTCATCTATAAGTAATAAATTATTTTTTAAGTTAGCATAATTGCCGTATAATAAGCAATAATCTAACCTAAATATAAGCAACCAGGCGTAAAAAGTAATGAGTCATTCTTTAATAATTTATCACATCTGAGTTTGATGGGAGTTGACTGCGTTTTGCTTCAAATTACACAGTGAGTTGCATAAAGCAACATTCAGAGATTTTACTTTTTTCTTTTTGGTCTTCAATTCTGTATTTATTTTCCAAAAAATCTTCATCTAACTATCTAGTCTGGTCTTAAATCGGTCTTATCCTATCCTGAACCATGGTCAAAAGTTTTCACTTCGTTTTTTTGAAACGTTCTTCAACCCTAACTCTTTCTTCCTTACTTTGCATCGGTACTTTCTATTTGTGTCTCAATATTTATATCATATTTCTGTAGCACCTCATTTCAAGCGCTCTTATAATATATGCTATTTTTCTGTGTAAAAGAACACTCCATGAAAATGTTATTATAAAAGGCTTTCTAAACCATATATTTAAGGTACATTAACAATAATTACATTATTAACAACTAACAATGACCATAATAGAATATTATGCATAATCAAATAAACGACTTTCAATTGATCATTTTAGATGTTCATGAAAATCAAATGTAGGTTGCCAAATGTCTAATTTCTCTCTCATTCTGAACAGTGTAATCACACACAGTTAAGGTATTCGAGATTTTGTCATACGTTTCATCGATTTTTAGTAATAAAATTTGCAAAAATTCCTAGTAATTTTTCGTTCTTTACTGGCAATATAAGACATAAAATGAAATTGCTTATAATCATGAAGCGTGTAGGTATTCTAAGATAAAATACTTCTCCTCTTTGCACTATTCATTATTATTGATACAGCTTTCTAAATTTTTTAAAAGATACCGGTGATCGATGAATTAGCAATAGGTTGTTGCGTCTAGTAACTATCCACATAACTAAAATTTTGTTGATAAATTCAACATTGTGGTGGCACTATGCTATAGTTGCATTGTACTTTGACGTCTCTGGTACCATCATCTTTGGTTAGCTTTATTACATTTTCTATATTTACAATAAAAATTATTGGTGACGACTTCCCCCATCCACCTAACATTATTAACTACTTTTCACTCTTCTTTTTTGTTTCGATTGGCTAATCCACATCTTGGTTTTAAATTACTCGTCTTTCGTTAAGCTTTATTTGTACCTACGCAGTATGTTTAGCATTCGACAGTTTTAAATAAATTCCACTAGTGTCTGCAGCCTAATTTCTCTCTTAACTCTTTTTTTTCTTCGTTCTTTCGTTCCTATCCAATAATTTTATATCTTTAGCACAATATCTTGGCCGAATGACTTTCCTACACCGTATTAAGTTAAAATTTACAAATCTAACAAAGTAAACAAAGTTTAAGCATATTTTAATTGTTATTAAGACCATAACATACCAGACATAAAGAAAAACATATGTAAAAAAATCAACATCTTTAAGTTATTATAAACTAAATAGTTTAACTCATTTCGTTTTCACTGATGATTTAATAATACTTTTCTACAATTTAATAAGTTAATAAATTGTAAGTATTCAATGTTATCAAAATCAATAAGAAATTAATCAGATGAAGTTTAAAATCTAATTACTAATTATTCTAATTATTTATAAATATATGTGTTTATTTTATAAAATAAAATAAATATAATATAATACTCTAACAAATTTTCATTGACCAAGAATGTTTACTTGTCAATAAACTCTGTCAATAAAAAAACTACGCTTATAATCATTATTAATTATTTTAAATTATAAAAAAGAACCCATTGTTCTGTATCGAATGTCTGAATGTAACAAAAAAAACTACTAGACCCGGCGTCAAGTCAATTATTTTACATAGATAAGAAAAGTAGCTACTGGGCTTGCTGCATAGTCATTCTTGGGTCAGTTAGAAATTCATTAAACAGCATGACGCTGTATAAACTTTGACGGTGGTACCGGTTCTCGACACTTTTAATTCACATCCTCCTTTTACCTGTCGACACCTCGGTGGGCGCCAAAACTATAATTCTAAGTGTTCAAAGTTTCTCATACATCTAGATACTAGGTGATGAGATCGTTATGATAAAATGTTGCCAAAAAGCATTATTTCATATTTTTATTTAGGTTCATTATTTTTATACATAAACTTTTTAAAACGATGATAAATATTGTTTGCCAAATATAATTAACTGGAAGGAGTACGCATTGAAAGATTTTCAGAAAAGATAAAACCTTTTTATTAAACAAAAATGTATCCGAAAATGTTCTAGGAAAAATCAGCATTGTTTTGAATTGGTTTAAAACATGATTTTTTCTAAATATGCTTTAAACTATAAGCACAGAGCTGAATAAGTTTTAATGTAACTCTGGATTTTGACAACTGTAATTCATATTCTCCTTTTACCCGTCAGTAATCACTCAAAATTTAATTCTATGTATCAAAATTTCTACTACTACTATTACTACTACACTTCTAAGGATATTACCATAATATACATTACTAAAAGGCACTATTTATATACGTTAAAAAAAATTGACCAATATGTACCTAACTACACAAAATAAAAAGTTTATTGTATCAGAAATCAGAGCATATTTAGTAAAATTTTTATTTTTCTGATTACGGCAAATTATATTGGCAAATAAAAAAATAAGGTCATCCTGATTAAAAAAAAAACTTCACGGAAAATCCAGCAAATTGGATATCGTATTCATACCCTGTGGAATAAATTAAAACTCTTTTTGAATATAAATTTATACAGAGTATGTAACGTTAATGGACTAGCACAGCAAGTTTGTCAACTACACCTGAACTGTTAAAGTTACAATCCTAAAAAAGGACGTTGTTGTTTCTTCAACGATTTAAATTTAGGACACAATAATTACTATATTACTTTGGGGAATTGTCTAAAATACTTTTGCTGACTAATACAATTATTAATTATGACTAATTAATGACTCCAAGCCAGCCAATACCAAAAAATGGAACTTTAATTTTAATTATCTTGCCTATAAAGCAAATATTAACTGACTTTTGAAAATAAAAATGTTTTTTTTGGTGTTTTTTATGTCAAATATTATTTTTTTACCTATTTAAGACATAATAAAGTTAAAATAATAAAACTGATATTATTTTAAATAGGAACTGGCAAATATGTCTTGAAATGTTCCAGCAATACTAAGCATTTTAGTCATTATCAAATACTTTAATCGCTTTTTGCAATGACCTTCATTTTTTGAAGATAATATTTTATAAGTAAGATACCAATAATTTACGCCTCTCGCTGATGTATGCCTAGTTTTAAAGGTTTACCAACCTTCTGTCGAGAACTATTTAGGGGGATAGGCCACTAGAGGAATTATTCAGCAAGTTGCTAACAAATACCACTTGGCAACGCTTTATATAGTTCTACCCCAAGTATATACATATATATATATATATATATATATATATATATATATATATATATATATATATATATATATATATATATATATATATATATATATATATGTGGTACGTCTCGGAATTAATGAGAATGATTTATTTTTAAGTTTTTTATCGAATGTATCTACAATTTAACATTGTCCCCTTCAACGTATGCTCCTTGGGAATCCCAGCGATTTTGCCATTCCTGGTAACAATTCTGGAAGTCTTGTTCCCTTAAGCTGTTTAGAACCTGCGTCATGACTCCTTGGATGTTGTCTATTGTTCCGTAATGGTGATCCTTCAACTTCCGCTTAAGCGTTGGAAAAAGAAAAGAATCGCATGGAGCCATATCTGGACTGTAGGGTGGGTGTGGAAGTACTGGAACGTGCTTTTCTGCCAAAAATTCTCTAACCGACAATGAGGTGTGACTGGGGGCATTATCGTGATGCTGGCAATGTCAGGTCGCACACGCAAAACCCTCTTCCGCAAACCTTCAAGGACCTCGCGATAAAAGATTTGATTCACTCTCTGGCCCTGCGGTATGAATTCTTTATGAACAATTCCACGACAATCAAAAAGGATGATAAGCATGGACTTGATTCGCGATTTGCTCATGAGAGTTTTCTTCGGCCGAGGTGATGATGGTGTGTGCCACTCTGTGCTTTGTCCTTTTGTTTCAGGATCGTACTGAAATACCCATGATTCGTCACCTGTGATCACTCTGTGCATGACGTTGCGTTCAATTGTCAAGCGTTCCAACAGTTCTTGGCTAATGGATAAGCAATTCTCTTTTTATCCATCAGACAAGTTCTTGGGCACCAGCTTTGCACAAATTTTTCTCATGACTAGCTCCGCTATCAAAATTCGACGAACAGTATCCTGATTTTGTATCAGACGAAGCTGTAGTATAGCGAAACGCGTCATACAGTTTCAGTGAAACTAAATAAAGTGGAAATTTGACAAAATCAGTCTTTCATTACATTAGTACTTTCCAATGATTGCCATTATTTCCTCAGAGGATCATATGCTTTTCTCAAGTCGATGAACAGCCAGTGGACTTGGTTTCGTGCCATATTTATTGATTGAGTTAAGGAGAAAATGTGGTCTATTGTGAATCCTCCCGTGCGAGAGCCTGCTTGTTCTTCTACTTCGAATTCTTGATATTCCTTCTCCATTTTGTTCTTTAAAACCGTTCCATAGATTCTACTCATTAATGCTGTAACTGCTATTCCTCGGTAATATCGCAATTGTACCCCAAGTATATAAAAATCAATATAAACTACTAAAATTGGACAAAAGTCCATTTTTCATCAGTTTTTGACGGTTCTCTTGAACAACCCCCGATAGAGGGTAGGTACGCCTTTAAAACTAGGCTTACATCAGCCAGAAGTGTAAATTACAATATTTGTATCTAATTTATTCTTTACGCTAGTACTACGATAAGCACTTTTTCGGTTTTTTTTTTGTCAATTCTGGCTCAACTGAAAAGCCGTGATAAGGCAAAACGCATCACAAACTGCTGAAAAATGGGCTTTGTTCAATTTTAGTAATTTAACACATAGGCTGAAAAGTTTTTGGTCTGACACATAGATGTCGCCCTTTTCAAATAATGCATATGACGATAAATGTCAAAATTTCATGACGTTTCGACGACTAGTTTATAAGTTACAGTGGTTTTAGTGACACTACTTTTGATATTTTCAAAACAATGGAAAAAATCGAATTTCGTGTGTTGATTAAACACCGTTTTTTGATGGGAGAAAATACTGTGCTTTATAAGTGTTACGGGGACGTCCCTGGAAAATCACCCATCATTTACTGGTATGCTGAATTTAAACGCGGTGAGGTAATTACATGGAAAATATAAAAAAATTCACAAAATTGTTTTGGATGATAGTAAAGTGAAATTGCGTGAGATAGCTGACACCCTGAAGATATCAAAAAAACGTGTTGGTCATATTTTGCATAAACATTTGGGCATGAGAAAGCTCTATTCCCGCGTATATGCCGCAAGACTTCGTAAATATAAAGAATCAAACGAGAGAAAAGACACCAACAACCTCTTCCGAAGAAGCGAAAAACAGTTCTACCGAAAAGCTATGTACAACAAACAGACAGCGGTGACTGAACCACCAAATTCCACTACAAAAAATTCCGGAGGTAAAATAGCCCCCCGTTCGGATCTTCGGGTGGGGGCTGGTTCAGACGTGTCGACATGCAGAGATCATAACTTTAAAATAGATCTTTGTAACATACAAGGTTTAAACTCGAATATAAATTCAGTGCACCAACACCTGCAATCAAATAAACCTCATGTACTCGCTCTCTGTAAAACCAAGGTCAGTTCATCGACCAGCACAGTAAACTATCTTTATCCTGGGTACGACTTCTATTCCCGATTTAGGCGTAACTTTGGAATCTGTCTTTTTGTCAGAAGCGAACTCTCTTGCCAACGAGAAGAGGCTCTGGAGCCCCCTAACTTTGATGTTATGTGGTTAAAAATAACGAGTCAACAAACCACAAGGTTCATCTGCATCCTCGATCGACCGCCAAGTGATACTAACTTTAGAACACTTTTCGCTTCTCTTGCAGACACCATCTATTATTTACAAATTAACTATCCAAATGCCGAAATTGCCATCCTGGGAGACTTTAATGTCCACAACATCAACTGGCTTAAGTATTCAAATACTACCGACGAACAAGGTTGTGAAGCTGAATCATTCTCAATCAGTTGTGGCCTAACTCAGCTTATTGACGAACCAACACGGATCCCTGATCGAGACGGGGAGCTCGCCAGTCTTCTTGATCTGTTTTTAACCACCAGTCCGGAGATTTACAAGGTCACCGTAAGTCCGCCGTTGGGTTTTTCAGACCATAAACTGCTTTCGACATCGAGTGTCCTACCGGTCAGTGACAGAGAGGCGCCTAAACCGCGTAAGATTTGGGAAAATCTCACGGAATATTTTCGAACTTTCCCTTGGTTAGACGTTTGTTTTCGATCCGACGACCCATCTGACTGCGCCAGGAAGGTTTCCGATGTTATCTTAGCTGGTATGGAGGCTTACATTCCATTTTCGAAGAAATGTCCTTCTAACGGCAAGCCTTGGTTTGACCGAAAATGCAAAGAAGTTGTTGCTTCTAAACACATTGCCTACCGACAATGGCGTGAAAATCCTAACACCATAAATCGTAACACCTTTGTTCGTGCCCGAAACAGATGCAAAGAAATTATTGACGAAACCAAGGAGGCACACAATCAGCAAATTAGAAACAAACTTCTCTCTTGTCCCAGCAATTCCAGGTCCTTTTGGTCAGTCGCTAAGGCAGTTGGTCAAAATTTCACCAAATCCACCATACCACGACTTACACGGCTAGATAGTTCTATTGCAACCACACCTGTTGAGAAAGCAAACTTGTTGGCCGAACTGTTTGCTTCACATTCTACTGCCGATTTCCAAGGAAAAACACCACCTACTATTCCCATAGTGCAGTCAAGGATGCCCGAAGTTGTTTTCAGACAGCGTATCATAAAACGTATTTTATTGAAGCTAGACACCAAAAAAGCTTCTGGCGCTGACGGGATACCTGCCATAGTTCTCAAAAACTGTGCGAGGGAACTGACACCAATTTTCTGTAGACTTTTCAACCTATCCTACAGAAAGGGAATATTTCCTTCCTGCTGGAAATGTGCCACAGTTCAGCCGATACCTAAAAAAGGCAAGCAGACCTTGCCAAACAACTACCGACCAGTCGCACTGCTTTCAATAACATCGAAAGTCATGGAAAAGGCTGTCAATCAGCATCTTCTAAAATACCTTGAAGGATTCAACATTATTAGCGATCACCAATATGGCTTTCGTAAACATACATCAACAGGAGATCTTCTGACTTATGTAACACATGTTTGGAACAACGCAACTGAACACTTCGGAGAATCTCGAGTGGTTGCACTTGACCGTGTTTGGCACGATGGACTGTTGGCTAAGCTGCGCTCTTATGGTATGTCTGAAAAGTTCTGTTTGTGGCTCTCATGTTTCCTCAGAGAGCGTTCTTTACGAGTCGCAGTCGACGGATTTCTTTCTAACACCTTTACTGTTAACGCCGGTGTGCCCCAAGGCTCCATACTGTATCCTACTCTCTTTCTTATTTACATTAACGATCTGCTGGAAAAGACCAGGAATCCAATCTACAGCTTTGCAGATGACAGTACGCTTATCTCTTCATTCACTTTGAACGCTCGGACATCGGCTGCTCAGGCGAATATACGCAAACAGCAGGAAGTCATTCAACTTAACAAAGACCTGGAAGAAATTCTATCTTGGGGTGACAGTAACCAAGTGGAATTTAAGGCTACAAAAACCCGGGCGGCAGTTATTTCTAAAAAAGTTAACGTTGCTGAACCCGACATAGTTATGTCGGGGCACTCCATTCCCCTAGCATCATCACTCAATTTGTTGGGCGTTAATTTGGGAATATTATTTCGAACCAGAAAGCTTTACACTCCACAACAACTGTTAATTCTTTACAAAGCTCAAATTCGACCAACTATGGAATACTGCTCCCATGTTTGGGGCTCCGCTCCCAAATATACACTACATTTGTTGGATTCTGATCAGAGAAGGGCTGTTCGTCTGATTGGAGACCCAGAACTGACCGGCGGCCTTGATTCGCTGGAACATCGAAGAACGGTTGGCGACTCGAGTCTATTCTACAAGTATTTTCATGGAGAGTGTAGCGAAGGATGTAGCCCGCTTAATTCCTCCCAGAGCGGTGCATGTTAGAAGTACACGTCGCGCTGATACTTCACATCCGTATGAGGTTCAGCTTGTTGCTCCTCGTATAACACTTTTCAAGCAGTCTTTTATATGGAGAACATCATCCCTTTGGAATGGCTTACCCAGGACTGTGTTTCCCACCGAGTACAATTTACAGTGATTCAAGAACAACGTGAATCGCTTTTTCCGCACACGTGTCGCTCCTGTAGCGCTTTAGGGACTTCCCTGCAGCACGTGTGCTAGACCCATATAAAAAAAGTCGAAATGGGTACCGCGTTTGCTCACAGTGGACCAAAAACAACAACTTGTTGATAATTCTGAGCGCTGTTTGGACCTGTTCAAGCGCAATAAAAAGGATTTTTTTTATGCGACATGGGACAATGGATGAAACATGGATCCACCACCACACACCGAAATCAAATTGGCAGTCAGCTGAGTGGACACTAGCCGATGAAAGCCGCCCGAAGCGACCAAAGACACAACAGTCGGCTGGGAAGGTTTTGGCCTCTGTATTTTGGGATGCGCATGGAATAATTTTCATCGACTATGCTGAGAAGAGAAAAACCATCAATAGCGAATATTATATAAAGTTATCGGTGCATTTGAAGGCAGAAATCACAAAGAAACGGCCCCAAATGAACACGAAAAAAGTGCTCTTTCATCAAGACAATGCACCGTGTCACAAGTCAATGGTTGCGATGGCAAAATTGCATGTATTGAAGTTCAAATTGCTTCCTCATCCAGCCTATTCTCCAAATTTGGCGTGCAGCGACTATTGTCTATTCGCAGCCCTCAAAAAAATACTCTCGGAAAAGAGATTTGGCTCCAGTGAAGAAGTTATCGCCGAGACTGAGGCCTATTTTGAAGGCAAAGAAGGTAAAAAAGGTATAGAAATATTAGAAAAGCGTTGGACTGATTGTATCGCTCATGAAGGAAACTATGTTGATGAATAAAGTGGAATTTTGCAAAAAAAAAAATGTGTTTTAAGTAGCCAGACCAAAAACTTTTCAGCCTACGTGTTATATTGATAACCTTTTATGTTTGCTATGTGGCTTTTAGAAATCTAAGACTACATTGTAGCACCCGTTAAAACAAATCTAAATAACTGCTCCAGAAAATCTGAAGCCCAACCAAATTATGGCTTCTGAAGTTTTATGTTAGCTACTTTAAATGACTAATTACCCTTGAACATTTTTACAATTTTTAATAGTGCACAAAAAAAAATCAAAATAATGATGAGGTAGGCATAGTTTAGATACAACAATATTATGATTTTATCCTCTCCGAGGTACCGCCAGGAGTATTGTCCTGAGTTTTGGACCTCGAAAAACTTGTGCTCTTTTGTTTAAAAACAATTTAAGTTTTCAAAACGCGTTTCTTGAGCTTAAAATGTGAATAACTCCGGTTATATCAGTCTGATCAAGATAAACAAAAAACTAAACTATTCGTAATGAAATTTCCAACAAATCCTCGTTGGTCTTAAGTCGCTCAAGTCTGTACATAACCTACAAAAATGAAAAAAAAAACTGGCAAAACCCTTTTTTTTTTTCATTTTGTTATACAGGTCGACTAAGTGAACCAATCGGCTTGAAACTTTCAGAAAATACCCTGAAATTTGGGTACAAAATATTGAACCTAGTGGACACAATTGAATTTGTTATTTAAAATTTAAATTGCGCACCATTTTATGCCATAAATGAATCTTCTTTTTTTTTCAAAATTTAGGTCTCGACGTCAGCTTTCCGATGCCATTTTTTTGGAGACATTTTAACCGTTTTTTTACATTTATTTATTATTCAAATAACAACAATTGACATTTAAAAAAAAAAAATTTTAACGAAAATGATTTTTTTAAATAAAGGTCTCGCGATTCTCTACCAGAAGTGATCAAAAATTTTCATTTTTTTTTTTCAAAATGACCCAAAAATCGAATTGTTGTTTGATTAATAAATAAATATATAAAAAAAACTGTTCAAATGACTCCACAATTTTTTTAATGGAATCGGAAAGGTGGCATCAAGACCTAAATTTTTTAAAAAAAAGACCAAATGGAATAAAATGGCAGGCAATTTAAATTTTTAATAACAAATTCAATTGGGCCCACTGGATCAAAATTTTTGAACTAAAATTTCAGGGTATTTTTGCTATAACAAAAGGCATATTTTTTGAAGTTTCAAGCCGATCGGTTCACTTAGTCGACCTGTACAATAAAATGAATAAAAAACAGTTTTTTGTAGATTTTTTCAGTTTTGTAGGTTATGTACACATTTGAGCAACTTAAAAGTAACGAGGATTTATTGAAAATTTCATTACGAAGAGTTAGTTTTTTTTGTTTCAATCCGACATATATAACCGGAGTTATTCGCATTTTAAGCTCAAAAAACGCATGTTGAAAACTTCAATTGTGTATGGACCAAAAAGCACAACTTTTTCGATGTCCAAAACTCAGGACAATACTCCTGGTGATCTCCCAAAGAGGATAAAATCATAACATTGCTATATCTAAACTACGCAATTTCAAATGATTTTTTACTGCACAATAAAACATTTTTTCTTTTTAATATAAATTCTTTATAGTGCACTATTGGAATGACAGCATTTAAGTTGATATATCCCATTTTATGCTTTTGTACAAAAGCAAGCTTCAGAAAGCGACTCTAATAAAAAGAAACAAAATAATTCTGAAAAGTCACAATTTGGACTGATCTAATTTTAATAGTAGAATGCGATGCTGATAGCGTGGCACCGAAATGCTAATAACAGGGTGCATTTTTAAACATATTCCTTGGGCCTGGACTAAATACAATTTTAGGGTGCATTTCTATAAATAGTTTTTAGAATTCCCATATACACTATATTTGAGAAAGTGATATATTTTAGCGCATGTTATACTCGTAACAAACACACGCTCTGTATGTTTAGAACTTCCATGGGGCTGATACACTATTAGTTCATGTCGTCATTTTACTTGTCTATACATTGGTGCCACCGGCTTAGCCAGGTGCAGGAAGTGAGATGCATATGGATACAACGGTGCTTCTTTAAGAAAAAAAGAAGACACTAAACGTAAAACTTCTTTTAGAGGAGGGATGCCAAACGACAAACGGGAGGTGGATAATCGACGAAAATAGCTAATCTTTTTACACTATATAAACCCTTCCCAACAGTAGATACCGGGAGAGATTTTTGCAAGAAAGAACTCTTTCATACAGTGGCACTTTAAGAACGTTACTCCCTTAGAAATCAATGACCTTAGAAAGGAGAGGAAGAAATTTTTCACATAAAAAAACCGTTTCCTACAACAGAATTTTAAAAGCTCAAACCCAACTTAACAATCGATGTCTGAGGAGATCTTTACAAAGAAAACCTCTTATACAATAAAAGTTTAAAGGCTTCCAACATAAAAAAGTCTCATTTCTTTGATATCGCTATTTTCTACATCGCTAAGGGTGGGAGGGGCATATGTCCCCCTGCCCCCCCCCTTTGGCTACGCCCCAGATTGTTGCAAACAAACAACTGTAAGTATGTCAAAAGTTTTTCATACTTTTAACTAACTGATAGGATTTGTATTATTTAGTAAAAAAGCTATACTCAAATACCTTCTGGATTTAGATTTATACAAAGTCTGGTAATTAATTTTACAGGGTGGTAATATAAAAATTAAATGAAAAAATTGATTTTTTTGTTTTCTAGTCAAGGGAATGGTATCCCTTAATTCAGTACACTTCTCCCAACAATTTAATATTCATTCAGATGGGTTTTCTATCTCATTTATGCAAAAGCCTTTTGAATGGTTTCTATCCTCTTGACAAGTCATCTTTTTAACTTCATTTTAGTTTTTGAGAATGGTGAAAAGTCTTAAGACGCTAAATCAGGTGAATACGGTGAATAGTTCAACAAACAGGGTTGATTTTCAACCAAAAATTGACGAATAATGTGTGAAGTATGCATTATCGTGTAACAAGCAGCCATTATCTAAATTAAGATATTCATATCGTAGGAATTTCAGTCATCAAATGCTGCAATACTTGTACTCGTAAATAATACTCACCACTGATAATTTGGCCAGTTAAATTCATGATGTGCTTGCTATGCTCTGTATATATCGTGTTATAGGTCCTTCTAGTTTTTCTGTAGTCGAAAAATCTGATAGTTGCGTTATTCTGTCATTATTCTTAATTATTTGTGGTCAAACATATAAGAGGTGAATGAGATGGAGGAGGAGGTTCGAGGGGTTCTTGATGTCGCGCAATCTGAAACTTATATTACTTTTTCATTACAGTTGCGATACTTTTAAATAATACTCACCATTGACAGTTTGGCCAATTAAATTCATGATATACATAACTTTGCTATTGTAGAAAACAATCAATATTGTTTTGAGTTGTAATAGAAGTTTTCGTATTTTTTTGACTTGCTGTAATAATTTTGAACTCTAACGCTTTGTTTGTAAATCGTATGGAAAACATCGTCTTATTAGTAATAATAATCGATTTCAAGAAAGTTGGGTTATTTCTAGAGATTCGTACGATTTCTATGGGATGACGCACTATCAATAACTTTTGATCTTCATTTTAAGGTATGGAGCAACCTATGTTTTGTCCTGATTTTCTTTAAAAACTATTCAAATTGTTTATCTGTTGATGTTTAAAACTTCTTTGATCATTTTTATTGAAGCATCTACCACGAATTTATGTATTCTTAGAATCATTTATGATATTTCAATCCATGGATATAAATACGAAATATCATTTTTCTCACTACATATAGTGTTACGTATAGTAATTGAATCTTTTTAATATAATACACAAAATATGGTTAAAATTCAGCCACGATGCCCACTGACCTATGCCTCTCACCCCTCCAACATGTATGGGCCAACATTAACTCCCGGTTATATTCTATAAGCTATGGGCAAAAATTTTAATGAAAATCTGTTTGAATAAATCTTTTGTTTTTGCTGTGGAAAACAAGCTCGACAAATTTCTATTAATCACGTCAAGTTGTGTTGTGAGTTGAGAGCCAAGTAACAGTGACATTTAAAATTAAATATGGCAAATAACAGATAACTATGCAACTAGAAGTGTTATGGTATTCGATCATTAACGCAAATTTTTCACGCTATAAGTTGTGCGCGTTTAATCACTTCTAGTAATGCATTGTTATAGTCGACGGCAAACTAATAAGTCGGATCAGACGTCATTTCATTTTCTGAATTAAATCGAAAAAAACAGAATTCTCCAAAATGTGTGCGAAGAATATTTGGCATTTATCAAATTTAGTTTACCAGTTGTCAAATTTGATATTGGTATGTTCAAAATTTAAAGAATTGCCCATAAAGGGTTGCGTTCAGCATTCAATAAAATACAGTTAACAACAGGTTAAGTTTTAAAATTAGCAACACTTCACACCAAGTTTAAAAAACACTAAAACATGATAAATGAGTACAAAGCTTTTTTTTAATTAAAATTAAAGAAAGAATGAAATTAGAATAAACTATGTATTTTGAACAGAATGAAAGGGAACGTATATAAATATAAAAAATGATCATCTATTAAAATATACGAATATATATGAAAGAGAAAAGTATGAAACACGTTTAATAAATAGAAATCGGAAGTTTCTTCCCGTTTGTTCTTAATGACATGTTTCACAAAATAATTTGACAAGAATTTTTAAGGCGATTTTCTAAAAGGTTGCGGAAGGGATGCCTTGAATCCTATTTCCTATATATCAAATCATTTTATGTATAACATAATGTATGTATAACATACCTAGAGGGTAGTCCACGTAAAATAAAAAATTACACTGTACACATACCTTATCTCGGAAAGTTCTGAATACTTATATCAACAGTTTATAGCAGATTAATAGTATTTAGCATACTTATTTGAGGAAAGAGGGACACTTCTGATGATGTATTTTTTCGCGACACTTTCACCCTTCGAAAATTTTAATGAAATTTTTCCAGAATCGATAATCGATTCTATTAATCAAAAAGTGTATGCATGTCTTTTTTTTTAAATCGATTTAGTATATAGTTTTAATTTTAAATTTGAACGAAAATTCGCAAAAGTTTATATTTACTGCTTACTTATTAAAGCAACGATTAACCACATTTTAAATCACTCTTACAAGCTCGTTAGAAACAATATTTTTTTCCTAAGAAAATTGTAGTGATTTATCCCCACCCCTGGTAACTTACGGTCTTTTTACGTCGAATTGCATTATTGCATATTTTTAGGACACTCTACGTAAAAAAATTAAATTCTTCTATTTAATTTTTATTTATTTAACAAGCAAACAATTTTTATAAACATTAACTTTTTTCGCAAAAATTAAGGAACAAATTTTCCATTTTTGATGGTAAGAAAAATCACGCACTGTGTGTACAAGCTGCACACAACTTATGCATTTATTACATATAGGTATGGAGGTAACAAGATACTTCAAAAATGGTCCTTAATTTATTAAGCTACTCTAAAGAGGAGCAAAGAATACCTTTAGAAGGCGATAACTTAACAAATCCGAAGTCCACCCAGAAAGAATATATCAGGAGGATTAAATTTAAACAGAAAAAAACTGAACAAATTGTTATTAAAACAAAAAGCAAAGATAATGCTACATTAAAAACAATAATAAAATTAAAAAAATTAAAATCAAGTTCAAATTCGCTATCTCAGTCATCAGAGATATCGCTGTCATCTTTAGATACTAAGGTTTTACAGGGTTTACTTAGACATACAAAACTTTTTCTCTATCCCACCATTCCAAAATTATTTTTTCTGTATGCTCTACTACTTCTTTCCAGTACTCTTTGGTGATATGGTCTAGAGCAGGGGTGCTCAGACGGTCGATCGCGATCGACGGTCGATCGCGAGTGCTTTTTGAGTCGATCTCGAGAAAAAAATTCCGATATAGAACTATTCACAGATTTTGTTTTAGGTAACTAAAACAAAATGTAATGAATAAACTAGTAAAATTTATTCGATCCACAATTAGGCCAGAATAACCCCCTCATCACTTTCTTTTATCGTAATAACCCCCTGCTAGCGGCAAAAGGCGGCTTTATCAAAGGAACGCGCAGTACTTGTTAAAAAAAGCCGCGTTTTTGATTCCCGCCGATTTTTCTAGAAACTTCGGGCGGCGTGTTTGACGGGAACATTCGAGACTTCGTTCGCGCCGATATAAATATTGCGCCTGCAGGAATAGGAGTCAGTCTGAGTTGTAACTTGAAGGCGATACATCGATATAAAGTTTATTAATAAATAGTCCAAAATGAGTGCGGCGAAGAAAAGTAAAACTTATCATTTTAATAACGATTGGGAGGAAGAATTTTTCTTTTGTATGGTAAAGGATAAGTGCATTTGTCTCATTTGCCGTGCGTCAGTTGCAATACCTAAGCGTGGGAACTTAGAGAGGCATCACACTGTCACAAGGCGTGTTGAAGTCATGAGTCAGGACATGCAGATAAACTAAAACATGATATCATGGAATGTACATACTTTTCTTTACAGTTCGACGAATCCACCGATATGACAGACACTGCCCAGCTGTGTATTTTTATTCGAATGGTATTCAATGACATGTCGGCTAAGAAAGAGTTTTTGACAATGATTCCTCTGAAAGGAAAGACCCGTGGCAAAGATATATATGACGTTTTTTTCAATTTTGTAACAAACTACAAGCTACCAATATATAAACTAGTGTGCATTACAACCGATAGAGCAACAGCAATGACTGGAATCGAAAACGGTTTTGTGGCATTGTGTCGAGCTAATGATGACTTCCCTTCATTTTTCTCCTTCCATTGCATTATACATCAACAAGTTTTGTGTTCAAAAGTTCTAAACATGTAGGAGATTATGGGCATTGCAATAAAAATTGTGAATTATATCTGTGCACGTAGCTTGCAACGACGGCTCTTTAAATTGCAGTTGGAAGATAGTGAGTCAGCTGAACACACTGATTTAGTTCTTCACACGGACGTCAGGTGGTTAAGTCGCGGAAAATTCCTAGAAAGGTTTCAAGAATTATTGCCCGAAATAACAGCTTTTCTGGACGAAAGAGGTGATGACACTCAGATGCTGACAAACGGAAAATGGCTGACTGATTTGGCATTTTTGACAGACATCACAATGCATTTAAGCACCATTAATTTGGAGCTTCAAGGTAAAGGAAAAACTATTATTGAGATGATTAGCGCAATAAACGCATTCAAAAGTAAATTGCAACTTATGATAGATCAACTGAAAAGAAAGGATCTGAAAAAATTTCCTTCTTTGAAAGCCAGGATTCCTCAGTTGAATTATGATATTTATGAGGCAGAATTATCAAGTATTTTGGGCCAATTCGAAATACGTTTTTATAATTTCAGTAAATTGGCAAATATCGCATCATTTATGAGTTATCCTTTTTCGTGTAAAAACATTGAGAAATTAGCTACTGAAATAGCAAGTCAGTTTAACATGGACTCATGTTCTGTTGAAAATGAGTTAGTGCAAATTATATCAGATATACATCTCAAAGCCACAGCATTTGATACAAAATTCTGGTGTTTCATATCTGAAGATAAATATCCGAATCTAAGGCAAATCGCCCTTCAACTGACGGCAATGTTTGGGTCAACTTACTTGTGCGAGTCTGCATTTTCTGAAATGAAGATAATTAAGTCAAAATATCGCAATCGACTAACTGACGAACATATGTCATCATGCTTGCGATTAGCACTCGGTAATTACGTACCATCTTATGAAAAGTATGCTGAGGACATGCAGTGCCACGCTTCAACATCCAAAGTCACTCTTTAGTTTAAGTTTAGACACTAAAACTCGTTTGTTTTGTAAGAACCAATAAACTCGCAATTTTGAATAATTATGAGTTTTTTCATTGACATTTTAGAGCAGACCTACACTTACCTTGACTAAAAAAATGCATATTGTGCGGAAAACTAATATCTATGCCACGATACACCCTACCTAGACGACAATCCTGCCTCACACTTACTTGCAGCCTCTCAGAGTCGATCGATCGTAGTCTAACAATATTGAGGTAGATCGCCAGCAGTTCAAGTTTGAGCACCCCTGGTCTAGAGAGTCTTGCCATACCATTTCGGGTTCATGAGATGAAGGTCCTTCAGTAATATGCTTTTCATAATAGGATTTTGCGCCTGCCCATATTAATTCTATGGCATTAAATTGGCAATAGTAAGGTGTCAAACGCAAAACCTCATGACCCCGTTTCCTTAAAATTTCATCAACCACGTGTATTTTAGGTTTTCTAAAAATCTTTGCCATTAATTCTGTTTTTAATAAATTTGAAAAAGAGTTTTGATTTTGCTCTACTAACCACTGAAATATTTCATTTTTTTTCCACGATGAATTTGGTTGTTTATTCAAAATTCTAGAATGATATGAAGCATTGTCCAAAACGAATAATGAGAGTTGATCTAAATTTGGAATAAGCATTTCTTTTACCCACTTTTCGACTGTTTCATTATTCATGCTGTCGTGGTAATCGGCGCTTTTCGATGTAGTTCAAAATAAACTGGCCCCAGGTACAAATCCGGTGTATGAACCAGCATGCAAAACCAGAACTGTATCCCTTCTTCCTTTCGACTGATTTAGCCAAATTATCATGCCAGGATTTGGACCCACTTTCGTTTAAAAAAACCTATGTTTCATCCAAAAAAATTACTTTTCTAAACTGCGAGTTTAAATTTTCAACATACTTCCTTAAAAATGTTACTCGTTGACTGGCAATATTGGGGAGTTCACACAAATATCTTCGTTCGCAGTCTTTTTTATATCGAAATCTCAAATGTTTCATTAATTTTGACAAAGACTTAAGTCCAATTTCTAAAATCTTTCTATCCCGTAAAGTTTCTTTTAAAGTCGTAGGAGTTATGTTCATGTTATATTTTTTACATGTCGTAAATCAGATTTCTCACATCCATTTTCACGAATTCGCTTAAATCCTTAGTTTTTGGCCTTCCTTTTTTCACATTTTTCGCGGTTATGCCGCTGTGATTTTCATTAACAATCCTTTGTATGGTTCTAATACTTAAATTTAAAGCTTCCGATACTTGTTTCTAGATGGACTTCGGGTTCATTACCTTACTGTCTTTAGTAGATTTTCTTTGCTCCTTTTCAAAGTAGCTTATTCAATTTAGCACCATTTTCTTCGTCTGAGGATTTAAAAAGCCCGCAAGACGCTCTTTGGCTTCCATTATTATATGTATAATAAAAATTTTTGACAGTATTGAAAATTAAAAAAAATTGTCATTGATATTGACACAATAATGCTGCATTCATTTTTAACATCCAAAAACATTTAGAGACATTTACAAGAATATTTTACAAATATTAAATAAATCAGAGGTTTTTTGACTCGGTTTTACTAAAGTATTCTCTATATTCCTATTCGTTCCCAGTGCTCTCAGATGAGAAAGCAAAAATAATGGCAACTACTAAGTTCAATAATATTTAAATATTATGTATATTATAACATAAAATAAAATAATCCAGTCATTGTTCCATGGCATCTGAAAAATACTATTTTTGCTTTTGTCAGTGTGTTCTTTTAAACATTTTTTGAACAATTTTAAAAGTAATATTTGAGGTTTGAACGTACTAATATTTTTAATATTTAACGATTCTGAACGAGTTTTTTTCTCAAAATATTTAGATGGTTGCTTGCCACTAGAAATTATAGTTGGTTCTCTCTCTCAAACATAAAAAGTCTATTAGGCTTTTTCAATTTTCCGACGTGGTATTAATTAAATTCATGCTGACTGCAACTTTAACAAGGACGACAACAGAAAAGTTTATCGCAGCTAAGACGATACACCCGACTTATTAGAATGCCGTCGACTATAATGTAGTATTTTACGGGTGTGCCCTGTTACTATACACAATTTTTTACCTACATGCATGAACAGAATTGTAAAGACGATATTCGTTGTTATAATAAAATCGTACATAGAATGGCATTTTCATCGTTTTGTGAGTGTACGAGGTGAAAAAAAAATGCAGCAACTGGTTGCTTCACATAATCGCGTCTCGTTGCATTAATGTCCGAAGATTCAACAGTAGTTACATCTAGTCTCAAAACGTGTTTGTAAATTCGGGTTTAAGATAACTTAATCCAACATGTTCGTTCATTAATGTTTGATTATATGTTCCCATTTGATATAATGATCGACTGTCTGTGGGTAAGGACAGACGTTCTCAACATAATAAGTATGTAGAACATGTACATACATGTGTACATAATAACGTATCCGTGTGTACATGTTCGTATCTCTGTGATTGCTCCTAACTTGTATAGATCAACATTTTCTAATGAACTATGATTGCTATGTTTTCGTCCATGAAATACTGTATATATATCTTGCTTATGTAAATTTTAAAATTTTAGAATGATTAATAATTTTAAATGAGATTTTTTTCAAAAAACAATATATTTTTCAAACAATATTTTAACAATTTACAAACTGAGATCTCTCGTATGAAACAATACCAACAATTATAATAAATATTTGAGTTACATAAAAGGACGCGATTTCACGCCTTGAAACTCCGGATAATTTGACGAAATTGTTCCTGGTCCTATTTATTGTTACGCTCAGTGTGACAACAGTGTATTCGTCATTCTATTCATTGCATTATTTTAATAGAATTCATCATGCAAAACATATTGACATGCAAAATATTATTGTACTAGGAAATCTTACTTCACTATCACGAATTGATGAAAACCTTGGAATGCCATGCATAAAACCTTATTTTTAAGTACAGTACCTACCAACTTCTTTGAGAATGGTTGTTCCAGGACCGGCACTAACCAACGTAAAATAATTAAAGAGAGACTCCTACTAATAAATAATATACAAAGAGAGTGGATAAAATTCGTTATTAATATACATATTACTATGAACTATTATTTTAATGATTCCCTAACTTTAGGATAATGTAAAATATGCAATTTTGTGGATTTTACTTTCCTTACTAAATTGAAGTAATGTATTCATGGAAAAATGACACTTCGGGGTTCTTGCATTTCTTCCTCTCTAGAGCATGCTAACTCTAGAACTAAATGACATAACGATTTAAATTTAGCACTGATATCATATTTAAAGTCGAAATGGAAGTTAGTTTTTGGCCATTATGATTTAAGGAAGTGAGGCTAAAAGAGGTAGGGGGTCGATAAACCTTATTGATTTTCAGTATTATCTTGAGAGGTATTTTTATTTTTTTATTCGGATAATAATTTTAAAAATAATTATTTTTAGTCCAATATTCAAAGGGAGGATGTTAGAGAGGTTGCTCCCTTGGTTAGACGTTTGTTTTCGATCCGACCACCCATCTGACTGCGCCAGGGAGGTTTCCGATGTTATTTTGGCCGGTATGGAGGCTTGCATCCCTTTTTCGAAGAAATGCCCTTCCAACGGCAAGCCTTGGTTTGACCGAAAATGCAAAGAAGCTGTTGCTTCTAAACATCTTGCATACCGACAATGGCGTGAAAATCCTAACACCATAAATCGTAACACATTTGTTCGTGCCAGGAACAGATGCAAAGAAATTATCGACGAAACCAAGGAGGTACACAATCAACGGATTAGAAACAAACTTCTCGCCTGTCCCGGCAATTCAAGGTCCTTTTGGTCGGTCGCCAAGGCAGTTAGTCAAAATTTCACCAAATCCACCATACCACCACTCACACGGCCAGATAATTCTATTGCAATGACACCTGTTGAGAAAGCGAACTTGTTGGCTGAACTCTTTGCTTCACATTCTACTGTCGATTTCCAAGGAAAAACACCACCTGCTATCCCCATAGTGCAGTCAAGGATGCCCGATGTTGTCTTCAGACAGCGTATCATAAAGCGTATTCTAATGAAGCTAGACACCAAAAAGGCTTCTGGCGCTGACGGAATACCTGCCATAGTTCTTAAAAACTGTGCGAGGGAACTAACACCAGTTTTCTGTAGACTTTTCAACCTATCCTACAGAAAGGGAATATTTCCTTCCTGCTGGAAATGTGCTACAGTTCAGCCGATACCTAAAAAAGGCAAGAAGACCTTGCCAAATAACTACCGACCAATCGCACTGCTTTCAATAATATCGAAAGTCATGGAAAAGGCTATCAATCAGCATCTTCTAAAATATCTTGAAGGATTTAACATTATTAGCGATCACCAATATGGCTTTCGTAAAAATAGATCAACAGGAGATCTTCTGACTTATGTAACACATGTTTGGAACAACGCAATTGAACACTTCGGAGAATCTCGAGTGGTTGCTCTTGACATATCCAAGGCATTCGACCGTGTTTGGTACGATGGGCTGTTGGCTAAGCTACGTTCTTATGGTATGTCGGAAAAGTTCTGTTTGTGGCTCTCATGTTTTCTCAAAGAGCGTTCTCTACGAGTGGCAGTCGACGGATTTCTTTCTAACACCTTCACTATCAACGCCGGTGTACCCCAAGGCTCCGTACTGTCTCCTACTCTCTTTCTCATTTACATTAATGATCTGCTGGAAAAGACCGAGAATCCAATCTACAGCTTTGCAGATGACAGTACACTTATCTCTTCATTCACTTTGAACGCTCGGACATCGGCTACTCAGACGAGTATCCGCAGACAGCAGGAAGTCATTCAACTTAACAAAGACCTGGGAAGAAATTCTATCTTGGGGTGACAGTAACCAAGTGGAATTTAACGCTACAAAAACCCAGGCGGCGTTTTTTTTCTAAAAAAGTTAACGTTGCTAAACCCGACGTAGTTATGTCGGGGCACTCCATTCCTCTAACATCGTCACTAATTTGTTGGGCGTTAATTTGAGTGCAAATATGTCCTGGCATGAAAATGTTGCAGGCATAGCAAGAAGACCTTCTCAAAAGTTGGGAATATTATCTCGAACCAGAAAGCTTTACACTCCACAACAACTGTTAATTCTTTACAAAGCTCAAATTCGACCAACTATGAAATACTGCTCCCATGTTTGGAGCTCCGCTCCCAAACATACACTGCATTTGTTGGATTCTATTCAGAGAAGAGCTGTTCGTCTGATTGGAGACCCGGAACTGACCGTCGGCCTTGATTCGCTGGAACATCGAAGAACGGTTGGCGACTTGAGCCTATTCTACAAGTACTTTCACGGAAAGTGTTCGAGGGATGTGGACCGCTTAATTCCTCCGAGAGCGGTGCATGTTAGAAGTACACGTCGCGCTAGTTCTTCACATCCGTATGGGGTTCAGCTTGTTACTCCTCGTACAACGCTTTTCAAGCAGTCTTTTATATGGAGAACATCATCCCTTTGGAATAATTTGCCCAGGACTGTGTTTCCCACAGAGAACAATCTACAGCGATTCAAGAACAACGTGAATCGCTTTCTCCGCACACGTGTCGCTCCTGTAGCGCTTTAGAGACTTCCCTGTAGCACGTGTGCTAGACCCATAAAAAAAAAATATCTTTGTCTTTCCAGTTTTTCTGTAAAAGAGGAACTGATAGTGTTATTCTGACATTATCACATAACATTTTTTTGTAATAACAAAAATTGATTTCTCAACTTAATCACCATTAAGCTCAATACATTTAGTCCAGCGAAATTCCAATTTTTTTATTCTCTCAGAAAAATAATTATTTCGAACTGTGCTTAAGACTCGCTTACAGCACATATAACCGATGAAAATTTCTTCCTTCCAAGCCAATTCTTGAGGTTATTAAACAAAAAAGTCACTGGGGGACAAATCTAAGGAATATGGTAGGTTGGAAACTATGCATTTTTGCCATTGTCCTGGTGAAGGAGCACTTTTTACGCGCTAATCTTAAGCCGCGTATTCACTTGAGCATTCGCCCCGCATGAGCATGCGTTTGCCCTGTTTTACTCAGATCAGTACAGAGCGAGCAGAATGGCTCCACATGCCTCGGCCCGAGCCTAGAGTTATCGGTACATCAAAGTGAGCACGCGCTCGGTTCGTGCTCAGTGTGGCCGGGGTTGAGTAACCAAATCGAGCCGAACAATATGAACCGACCGACTGTCCCCTCTCCAATACTTTCCATTCAGTCAATCCTCTGGTGTTAAACCCTTCTTGTTTTTCAAATGGAACTTTCAGAAGATGTTTATTTTATTCTTTTGGGGTACTACGAAAAGTACCCCATACTCTGGAACCTCAGAGATCAATTTTATTACAATAATATTAAAAAAGAAAATGCATGGCATGAAATTTCTGAGCTAATGCAAATGTGCAAAGATGAGTGCCGAAAAAAAATTGAAAGCCTCAAGGGTTCACACCGGAGAGATAAAAAAAAGTAACACCACTGGACAGGGTAAGTACTTATTTGTATTTATTGATAACAAATCTAGTAATGAGGAAAATACAATATTTGTTTTATGGTATCGATATTTCTTTTAAGGAACCGAAGAAGCGTACAAATCTAGATGGTTTGCGTTTAATGCGATGACGTTTCTAGACGAAAAAACTGAACCTCGTGAAACAGTCAGTGTAAGTTTTAAATTCATTATCAATAATCCTTTATTGTATATACATATTTATTTACAATTGATACCTTAACTTAATATTTACATAATCTACTAAGTTCCTTCTTTCAAAAGCGGGGCTTGAGTAAGGGAGGAATTAGGATATTCAGAACTATTTGATATATCTGTATTTCTAATTTTTTTTTTTTTTAATTTATCATACAATTAAAATTATCTTTACATCTACCTACCTAAAAATTTGTTAGGCTAATTAATATAAAATCAGGCATATGAATCTTGCCAGCTGACACATGCAGTCGATGTACAAAAATATTCTGCCAAATGGTCTCTTACTTTTACGTGGAACAGTTTTAATGGGTAGAAGTGAAAGATGATTATGTGTATTATCATTTCTCCAATCTCCAGGCTGAATTTCTCCTTCTATTTCTCTATCAAAAGTTATAGAGGGTGTATAATAATTTCGTGAAGTACTACTTTTTCCCAAAAAATTATGTAGCTAGTACATGAACTGAACTCTGTCGGGTTCCAGAAGCAAAGGTTTTCGTAAAACGCGAAACACGCTTGATAATATCCCAAAAGCATTTTCCACTACTTTACGGGCTCTACTTAACCTATAGTTAAAAAGTCTCTTTAATGATCCCTTTGGATGAATCCCGTAATATGGCTTTAATAAATTTTCATTTAAAGGGAACGCTGAGTCTCCCAAGAAAATGTAGGGGAGATTTATGGTTAAATTTTTCAATGTATATGGCTCTGGGAGATTCAGGTTGCCATTTTCTATTTTTTTATAAAAGTCACAATTTTTTAAGACAAATTCTGCGTTCAGAACCGAGGTCGACCTACAGAAAATTGTAGTCAGCATCTACCAAAGCAAGCAACACGATGCTGAATTGAGATTTGTAGTTGTAAAAGTCATTTCCACTTTTAATTGGCGTTTTCCATCCAGCGCTCCTAGGTAGTGAGCGAAGTTCCAAACTTGGTTGAATCCGTGCGAAACTTTTAACCATTCTTTAGTTGTAGACGGCAGCTGAAAAAAGTGTAATATAATTTTACTTATACTTATAACCTATATACTTATATTAAAAATTTTATTACTTTTATTTTACAGAGCCAAAATTCTGAGGAAACCGAAAAAATCGATGCGGAGTCAGAAAGTTCAGCGAGCACATTCAGGGCACCAAAACATCACCCAATTAATAAAAGGAAGAAAGAAGACAGAATGGATGTATCTGAGAAAAGCAGCAGAACCAGACATCCCACAAGACGAATGCACATCCTTCTGAATATATGTTGCCAATAAACTAAAAAGTACAGTGACCATGAACGTGCTCTTACACAACACGGTATATCAAATATATTTTTGACATTGATATGTTAAGATACCAACATTACCAAACTCCCTTAAACCTAAACCTACAATCTCAACAAACTCCCACGAACCAAACCTACAATCTCAACATTTTTCCACAATTCTGCAATAATCAAGAAAAATAAGTGAGCAACATAGGAATATTCATTTCCAACAATCTTCAACAACCCCATCACTCAATTCTTACATGACAGTTATAACAAATGTACAAAACCCATCTCCCGCTTCACACAATTCTGATTCAACGCAATCATATTTCCAAAATTTTTCAGACAACGATAATTAATATTTATTATAATTATTATCATTTTCAAATTCATTTATGTTGGTTGTTTCGTATTTTTATTTGATAAAATACAATTCTTGTTTATAAAATAAGTATATATTTATTTAATCATTTTTACTTACCTTTACATAATCCTTTAAGCAGTCTACAATGGCTTGGCACACTTCAGGTATGAATCTGCCAATGACTTGTTTGGAAATTCTAAAGAGGTATTGCAAGCTCGAGTACGAGTCTCCAGTAGCCCGAAATCAGAGTGTCACGGCTAGGCGCTTTTCGGCAGATATGGCTTTTCTAAATGTCCTAGCTTGTCCCCCGATTATAGCCTTGACACTATTAAATATAAATTGAAAATCCTCAGGTGACATTCTCGTAAAATTTTTAAAATGATCGACGGTTTCATGTCCAATTGTTTTTAACAATTGAGCATTACACCTCTCATTGTACAATTTTCTTTGCCACCACCGCTTTCTTCTTTTGTTTTTCAAGGAGTGCAATAAATATATGTAACAAACACTGGCGATGCTTAATTTTCCGTTCACCATTGTAGCCTCAGTCACAACAAGGAACTGAAATGAATTCCGTGTGCGGTGCTAGGGCCGCACGGTGGTGGCGCAGTGATCATGCGGGCTGTGAGCGTATGCTTCCCTGCATTGCCCCGCATGCTCATGCGGGGCGAATGCTCAAGTGAATACGCGGCTTTAGATGCATCTGCTTCACATCACTATGCACTTCATGCGTTTGTGGTCTGGACTCAACAAACGCGACACACTCAGCTTTTTCATTTTTAGAATATCATTCAGGATATTATGTACCAGTTCATATAAGACGCCTACCATTGTAGCAATCTCACGAAGCTTAATACGACGATCTTCCGTCACGGTATCATGAATTTTATCGACTATTTCTTCAGAAGAAACCTCAATCGGGCGCCCTGAACGTGCAGTATCTGCAGTGCTCGTACAACTACGTGTAAATTCATTTATGCAGTAATAAATAGTCTTGAGTTTTGATACAGGGTCGCTGTGAGCTTCCTTCGGTTCAATTTCTATTTGGGCCACAGTTTCCCTTTTTTAAATAAAAATGTTTTATCACGATACTCGGCTTTATCCATATCTACGTATCATGTAACATATAATGATAATAATAATAACGATCACTTACGATAGCTGCAAACAAACAAGTGCACGTTGCATCTATTTGATACTTTGAACACAACCATTACAAGAATCACCCTTATCAACAATTATACCACTTAAAAAAATTTCCCACCATTTCGTAGAAATTTTCCAGACTTACCAATCCATCCTCGGATTTTACCATAAATGCCCTATCATTCAAAATGTCTACTGATACCGCGTGGAATAATTTATTTCCTAGATTGAGGAATTCGGTTTGACTATTTATTTTAGAATTATAGATTTGTAAGGAAAATACTGGTTAAATTACTTCACCGATATATTTTTAATTGTGAGGAATATAATATTTACTTCTTAGATCTTCAGTATTTCGAATAAACGTTTAAGTGGAACCAAATAATGGTGTTAGATTTATTTCTTGCATATTAATGATTATCTGATTTCTCTGCCTAAATATTATCTCCTATTTTTTTAGCTATTAACTTCAAGCAAATTCTATCTGACATAAACTATAACCAGATTTTTGAAGATTTTACTAACAACAACCAAAGTACCCTAAAATGCTGAGCAAAAAGCAAGAAGTCACTTTAACGCTCTAAATCCTCTAACAACCACATAGCTTGATTTAGTATCAAGTTATCGAAATATCTTTATAAAATTGTTTAAGATGTGCTACCTCAATCGACGAAGATGCTCTCCATCTATTTATGACATGAGCACAGTTCTTTAAAAAATCACTTTTGTACTCAACTTCCATAGAGATTATGCTTGATGAAATGATTATTAAAATCTATTTAAAAATGCTCCAACCTAGAGAACATTCTGTACATTTTAACTACTTCACCATTTATTTGACTTATTTAAAGAAATCGAAATACCTAGTTAGAATGCACAGGCAGGTGAGCAAACAAATTAATTTTGCAAGTGTTTAGTCTACTTTGGTAGACAGCAAAAATGATTGTTCAAGTATATGAATAAAAATGATTATATTCTCACGCTCATACGTATCGAAACTTTTACCTCTGAATGCGACTTGGTTTTGAATCCAAATGAAATTAAGGTAAGAAAATTATATTTAACTTTATTCAAGTCAAATTTGTTGGTATTTTAAGAAACTAAATTAAAAATATATTGCATTTCAGAAATCAAAGCCAACTTAAAGCAGAAATATATGAAACAAATAATTTATTTTAGAGTCTCAATTTAAAAATGCTAAGAAGAGAATAGAAACTTTTTCGGAAACGAAATAAAAGTCAATTTAAAGATTTTTTTATTATTTCTGCTTTTATCTTTAATATCTATCTTCAATATTTCGTGAGAGAGCAAGCAAGTTGCTTAGAGGATATATTGTCTGGTGACTTTAAATGGGTTTACATGAATCTAACTATTTACATAACTCCGCAAGATCCAAGATATTATATCTTTTAGTAGAGGATTTAATTTATATATTATAATTTTTTTCTGTATTATTTAACGGGAAAACACTAACATAATAAGTAATTCTATCAAAATAGAACTAGTGCCGGCCCTGTACCATACTTGCGTTGTACACTTAATTATAGTTTCGTACTTAACCGGATGTCAGTTACCACCTCAGATAATAAAAATATATGTTTAAAAGCTTTTCATACAGTATTTTTAAATAATTCTAAAAAGTTATTATGTTTAGAGCTAAACATCAGCAGTTTAAAATTCTTGACCAACAATATACACTTGTCATCTCGTTAGAATACAGCATATATTTATATACTTTTGTTTTCAAATGTTAAAATAAATTGTTAATTCGGCTACAACTATCACATATGTTACCTTTCCAATTAACAAAGAGGCAACAAAAAGTTGTAACTAGGAGGATCACCCATTAATTGATACCAAATGTTAATTTTTCAATCCTTTTTATTGCCATTTGTTAGGTCGGAATTAAGTTTATCTGACACATTCTTATTACTCTTAAGACACTTAGTATAAGTACTGCTTATTTTTTTATTACGGCACTTTATATTCCTTCATTAACTTGAGAATGCATTTCGGGACGCTAAAAATATTCGTTAAAATAATAAACAACAATATGTTACGATTTCAAATTGATTTACCTTTTACATGGTCCATAATTTAGTACGTATGGCTAAAGAACCCTACTAATTTAAATTTGTTCTAAGTCAAAGTCAAGAAATCTCTTTATTATTTGCCGCCGCCGCCGCAGCGAAAAAAACTAGTACATAGTTGGTTAGGCTTACAGAGTTCTTTTAACTGTTACAAATACGATTTGTTAACAACATATCCATTTATTAGAAAAACTTTTCGGTCGGCTGATGTGCTACATGGTGAGCCCTCGTAGCTTTTGAGGAGTAGGTTTGATCATTTTCAGTTAATACCTTACATGATGCTATGTTGGTTATTTTTTAAAAAACTTTTTGTTACTTATTGCTTTATTTTTGCTTAGTTGCTATGTAGCTATATGGCTAAAAAACATCAGGTACAATGACGTGCCAATGCATTACTATTTATTAGTTATTTTAAGTCTCTCTCTAAATCCCACTCTGATTCTCTCTTTTTCACTCGTCTGTTCACACACTCTTTCTTGTGTTTCTTTTATAATATTTACATGTTTTGATATTTACAATTTTACAGTTTCTTATACATGTATTTATTTTTATATACATATATACATATAGATTCTGTTTACATATTTTTCCTATATTTACTTGCCTACATTATAACTAATTTAAAATGGTTATGATTTTGTTTTATTTTGAACACTTACACCATTTTCTTTTCACTCTCACTAGTTAGGATCTTTTTATTTGTAAAACTGGCCTTATCTATCTACATTTGTATTTATTATGTTGAATTATTTAATCAGTTACCCTTTTTGAGTTGTTTAATCAGACATATTCGTTGCCACTCATAATGATATTTTATTAATCTGCGTCTTCAAAATGAATCGACAATTTTAAATACAGTGGTTTATGTTTCGGGTTATGAGCCTCACGCGTTGTAGTTATGTTAAGTTGTGAGTCTGCTTGTATTTTGAACCTATAGAATTTGTCAGATATGTTTATTTTTTGTACATTTATTAGGTCATGTAAGTCGTCAATTCTAGTGTAACGGATGCTAGACAACGAAGCATTGTACTTTTCTTTCTTTGTGTTTTGGCTACCTGTGTCTCTGATATGCTGCACCAAACTGGAACGGTATACATTAATACAGGTCTTACAATTTGCTTGTATATTTTCAACTTATTTTGAAGACTCGCTCAGAATTTGGAGTTCATAAACCGTATAAATTTTGCATAGGAATGAAGGCCTTTTTTCATATGTAGTTGACATGCAACTGGAATTTAAGTCTTGTATCATCAATGATGACACCAAGGTATCCTAGAAGATTTCTGAACGGTACCTGGGTGTCATTAACTTTAATTCGCTCATTTATACTAATATTTGTGAACTTTTTTGTGATAATTATGGCCATTTAGCCACACCGTATCAAAGGCTTTTCGAATATCAAGGGCTAACTCAACTATTTTATTTGATTACGTCTTGTAAAACCTTAGTTATTAGCAGAACAGTGCTATGTCCGCCCCTAAATCCGAATTGTTCTCTCTAATACTTATTGTCAATGCCAATGCGAAGATTATGTTTAATGTACTCAACATCGCTTTCGCCACTATTTTGGTCAGCGAGCTGAGCAATGTAATTATTAATTCGGCTACAACCATCACATACCTTTCCAACTAAGAAACAGGCAACAAAAAGTTTGTAGGAGGGTCAACCATTAATTGGTACCCATGTAGAAGTTAATTTTTCGATTCTTTTTTATTGCCATTTGTTATATCGGATTAACTTGAAAATGACTTTTGGGGCGCGAAAAAAAATATTCGTTAAAATAACAAATAACAGTATGTTAAGATTTCAAATTGATTTACTTTTTACATGATCCATAATTTAGTAAGTATGGTTAAACAACTCTGCTAATTTAAGTGTTAGATTTACTGACTGTAGCAATTAAAAAATTGAAAATGGATTTGTAAACATGAAATCTAGACGCTTTTTATACCTTACTTTATAAATTAGTTACTGAATGTAACTAAACGTGTGCAAATTATTGCATGAAAAAATTGTGTTATTCTGAAGATCTTAAGAGTTGATTTATAATAAACTCCCCGAGCGTGGTGTAGTGACGAGTTTATTTACTCGATACTAAACTATATGTGCTTTTCTACGGAAATGTACACATGTAACATTTTAAATATCAGACAAAGTAGAACGATTGCCGATTTTCTTTTTTAAGATTCTTGTGCTATTCGACTCTATATAATATATATATATATATATATATATATATATATATATATATATATATATATATATATATATATATATATATATATATATATAATGCAACATCTCTCTGTTTGTCTATCCGTTAGTGCGCTTATCACTGGAGAACCACTTATTCGATTTACGTATTTTTTTTTTAAACATGCATATGTTCTCTGGCCAGGTTATAGGCTGTATTTTATTACATTAGGTAACATAAGGAATAAGCAGTGACGATAATAGTGAATCAAGTCGGAAAAAGTTTGCCGCTAGCGCGTTCCCTTCCAATACACTGCCTAAACCATTAAATATGAAGCAATATCATGTGGCAAAGAATATCTATAATATATATAAAATAAAACGACTCTCTGTCTGTCTGGCCGTTAGTGCGCTTATCACTCGATAACGGCTTATCCGATTTACGTGTTTTTTTTTTTAAACCACACATTTGTTCTCTGGCCACGTTATCTATAATCTTCTATAATATATATAAAATGTAACATCTCTCTGTCCGTTAGTGTGCGCTTATCACTGGAGAAACACTTATTCGGTTTACGTGATTTTTTTTCAAACATGTATATGTTCTCTTGCAGGTTATAAGCTATATTTTATTACGTTAGGTAACATAAGGAATATCACTGTCTTTATTGATTTCCAAGATAGGCTAGGCCTCTATCTTATAATTGTGAAAGTATAAAAATTATTTCAAATACTAAATGTAAACTTATTCTATCTTAACCTAAGTTCTTACATAGGAATCCTATACTAACTTAACCTAGGAAATGTGTTTGGTATGTACATGAGTTTCTTAATGCTAGGACTTAGAACTAAGACCAAAAATACCTTAGACTAAGACTTACGCTAACTTAAACTAGTACGTAACAATGACTTAAATTAGGACTAATTTAAACTTAACCTAGAATGACAAACTTCTTGTCACGGCGGGCGAGGGGGGTCATCGTCTTCGTCCGAGAGCAGCAGCGGGTCCGACGGTCTCGGGAACTGGCGGCTGGCTTGAGGTGGGAGTCGGAAGGCGTCCCTGATGCACAGGTTGGGGTGCTGGGACGCCTTCTTGAGGAACTTTTGTTGAATTACTTAAGGAATAAGCAGTGACGATAATAGTGAATCAAGTCGGAAAAAAGTTTGCCGCTAGCGCGTTCTCTTGCAATAAACTGCCTAAACCATTAAATACGGAACACTATTATGTAGCAAAGAATATCTATAATATATATAAAATGAAACGACTCTCTGTCAGTCTGTCCATTAGTGCGCTTATCACTCGATAACCACTTATCCGATTTACGTGTTTTTTTTTTAATCCACACATTTGTTCTCTGACCAGGTTATCTATAATCTTCTATAATATATATAAAATGCAACATCTCTCTGTATGTCTGTTTGTCCGTTAGTGCGCTTATCACTGAAGAACCACTTATCCGATTTACGTGTTTTTTTTTAAACATGCATATGTTCTCTGGCCAGGTTATAAGCTATATTTGATTACGTTAGCTAACATAAGAAATAAGTAGTGGAGACAATAGTGAAACAAGTCGGAAAAAACTTTCCGCTAGCGCGTTCTCTTGCAATACACTGCCTAAACCATTAAATATGGAACAATATTATGTAGCAAAGAATATAATATATATAAAATGCAACGTCTCTCTGTCTGTCTGTCTGTCCGTTAGTGCACTTATCACTCGAGAACCACTTACCTGATTTACGTGTTTTTTTTAATCCATACATTTATTCTCTGACCAGATTATCTATAATCTTCTATAATATATATAAAATGCAACGCCTCCCTCTCTATCTGTCTGTCTGTCTGTCTGTCTACCTGTCCGTTAGTACGCTTATCACTCGAGAACCACTTATCCGATTTACGTGCTTTTTTTTTCAACATACATCTGTTCTCTGGCCAGTTAACCATTAAATTTGGACAATATCACGTAGCAAAGAATAATATATATATATATATATATATATATATATATATATATATATATATATATATAACGACCTGTCTCTTCGTCTGCCTGTCTGTCCGTTAGTGCACTTATTATTCGTGAACTACTTATCCGATTTACGTGTTTTTTTTTAATTTATACATATATTTTCTGGCCAGGTTATAGGATATATTTTATTACCTTAGGCAATATAAGAAATGAGCAGTGACGATAAGTCCACGTAAGTGCCACAGCCACAGCTAGTATATATATATATATATATATATATATATATATATATATATATATATATATATATATATATATATATATATATATATATATAAAATATTTAGCAAATAGATAAAGTTAAAATATAATATTATAAAATAAGTTAACGTAATAATATTGCATCTAAGATCGAGTTTTACATCCATAATAAAGTTTTATAAAATACAAATGTTTGCAACACAGATATTTCCCCATATATCCGAGAGACCTAAAACTCTATGTATGTTTGCTCTTACAACACTCAAACGCCTATATTTTTAATGACATTTAGCATAAAGATCCCGGAGATTCAGAGTAACATACATATAATACTTTAGCCACTGTATAATCTATTTTTATAGGAGAAAAAATCCATATTAAGAAGACTAACACAAAAACAAAGACAAAGTCATAATTTCAAATTTATTTATAGGACAAACACACACCCTTCAGGGAAATCTCCAAATCACAAGAAAGACAGATAGAGAGAGCGATTCATGTTAGTCTGTAAATTCAACCCGGTAGGAAACACAGTCTTGGGTAGTTCTTTCCAAAGGATGAGGTTTCCTCTAGCGGGCACCGCTGTGGAAAAAATGAACTTTCCTTCGTTGAACAGTTCTCATAAAAGTATTTATAGGGTCAAATCACGAACTTTTCTTCTATGTTCCAAAAAACCAAGCTTTCTGGTGGGTTCCGAGTCACCGAATTTTCTGAAAAGAATCTAGTATATGTAGAGTACATTTAAGAGCAGAGCCCCAACCATGGAAGCTGTACTTCGACCATTGGGTGGTCACAGTTTTCCAGTACTTAATAATCTTCTGAAGTTTTGAAAAGGCTTTCTTGCTATGCATGCTATATGATTATGGCAAGACCTATTTGCACCTGCAACCTGCACGTCTTATTAAGCTGCTCTCTACGGATATTTGCACTGGCAGCTGGTAATCGAGCGTTTATTGCTCTTCCAGCAGATTGTTAACATAAAGAGGAAATGGAGTAGAAGACAGTATAGAGCCCTGAGGCACTCCAGCATTGATGAAGCTATCGAAAAAAAATGAATCAACTGGCACGGCGAAGAAACGAACTTTGAGAAAATCTGAGAGCCCTGCATAATAAAAAGTTTTAGATATACTATAGGAGCATAGCGTGCCCAACAATCCGTCATGCCAAACACGATTGAATGAATTGGGTGTATCAAGCGCAACTCCTCGTGACTCCTCATATTATTTAAATATTCCAAAGATGTGTGGTATAGACTAGAAAACTTCCTACTGACATTTGCTTACGATAGCCATATTGGTAATATAATGGTGAAGTTCTGACTAACTACTTTCGCCACTAACCACAAAGATTTTGATCTGTCGGGAATGCCAAAAATTATGTTTTCAGTCCTCTAATTAAGAGCTTTAGCGTCCGTAACAAACAAACTACATCAGCTCTCTTCCAAAACTATCTAGAGACAAGCCACAAAATCTATTTTAAGAGTTGCAAGCAAATAGCTACCCTGCAACATTACAAAAGAGACTCCGATCGAGAAGCTATCAAAATTCAGAAAAATGGCATCCTAGACAGAAGAAATAATGCATTAAATCTACCCACAGCATGGAAATGCGTAATAAGAGAAAGCACAAACTTATCAGCAACCAACAACCCCCTGATCACAGTCGAGCCGTTCCAAGGCAGCCCAGAGAGGGCAGCTCCCACCAATCAATACTACAACCTGCGGTCCCGACAGCATATAAGTAGTATATAACCAAGGAGAAACAGAGGAGGCATATACCTCCCGCCTCTATGAAGGAACTTTTTTTTGGGCCTCACTTTTGCAAAAAATGTTCACACTCCTGTCACTATTTTTAAATTCAGTGTAAGCTTTTAGAGTTTCATTGCAGATAAGTTTTTTTTTGTAAAAATTTCTTCTTTTTAAATTTATGTTTTGTAGACTTCCAACGTCGGTAGGGGGTCTTTTTGTGAAAAACATCCCCTCCTTAGTTTTTAAAGATCTAGTGTAGGAGAGACTTTTTATAGAGTGGTTTAACGCCCCCTTATTTGTAAAATAGCGCCCCCCCTTTTTGAGTAAATTCGCTTTTAATTTTCTCTTTTTTTCCTTAAAGAAACACCTTTTGTACCCATATACCCTCCTCGTCCCTTAAACATTTCTACGACCATATATGTAATACTCCTATGTAGCTAGATTGAGAGAGAATTGGGTCGCTGTCAGTAGAGTATAGACGATCGTTTCTCTCTCACACCCTAGCTCGGAACTTCGCACGAACCGCGCATGAGTTATATAAAAACATATTAACTGTGAAAATTCTCGGAAATTATATAGTGTATATAAATGTATATATATATATATATATATATATATATATATATATATATATATATATATATATATATATATATATATGAAGCGCGCCTGCTCATGCACATTAGCAATCTGCTCAAGCGCATTAGCAATCTGCTCATGCGCATTAGCAATCTGCTCATGCGCATTAGCAATCTGCTCATGCGCGTGAGCGATCTGCTCTCTTCTTGCTACTCTCTTTAATGGCACTCACTTCGCTTACAGGTGAAGATAGAGCGCTAGCTATATAGGAATAATATTATATATATGGCTACAACACAAACACACACCCACGCCCACACCAACTCTGAAAATTATCCCGCCAAACGATATTTTGTTCGGCTGAAGAGATCGCACAGTACCTGATCCTGTACTTAAAAGGTGGCTTTTAAATTTTATACGATTTCTTATATCACATATTTTCATTTTAACAATTTTTTTCTCATTTACTCATACAATCTTAATCAAAAAATTATTATTTCAATAGGAAATGTTCATAATATTAGCTAACATCATAGAAACTATAATAATATATATGAGTTTAGTCGGATTGCTTGAAACTTTAAAATATATAGTATATTCTATGTTATCAAACTGGTTAATAACTTCATTTATATGCTTCAATTTTACTCTATTTGTTTTATTACAGTCTATCAAGTAAGAACGTGACCGCTCGTATTCTTAAAAAAATGTGTTTCGAGAACATTTTTTGCTATCAATGGATTCGTTGGTGTGTTGACAATGGCGCAATTACCTTAGTAAGTTGTCCAATCGCCTCCTGCATCAATAATCGCCTGGCATCTTCGAGACATGATGTCGACGAGATTTTCTGCATGCTCTACAAATTTTTCGAATCTCGCAAGACAACCGAGTCCAAATCGTCAGAGTTTTTCCACTAAGCTTTCTCTTTACAAGGAACTAAACGTTTTCAATAGGGTTGGCGTCCGGCGATTGTGAGGGCCACTCTAATATCTTATCGTGGGCCCACGGGAGCCGTTGCGCGACGTGATTTTCCCCCAGCAAAGGTTTCTTCAACGTGTTTCGGAGTTTAACATCATGAGCACGAAGATGTTGTCGAATGGTCTCATTGGTCATGCGATTTTTCATGCAGCGTCACTTTCTGGTCCCGTGCAAACAAAAATACCATTCGTTTTTTTTCGATTTTCGGAGTGATTTTGCCTACCGAGCCACATTTTAGCAATTCGTCCTCATTTTTCGTCTCCTTAAAAGGATTTACACACTTCTTCACAAACGATACCGACTTTTTAATATATTTAGCTACCGTGAAATATGTCATTTTAGGCTCTTTGGATGGAAACAAAGAAAGACTGCCTCGAACCGATGCGGAAACAAGTGACTAATTTTGGCTTTTACGTCATTTCGACGAAAGTTTGGAATCGACTGATACTTTTACTAATATGCGTCGTAGACAAAGGTTCCCTCTACCGATTTTCTGTTGAATCGCTAGAATCGCATCTACTAAAACACATTCTTACTTGACAGACTATAAATGGAAAATAAACTCAGAATTTGCCTTTATCATTATATTACCATTTATCACTTACAATGATTATTTTCAGAAAAATTCTTCGAACCTATATTTATGATATTTGTGGCTTGAACCCTAAAGAAGAATTTTATAACGTCCTTCGAAAAAATAATAAAATCATCATTTTAGTTTTCTTAGTTTTTTAATTCTTTCTAAATCTTAAACCTAAACCGGAACTAAATACAGAATATAACGAATCTTAATATAGAATACATTAAATTCCAGTAGATACATACCGATGTTTTTGTGTTCGAATAAAAAAACACGTTCTTAAATTTATGGGGGCAAAGCCACTGGCAAATACTAATCTCTTAATGATTACTATTTTTTTAACTATTTTGCATGATAAAACAATTATGTTGTTTTACTTGCAATACTGACATATTGGTGAAAGCATATTACTGAAAAAATAGAATTTCTTTTCGTTGCGCAGACAAATCGATATATCTTAAGTTTTATTGCTTTTAAGAATGAATACATATGTCACTATTAATGACCTAGCAAATAAATTCCTTGAGAAACAAGAATCTACCTTCGAAAAGTAAACAAATAATCCTTAATCCATTTATCTTTTGAACTGTTGAACACCCGCTGACTTCTTATATGAAATTTTTTTTCATTTAAGCCGTCCCATTAGTTGGGCGAAATGCGCAAACTTAGAACCCCAGAAGAGAGCGCCATACCAGTATCTAAAGTATATTACGACATATGCAATATATTGATTGCTTCCTATTTTTTTTCTTTATTATAGGTAGTCTCTGCTTCAGAAAATATTTATCACTATAGGCTCACTACTTTAAAGTCAACTGAAAAATGCAGATACTGAAATCAAATGACTATTAAAATTTTTAATGATCTCAGCGATGGCTAAAATTTTAGAAAATGTGCAATAATTTAGCTCAGTTTTTTGTGAGCGTAGGTTGAGAAATGTTGGCTGTATATCTGAAAAATTATTTTCGATCAGGTTACTCTATCTGAGGTGATCTAGGCTTAACTATATTTAAATCATTTAAATCACACAAAATAATATCGAAGATAAGATAACTTGTCAGAACCTCCCACTAACCAAGTTTATACTGGGAAGCATGTTGTAATCCTATATAGTGTATTGCAGTTGTAGTAACTCGCACATCCACCAAGAAAAAGAAAAAAGGAAATTAAACCTAACTTGGTGGTTATTTGTAGTATGTCATGCACTTAAAAAATTTGAATCATATAATTGTTTGGTACTCCTAGATATCAAACATCCTACATCGGTTCTAACGAATTTACTCAAAAACAACACCTGAAGAATGCAATAAATTATTCCACAAGAATGTGGAATATTAAGTCATCCGTCAGATATAGAGCTGAAATATTTACTTCTTATACGAAATTTGGGTAAGGCCCTAATTTATTTATTTGGTGCCCTACCAAATCAAATATTCATCAGTTAAATGAATATTCGGTAAGGCACTAACCATATATTCATTTAAACGATTTTTGACTGAATCGAATATTCATTAGATCTCTACTAAATACACAACAAAATTGAATATTTCGTCTTCTAGCAATAACCTGGATCATGTATAGGCCTACGCGTTAAGTTTCATCAGCTATATACTTTTATTACATTTCGGACAAATTGTTGACATTGATCACAAGTGATTATGTCGACGACTTTGGATTTTTCATAAAAACAAAAGATAGTAACTTCTATTGCTTAAAGTCTACACCCAGAATATGAGGTAATTTATTAGTATTAAAACAACCACTTATACATTTAAACAAAACTAAATTTAAAATTATTTAACCAATTTTTTTTGTGGTTACCATTACTATATTTATTTTCAAAAGATAGTCTTAAACTGGGTATTAACACCAAAACCTAGCTTTTAACTACCATATAGATTATACCACGATTTATCAAACATGTTTATTTTGAAGCAACCCTTTCTGATTTCGTTGCGTGTAATATCATTAAATATTTGACAAACTGTTACCGCAGCCTTTATGAAATAAGGACAATAATTTAAAGTAGAGTCATGGAATATATTGAAATAGCTTCTCTAAAATTACTTTTTAGAAAAAAAAAACCGTATTAATCTAAACGGAGAAGACAAATACACAGTCTTTTACATTATGCAGAATTTTAATGTAACTTCTCTTAATAAAGAGAAGGTTCCAACTAAAAATATTGAAATATACATAAAAAGTAATATATATAAAAAAAAAACCGCAAATATCTCATTCCTTATGGCCCATGTGTAAAAAAAAGTGGATGGATTTTGATCTTTTTGAATTAAAGATATCAGAAGATGTGAAACTGATTGAACATCTTTATGTACCATGCTTTCAATCCGTAGTTTTTGTTTCACTTTTTCATATCAGAAAGAGATATAGAGCAAAAATCAATCAAAATGTGCTCTTACGTGTACACCCACTCTATCAGGATCAAAACTGCTGGCAAAATTTTACACAACGGAAAATAAATTAGGGTTTAAAACCATTGTTATACTCGTGTACTGTCAAACACAATTTCTTTAATTTACGAACCCAAAGTGACAGCTTCAGCGATTTAATACTATCGACAATTATCTTGCTAAAGTCAAATGAGAAGACTTGAAGATGACAGAATAAAGATTTTTAAAAGCAGTTGATTGCAAAAATGTATTTTGAATTTTGAAATTCAAATTGGTTAATTAACTATAGCGGCCATAATCCCAAGCTTATTTTGAGGTGTCTAGTTACTAATTAGTAGTCAAAATTATGAAATTCCAATTGACATTTCCAATACGGTAAAAATCTCTTATATTCATTTGAGCAGTTTGAAATTACGTAGTTTAAGCTCACAGGAGTAAAAGATTCCGGAGTTAAAATATTTCTCCGTTCAAATCTCCTGGTGAGAGTTGGTTCAGACCTCTAGAACTTCAGGATTTTCATGTTATCTGGTTAAAAATTTCAACTCAACAAACCACAAAGGTTATCTGCTACCTCTGTCGATCACTAAGTGGTATTAACCCTAGAACGTTTTTCTCTTGTCTTGCATACACCATTAATTATCTACAGATTAATCATCCAAGTACTGAAATTGCCATTCTAGGCGACTTTAATGTCCACGACATCAACTGGCTCAAGTATTCAAATAATACCGACAAACAAGGCAGTAAAGCTGAAAGCTTTTGAATCAATTGTGGCCTTGCTGAGTTTTTCGACGAACTAACACGAAGAGTTCGTCAGTCTTCTTGACCTCTTTTTAACCACCAATCCAGAGTTTTGCGTTGTCACCATAAATCCACCTTATCTTCTTCCTACTGTAAACTCGTTTCGGCATAGCGTGTTTCACCGACTGGTGACAAAGAAGCGTCTGCTAAACGGAAAGAACTCATGGAATATTTTCGAACTTTTCTTTGGTTACGTATTAGTTTCAGATCCTTCAAATATATCGAAGGTTACAAAAAAAGATTCTCAAGCAAGAAATATATTGAAGAATTAAATATTATTAACGCCCATTAATAGGACTTTCGTAAGCAAAGATCAACAGGATATTTTCTAGCTTATCTCACACGTATATGGCATAATGTAATTAAAAATTCTGAAGAATTTCTGACGGATTGTTCGCTAAGCTACGCTCTTATGGCATATCTGAAAAATTTTATTTATAGTTCTGGAGTTTCCTTAAAGAGGATTCTGTAAGTATAATACTACTATTAATAAATCGAAAACGACTAGGAAATAATTAACTTTCATTTTGGTTGGTTGTTTGATTATAGACGGGAGGGGCGATTATGCGTGTTAGTTCACTGCAGCCTCTTGGGTTATTATGCTCCCTTCCCTTGACTAGTTGAGCGTCATTCTTCTAAAAAGATTCCTTCCAAACCCTTCATGAGCTAATTTATCGCCACGATCTAGATCTACAAACAGTTTATGTCTGTTCCGAGTTTAAGCCATACATATAGCATGTGTCATAGTCATAGTCTGCAAATCGTGGGAATTCTGTGGATACCCATTTTCTCTAAAAGTTTTCTCAGGTGACAGTAGCCGGTTATCAATCTCACCACTAGTAGGGTATGGGCCCTTGTTAAACAGAGAATGTAAGTTGTTAGTTTTTTGAGGGGCCACCAATTACGTCTTTTGCATGTCTAGAAACCTTCATTTTAATATATCACATAATATTAGGATGGTCCCCACCATACAGGATAAAAATTATAAAACGATGATCCAATTACAGTGGAAGAATTATTTAACCTTTTTTTGTTAAAGCAGCAACAAACTATATGTCCTCGTAGAGAAACGAGCCTATTGGTAATAGCATATTTGTGAGAAGTATTCATGAACATGATTCACTTGGAGCCATTATGTCACTTATAGTAGATTCACAGGGAGCTGATTAAAGGTTTCTTAATTCAACTATGCTTTGATGGTTTATAACTGCTTCTGTACTAAGTTAACTTCCATTACAGTTGAAGTGACTTAAAAAGTCGAAAGTAACACATGTGTGATAAAAGGAATCAACAGGATTAATTTAGTACAAGTTTTGGAAAAATATTTTCCAACTATATTTATCAGATTATCCTTTTAAGGAAAACAGAACTTTATCTAACTCTCATTATGGCATTGTTTCCAAAAAGGGCACTGAATCTGTTTTTTTGATACCGTAAATATGATTTTGATCCCTGAAAATGTGAAACAGCGGGTGCATTTTTACTATAGTAGCGTTTTCAACTTAATCGGCCATAATATCTTAATTTATAAACTTGGGAAATGTGTGAGATCTTATTATCTAACAGATTTTAAATAGTTCAATTATCAGACGGTCCAAAATCAAATATGATCACAAATAAAAGGAGGCTCCTCCTAGAAAAACTTCTTTTTTCTTTCCTATAATGATTAAGAATCTTCCAATAATACCTTATATAGTTAAGGTATCTTCCGCCAACGACTCCAATTTTATAATGAGTTTTGAAACGATTCAAGCAAAAAATGATTGTAAAGATTCGTCAATGATCAAGTAATAACGATCTTAATTTAAATTTTGCCAAGACCAAATTTAAAGAAATATATTTCAAAATGTGTATATAACAGCGTACCTGTTTTACCTCATTTCCTAATAGATTTTCCAATATAAAAATAGACTAACTCACCTTTTTTGGTCTGAAATTGAATCAAAATTTATCTTGCGTCACATATAAATGACTTTCGTAATGTGCTAAATTAATTATCATATTTGCTTAAACCATTATTAAACTAATAGTAAAACTAACCATACACTTCTTACTTTAAATTAAAATTACGTATTCTCTAGACTATCTTACAGCGTAATGTGTTGAAATAATGTCTCCATGTCAAACAGTTATTTATTTGTAAAAAAATATATTAATAATTATTGCTAACACTTAGACACCCAACTCCTTGAATGCTTTTGGTATACATAAAATATTAATTAATTATTTGACTTACTTCTAGTATACCCTTAATTAAGAAGACCAAATAGTTATTAAAACTTTTAAATCCTTATCGTTGTATTATTAATGAAGCAAAGTGTAGTTTATTGTCTAGTGAGAAATCTTTATTCTCTATAATTCGAGATGTGTCGATATTATATTGCTCGTATCCTTCTGAGGCTTAGTTAGAAAAGGACAATGTTCCAAGACTGACCCTCATGAACTAACAGTAATCATTACCCAAAAGAAATAATAGGGTTAATTTCTGAATAGAAATGAGACCTAAGCGACAACAAGATACCAACCTACCAAATAAAACGACACTAATAATGTTACCGAACAACTAAAAAGAGAAACTTAGTAAAATTTCAAAAAAAGTATTGCTGATTATTCGCCCCAGAAAGTTACCAAACAATTGATAAGACCGACTTTGCAGATTCTTCCAATTTGACATGTACATATAGTAAAAGTTCAATAAGAAATAATCTAGTGTGCTTTTTCATGATATATAATTACGTCGTCCTGGTAATTTACATGATCTGACAGAAACAGATGTAAAGGTGGGTCTACTTATGTATAAGACAGTTATGGTGGCAAAAGTCAACTTTTCATTTTCTTATATTTGGTATCATCTGATTTAATTCACAAATTTAAAAGGGTTAAAAAAACTCTGTGACTAGATTACTACTAGAAAACTCATACATACGTTAGAACCTAATGTATAAGAAATGACGAAAGTGCTATCCAAGAAGTTAATATAAAGTTCACCACACAAGTTATCGTGGGTATGGTTCTAAAAATGAAAAAATGCCCAACCTGCACTCCATAGATTATCCGTTTCATACTTTATGTGCCCAACCTGAAGAAAATGCACTCCGATAAGCAGTTTTAGAGTAACTGATACAATTAATTAACCATCGCCCTATGGCGCGGATTCGTCGTCCCATTTAAAATCATTGCTGCTGCCAGGAACTTTCACACTGATACAACTCCCAGCAACGACGAGCCGCAACGCATTGGTACGAGAGTGTGGTCGATGTGAAACGGTAGTAAAACTCAGTTACAGAAATCATATTTAATAGACAGATTTTCCAGAATAAGACAAGAAGCATATTTTTAACTGTATAAAATAAAACACAAGTAACACAAGATCACTACCCTGTTGGGCCCGGTTTTATACATTCATTACATTAGTGATTTTCTCATTTTAGGATATAAACGGCAACCGTAATCAAAAAAACTGTAGAGATCAGACACATTTTTTGTTTTATATCGACCAGACGAATGGTCGCTGCATAGACCCATTGTATCGCCAACATGCAGTAACAAGTACGCAAACGAATCAAGACTCAACACCAAGAGCATGAACTACAGAATATAATAAACTACAAACTACTATCGATCAGGTCGTTAAATGAACTAAACGGGGAAGAATCAGGCTAAATGAGTTTAAATCTATTCATGGCAACTATACCAATAATTAGCATATATCATTCAGAATAAAAAATACTCTGATTTCTTCCATAACAACAAATAGTCTTTTTCAAAAATTATAGTAAATGAAGTAACTGCATTTCGCTAACCCCACTTTTATAGCTATGATTAATAATCATAAAAGTACTGATACTAAGATTTACTTTTCAACATAGGTATTCCAATCATCATAAACTAATTAAACAATCAATGTGACAATGAAATATACAACTAGTAGTATTAGCAACAATGATAAATTTGAAATGTTGCTAAGAATATAACGTTAAAGGAATTTAAAAAAAATGTATTTGTTCTAATTTCAACAGGAACTTGACCAACGGGAATGGAATGTTAACTCAAAAGTAAATTCTTTACAAATACCAAAGCACTTTAGTTAAATAGTTGATTGTTCAAATGATTTATTAACGCTAAGGCTTACTTTAAAGGCTGAATAAAGTGAGTAAACCTAGCGTTAATACAATTACAAAATACAGTAGTAGAATACATACGCAATAATAGTCTTTCACAAATAGTAATGACTTTTAAACTGCTCAAAATACTAAATATTGCTAATACATAAGTAAATTTCAGAAACATCACTATACTATACATAGAATTATCTCGATATAATAAGAATATTAAAATTTAAACAAGAACTAACCCATATTTTAAACAAATTATCTATCCCATTTAAATTAATGTGCATTATTTACACTGCAAATTGTTAGGTACTTGTGAAACTATTAATTAGAAATTATCTGAACATTACCGTAGTTGGACAAATACATTAAGGTTGAACCGCAAATATGGTAATTTTCCACTTAAGTTAATAACTTAATTCCCCAAATTACCACTTATTTTTCCTATTATTCTTTTACTGCTTCAAAAGACGAATTAAATAAATTGTATGGATTAACGGCGCCATCTACTATTAAATAGCAAAAGTTTAACCTTATTGGCAAATATCCCCTCTGTAAATCGAACGATACATAGTTAAGGCGCATGCTGATGTAAGCAACGCCCTTGTTACCCTTTCCATGACCATACGCCATAAATCCTTTTGTAATAACACACTTGCTATTGGTGGAAAATATACATATGGCAACATTCTTTTAACATGGCAACTTAAAAAATGATGGACCGCATCTGTGGCCTGCTGCTACAAAGTTCGCTTGCGTTCGTTGTGAGTCATGTCATGTTTTTTTTTTTTCCTGTTTGTGTAAGTTAGACACGAATATGGTGGAACTTGAAAGACATGTTTTTTAGTTTAGTGGTCAGTCTCTAAATAATATAAACAAAATCAAATTTAGTATACTAGTATACTCGGTTCAAGTAGACGCCCATTTTAGATAGAAAAACAAGTGACGGAAGTGACTGTGAAACGTGAATACTCGTACTTTCTTATTTTAAATCAAATACTCTATATATTTAAAAAAAAATTAATTCTAGGGATAATTCTAATTTCATATACCATTTTCTTATTTAAAATTTTAATAGTTTTTCAGAAGATTTTTTTGCTTTAATTCGACTTGTCAAGACAATGTCTGACCATTTCTTACTCTATTCTGCTATCTAATAGACAAATTCAAACACTTTTAACAATTTTCAAAATTTACAATTTTAAATTAGGGTAAGAATAGGTATTACAGATCACTTAAAGATAAATAATAAAAAAACAGCAATTAATTGATATTAATTAAACTCTTTACAAACGAAACTTAAGTCATTCTTTTAACACTCACAGTTTACTGAGATCACTAGTAATTAAAACTTTGGAATTAAGTAATCAACATTAAAAAAGAGGATTTGACTGACATTAGACACCATGGTAGGCAACACCGGTCACTAGTGTGTAATACAGGTCAAGTACGACTGAAGCATAAACACAGATGTAACCTTCGGCAGAGTCGTAACCCGAGCATTCTGCTTGGGCCCAAAGTCCACAAAGCACACATCTATACCAAAACTCGTTATCTTGTCCATAATCATCACAAATGTTGTTCTCCAGGCGTTCACCACATCTGTGTCATCATCTTGACGTTGATCCGGCATATCTATGTCTGAGTCCGATGAGTCAAGTCATGTAGTATTTTCTTCTTTACCCATCTTACTTCAGCAGCTTTAGATTTCCTCTTTTTCATGACCTTTTTTTAGTTTTTATTTTATCTCCAGACACATTTCTTTACTTTCGCCGCTTTTCTATTCTCCACCTCAATGAGTCATTGTTATTTAGTTCAGCATTATTTAGAATCTCGACAGACAAAAAATCTTCTTGTGAACATGTTCGGACGTAAGAGACATATTCCTGAAGCAGCAATACCTGCTTCAGCTTTAGGAATGGTAGCTACTTTTTGAAAAGCCTTTCGAAATACCATTATAAATTATTTTTCTTCCCAATTGCGACTTGATGGAAAGCTTGCATTCCTGCTTGTAAGCAGCTTTAAATGGACGATAAATTGAAACACTCATTGGCTGAATTCGATGCGAGCCATGTGGTGGCACCGAAAGCATTACAATTTTTTTACAAAATTCATAAGCTCTCAAAGATATGTGACTGCTATTATTATCTAAAACCAGCAATATTAGTTCATTTTCTAAAGATGTTGTGAAATCAACAAAACGTTTCAGCCAATCCACAAACAGCTCCTCATTCATCCATCCACATCGGTAGACAACCCCTCATGGTTCATCTGCTTCTAAAGCTGTTGAATGCCTTTGACGAGACTAAATTAATATTCGAGGCAGATACACCCCTATGGCACTCATTGCACACACAGCTGTAATGGTCTTATCTCTTTCACCACTAGTTATGGAGCCAACGTATTTCTAACCTTTCTCAGTTACAATTTTCCCAGGGTTTTGTACTCAAGACACTCCAATCTCATCAACGTTGAAGATATTTCTAGGCAAAAATTTATATTTCTCCATTGATTCTTCAAGAAGCTTGAAAAATATGGCAACTTCTTCCTTGTTGAAAGCTGTGGCTCTATTCAAACTGGTACCTTCGGGTTTCCGCGTAGCCAAATTGTTTCTTCTCATAAATCCTTCGAGCCATTCCTTGCCAACTAATTGTGCTTTATGTTGTTTTTATCAACATATTCGCAAGCCATCTTCCTAATTTGAAGTGCAGGACAGCCATAAAATATCCTCGCCAGCAATTTCATTTAAAAAGCCATCTCTTCTTCTTGTCCGTTATTGAAGACCGTATTTCTTCCCAGCAGTCGACTGTTCATATTTTTAGTTTTCAGCCTTCCCTGGAGGGTTGAAAATGGTACGCCAGTAGAACGAGCAGTTTTCTTAATTGATTTCCATCTTCTACTAATTGAAACGCCTTATTCAATGAATGTTAGCTCCATGTCACCTTTATGCGTTCCATCTTCCCAACATTCTGAAATAGTAATAAGAGGTTACGTTCCTTCATACCTAAAGTATTTTTTATTGTAACAGTACTTGCGATCAATAGGTCAAGTAATGCCGGTCAGCGGGACTGGCATTACCCGACCCTATCTTTTTTTCGAAAAAAAAACAACTTAAAAACCTCTCACAGCTAGTTTAAAAACCAAAAACATTTGCGAAGGTATATACCCATACAACTGGAATGATAACTAACACTGTTAAAATCATGAATATACATAGACTCACCTCTTATTTTCGGAGATCAAAATATTACATTAACCCAGCGCCAAAACAACTAACATCCGTCACTTGTCAACGCATGTTCGGAACTGAACGAGGATCGGTGTTGTCGTACGAAGTATGCTCCGTCCACCACTTTGTATGTCTGCACGCGTGTATTATTGGTTATAAAGGTGTATGTGCCTGACCGGAATTATCCGCTCTTACCCTACTCGAATTTCAAGCTTCGAGTAATAGTTACATTAAACTGATTGAAGTTACAGAATCGACAATGTTACTATATAATGGGAGGTTTTCATCATCTAACTAATTTTAAAAAAGTTGACGCCTTCATATGATCCTATGCACATAAATTTTTGATTCTAATAATTTTTATAAGTAAGCAGACTACGTAATTTGTGAGAATACCTCCTCCTTCTTCTCCTCCCACAAACAGCGTGAACCCTTCTAATAAGCAGGGCAACTCTTCCTCCCAAAAAAATTAATTAATTAATTTTAAATAAAAATATATGCATCCCAACATACATAAAGTGACTTCTCCCAACTAGAAAAGTAACCATTCCTCCCAAGAATAATATTAATAAATTTAAAATATTATTACATGCCTCCTCCTCCCAAATTATGAGTGACATATGTGTTGAAGAGAAGAAAGAAAAACTAACGGTATAAAAACGAAAAAACCGTACGATTTAGTTTCAGTATCAGACATGGATTTGCTCAAATTAGATATGTTTATTGACATTGAGGAATATAATTGTTATTTTGGCTATGTTCCCAAAGGTTCACAATTTATGATAATATTCTTCGTGCAAATTATTTATTTAAACCACCATTTACAAAAAATATGATATCTGCTTAAGATCAAAAATTGGTTAATTGGTCAGAACTATACCATGGTTTAGACTAGAAGACTAGAGTTGTTGAAACTAATGAAACAAATAACATTTTAAAGGTTTAGCGGTCTCAGTACCTAATTTATGTTATAGGAAATGAAAGAGCCGAATTTTTTAAAGAAATTCTTGGATGAAGAATACATAAACAACATTCCAATTAAACTAGAACCTAAATTAAGTCGATTTAAGAAGATTCCAGAAGGTTATTTTCATAAAAAGCCATAGCATTGTAGATTCGCCAATGTAAAATTATTGTATAATTTAGAAATTGTTGGAAACAAAAATATAAATCATTAAATATTTGCTTAACTATTTCTTCCTATCAGACAAAAGCTTCAAAATGGATTAGTGTTTTTTTATTAATCACAAAATTTAAATCTTTTTGTTGGAGGAGCATCTTCATCCTCTGATTTCATTACAGGATGTTCTGTGATGGACGACTCCATCATCGATGGTTCCAAATTAGAAAGTTCTTTGGGTGGTTCTATCGTAAGCGGCCCCAAATCAAAAAAATTCATGGCCGGTAGAAGAGGCTCTTCTTCATCTCAGTTCACCCATGATTCATCAATCGGCGGATAAAGAGGTGTATAGCCGGAGACTGGAAGTGGTGACGATTCCAATAACAAAGACTCATTCATCATCATCGACGAAAAAGTTAACATGTTCTTCATAATGTCAGTGACAATATCACGATTCACACTATTAACGTGTTCGACGAGTCCGTCGGTGATGGTGGTTAGCGCGAAGCGCATTTTTTTCTCATTTTTTTCCTCCCTTGAACCTATTGCTAACACGTCGTCAGAATTTTAGAATTCTAATAAACATATTCCTTTATAAAATTTTAAAATTATTAACAACATTTCCCCAAATTTGGAATTACAAAAAGGTTATTTTAATATTAATGACAATCATCCAGTTGGAAGTAGTTAAAACGATCTTTTTCCAATTGGAAAAAATATAACAAGTATCTGGAATAATTATGACGAGTCTTCTGACGATGAGTCAATTGTACCACCCACCCCCATACAAGATTTTGAAATTGATCGTGTTATATCTGAAAATTGATAATTTACCTCAAAATTTAGAATTAGACAAAGATATTTTTAAGAGTGACGACAATTCAGTTGAAAGTAGTTCAAAAAAATTACTTTCAACTAGAAAAAAATACAACATAAAATTTCAAAATTTTTCTAATAATATTGATTCCGACTGAGATGACGAATCAATTCCTTGCAGTCAAATTAGGCTAAAGACCCCTTTATTAAATTCTCAATTTTTAATAATATTGCAAATAGTTCTAACATCAATTCTTCTTTTCGAATTGAACTGCTTAATTATGAGGGATATTGTCAAAATTCAGTTTCAAACCAGATAGTAAATATTCAAATTAAAAAGGATACCCAAACCGACATCATTCATTTAAAATAACAGAAAAACTTAAAAATAACTTCCACCGGCAACAAATCTCAAAATTAAAAAGTTTGGTATATGCCTTAGACATTTTATATAATACCCAAAACGCGCCAAGCAAAGAGAAAAACTGAAGTAGAATTAAAGCTGTTTTTGATGAGTTGACAACTTCCTATTTTAATTTTTCCTCCTGTCCCCTCCAATACACAAAATATTACAGTACTTAGTTTTTCTTTTTCTCTTTATTCTAATGCCAACGAGTCTACCACAGCAGATATGACAGACATCTGCCAAACTTATAACAAGTCCTTTACAAGAGAGGACAATCTAACCCGACGTGTGAAGACGACACGCAAACCAAATAAACGTACAACTCAGCTAGAAACTTTTTTAAAAATAAAAAAAAAAAAACGAGAACTACTCGTAAGAAACAAGGCAAGATCAATATATTTCAAAATAACATAAAACTAACCTTAACTCTGTAACCTAACCTAAACTAACATGCATAACTAATTTGCATTTTTTAATTACTTTCAGATGCCAAAGTATTATGTTGACTGCGACAAAGCTATTCCACACAGCCTCTGGAGCAGTTATATTAAATCAAATAATCATAAGGAGAAAACAGCCATCTTTTCAATCGAAAATGGAATCGAAATTATAGAATCAGCCTTCAACAAACGTATAATTTCGAATAGAATCAAACCTGATGATTTTCATGTTAATGTTAGAAGCCTTTTGTAAAAAGTTATGTGTTCAGAAACACACAAGTATAAGAACTAATTTTGAATTATTTGGTTCCTGTCAATGGCATATACAGTGTGAAATCTTCCAACACATAATTTAAAATACTTTGCAACAATTCAGATATTTTCAACACAATTGAAGGAACGAGGGGAATAACTGATAGAAAGGCTGACGAGCTAGCTGATATTGATTAAGGTAATTGAAGTTTATTTATCTCCATATTATTTGAATATGTGTCAGTCATACTGGTATATTTAAAAACAAAAGAAAATTCCTTTTGTCATTTATGCAGACTTTAAATGTATTCTTTAACTATTAAATAATAAGGCAAATGATGTTTATCTCAATAGTTTTAACACTTTTAATCAATATGGACATATTCTATATTCATTTGCATAGTATATAAAGTATATAGGGGTTTTAACTGTAACCAAGTGTTTATTAAATTACTGGCAACCGTCCGCGACTTCGTTCGCGTGGAAGCGTCGTTTTTTTTAAACTCTTTTTTTTAAATTAGGCACCTATGTTAATTGTTTAGAGCTTCTCTGCATACTGCATATATTTAATGTTTTATTATTTGCTGGTAACAAAATATACTGGTTTTTCTGGAGTTCTGACTCTAAATAACCTGATGTGTAACTGGCAATGAGAAAATCATTCCTACCCAAATTGATTCCCACGAGTTTGCGAATTTGCCTCTGGAACTTGTTTATTGTGAGTGCAAACGAACCTTTTACCGAAAACTACAACCGCTTGAAATGAATCGCTATATCCACTGGTATCATAGGAATATGAGGAATAGACGCTATTGTTCTTATATTTTGCATGTGAAGCCGCTGTGAGCGTTCAGTGCTAGACTATCCAATTCGACGTATTCTAGCCGCCCTCGCCTCAGAGTATTTCTAGAAAATCGCGATTTTCTTTTAGGTATAATATTGCCTTTAGATACTACTTAATCTTTAATAGCAGCAACACATGCACAATTTCCTAAAAGTAAAAAAAACGATTAAGTGCAAGTTGGACTTGGGCAATTAGTCTTCCGTATCGTGATTGCCTTTAAAATAAAAAAAATCCTTACCTAAGCTAAGTTAATTAGCCGAGTTAACTACCTAATATGGTATGGAAAGAATGATTTGCCCAGAGATGTGTTTCCCACTGAGTACAATTTACAGCGATTCAAGAACAACGTGAATTGCTTTTTCCGCACACATGCCGCTCCTAGAGCGCTTTATGGACTTCCCTATAGCACATGTGCTAGCTAACAAAAAAAAAATAGCTACCTAATAGCCAATAAATCAATCTAACTCAATCCAGAATCTAGCAGTAAAAACGTAAAATAAATATTTCTTAACTAAATATTTGTTTACTTGTAAACAAATATACATTTATGTACTCAAAACTATATTAAATTTTTTTTATACCAGATATATTATCAAACGTAATACATTCGGGATAATTTTCGCTCAATCTATACTTGCTCAGTACTTTTCGAGATAGAATAACGATTTTTGTCCATTTTTTAAAAATTATACAAAGAAAAGTGTGCGTAAGTATAACATCATATATATATTTTTGAACACGTATTTGTACAAGCTTTCATTTGACACCCTACTTGATGACCTGGTAATTTATTTTTTCACTTTTGATTTCACTCGCCAAAACCCCCATAAGTAACAATTTAACTTTCAAAACTATAAGGCTCTTAGGCCATCAATCCCTATATTTGTGACAAATTTCAACTTTGTATGTCAAATAGTTTCGGGGAAAATCGGGTGAAACAGACACCCAAGTGAACTTATAAGTGTTCCATACGGAACACTAAAAAATTGCTCAATAATAATTAAACAATTGCGTCATGCACCTCAAACTGAAATTAACTACATAATAATTGTAAAAGAGAAGGCAATATTTGCATACAATTTTTAGTAGATATTTCAGAACACGCTTAATAAATAGCAGAAAACTGAAAACTAAAAATAATATTTGTTTCCTAAATGAATCTCACACTATTAGGTACTTATTGAACAAAATACACTAGTAACAATTAAAAAAATGAAAATAAATGTTTTTATTGTTATTTAGTACTTATTGACATCAACAAAGTACCTACAATGTACCTACAAAAAGATTAAAAGAATCTTAAAACTACAATAACCAAACAACAAAGCTTTTCGTCTTCAAAAACATAACAAGGCATCATGTCGCTAAACTTCGAGAAAATCGAATTATAGACCAGAACTGCAAGTGTAAGACAAACACAACATCCCGCCAGCCCTGGTCTGTCGATCACTGTCTCCCACCTCTCCACGAGCAGTGTTTCTTTCCCCTCTGCGTCAGCTCCTTTTTATCACAACCTTATAAAATGTAGCCTATGTGCACCCCAAAAGTACAGGTTACATACCAGTATTTTTTTTTAATCGAATTAGTAGTTTCAGAGATTACCTCGAACAAACAAGCAAACAAACATACAAACTTTACTTTAATATATTAAAGTGATGTATATAACATCTACAATAAATATTTAAAAATAATTAAAGCTATAAATAAGTGCAAGTAAACAACTTTTTTTTTGTAACAAAGTTATAATAACTGAAAGTGATAAAGTTGTTGACCATTGTCACTTAACAAGTCTTTATAGAGGACATATTCTAAATACAATTTAAGTTCAAAATACCCAATCTTAGTTCCGTTATTTTTCATAAGTTAAAAAATTATGATGCACATCTATTTGTCAAAAAACTGATATTAACATAGTGAAAAATTAAACATAATTCATAATATAAAGAAAAATATATTTTATTTCAAAAATATACCGATGTAGGGTTTTAATAAAAAAGTTAAAACAAAAACAGTTTGGAATACGATTTGTAGACTAATTTCAATTTTCACCAAATTCTTTATCAAAATTACCTAAAAGTTTAAAAGCTGAACAATATCAGAAGTACTAAAATTTTTTTATGAAATGGAAAAGTTTAATTTGATTTGATAATAGGGAATCTTTCCATATAGATATATTGATAATTATACAAAGTTAAATGAAGACAAGTTACCAGAATAAAAATAGTTCTATAATGACCTAATCGATGAACACATTAGCAAAGATGAATATAAAAGAGCTGTAAATGTGTTCGATTGTAAGTTTTAGCAGACATTTTCGAAAAGTTTTGAATACCTAGAAACAAGATCCAACATATTATTATACTTTTCCTGGATTAAGTTTTGATGATTGCGTTCACTGCACTGAAACAGAATTAGAAACATTAACTGATTACATTTTTTTAAATGGAGCATAAGAGGTGTAGTTAGTGCCTGTGTTAGTAGAAAATTCACATTCTAATAAGTTCATTGAAAATTAAACCCAATAAATTACTTTTAGATTTTATACTTATACACAACGAATTTTTATGATTATGCAATATGTCAATATCTTCCAAAAACAGATTTTGTTTGGCTCTAACAAGAAAGAATTGACAACTTTAATGACACAAATACTTCAGACATTGGAAAAAGGTTGTGCTTTAGAAATTGATTTAATATATTCAGGTAATTTACATGAATATCACAATAAATTTCCTTTTTGTCCTAAAAATTATAAACCGCCTAATTCTAAACATACAAAGTTAACTTCAAAAATTTTTAAATAAATAAGGATATATCATTCATTATACTTCATTAAAAAATTGTATTCAAAACGGACTAAAAATAGGTAAAATTGACAGAACACGAACGTTCACTCAATTACCTTGGTTAAAGAAATATATAGATTTAAACATTAAATTAAGAAATAAATCTAGTGAGTTTGATAGAAATAATTATAAACTAGCTAATAACAGTATACATGGTAAAACTATTGAATTTATTCGATTAGTTACTCAATGTGGAAAAGATTCAAGAAAAGATGAGGCGGAAAATCTAATTGCAAAACCACACTTTAAAGAGTCCATAATTTTATTTTAACATTCTGTTGCTATTCAAAAGTAAAAGATACGAGTTGAATACGACAAACCAGTTTATGTTGGATTTTGTTTTTCAGATATATCTAAAGCTATCATGTATAATTTCTTAAAAGCATTATACCAAGATAAGGGAACATACTAACCACAGATACTAACTCATTTATTTTGGAATGAAGATATAAAACATTATATTCATAAATTCGATACTTCTAATTATAAAATTGATAACATACACAACATACCAATTACTAAATTTAAGGATGAATATGCTGATGAACCTATAGGATGTTTCTATGGAACTGGAGTGAAAGGATATTGCGTAAAAACAAAAAATAAATTACTTAAAAAGGCTAAAGACATTAAAAAAGCATATAAATGGATATTATCCACTCTAAAGTGGTAGAGATAATTCTAAAACTTCTTGTTATATATATATATATATATATATATATATATATATATATATATATATATATATATATATATATATATTATATATCTATATATATGCATATATAATATATATATATATATAATTTCGATCTAAACTGCATAACTTAGTTAATAAGTTAGCTTTATCTTCAGTTGATAAAAAATTCCAAATTCAAAACACTTACGATACGCTTGCTTGGGGTCACGAGGATATCATGATATATCATAACATTATAAATTTTATAAAATTTGTGATTTAGTTGCGAGACTATATAAAACGAAAAATATATCTGCGTTCCAAGACAAAAAAAATATTATCGAACTACATTTTCCTTGTGTTTTTTTGTTATTTTAGTACAAATCGTAATTATATTACTAAATAAATATAAACAATAAAAAGAAAGGATTTAGGTAGTCTATCATTTAACAATCGTTTGTTATTATCTCTTTCTGATAATAAAAATATCATCATATTGATAGCTGTGTCAATGACTTCGATTCCCCAATTTGTGGTGTTATATTGTATATTTACGAGTACTTTACATATTTATAATCCTCATAATGTGACATAGAGTCTAGTATATTTCGCAAATGAGACAAACGTGACAATAGATGGATATTGTCACAACATGAATTTGGAAACAATTAATAATAGGACATTTGTCTTTTCTTATAAAATATTTAATAATATAAAAGGCAATAGTAAATATTAAAAAATACTATATTATCACAATAACAACACCATTCTTGAGACAAATAATAATAATAATAATAATAATAATCATAAGCATTTATTGTCTAACAGAACTACATCCATTTACAAGACAATTTGACAATAGGTGAAAAAAGTATCAGACTTACTTAAGTTATAATAGTAATTTTTACAAAAATTCAACAACTACACACCACAAATACTGCTCAGCCCATTCATCGCACAACAAGAAAAGTATGCTAAATAAAAATTTAGATCATCTCAATAACCTGTTTTTGAAGAGTCCAAGCAATTGAGGAAGTGTTAAATGAAAAACATCAATGTTTTGGAATGTCTCATTATAAAACGCCATTGCTCGGTAAAGTGGTGATTTCAATAGAAAATTATTATGTGGGGCACACACATTAAAAGTCGAGGGAGATCTCATTGTACGAACAGGCACATGCAACATGATTTGGGACAGTAATTCAGGGCAATCAATAACAGACCTCACAAGTTTTGCCAGAAAACTCGTAAGTAGGTAGTTCCTGCGTCGCAGCAGTGATGGTATCTGAAATCTATCCAGCAAGCCCTCGTGGTCACAGCCTCTCGAAGGGAAAAAACCATCAACTCTAAATGCTAAATATTTAAGGAATTTCCTCTGTATGCCTTCTAATTTCTGGATATAACAATTGTATATTGGGTTCCAGACCATAGATCCATACTCAAGTTTTGAGCGGACATAACAGAAGTAAAGTAGTATAAGTGTCTGAATATTTGTAAAGCTTTTAGCATTGCGCAAAACAAATCCCAACGCCTTAAACGCCTCTGAGCAAACGCTGTTGATATGAGTGTCAAAAGCAAGTCTGGCATCATAAGTAATCCCCAAATCTCTAATATCAGAACACCGCTGAAGTTGCGAACCGTTTAATTCGTAATTGTAATGACTTATTGGAAAAGGTCATGGCGTAACATTTTTTGATATTCAGCGGTAAGTTGTTACGTTCACACCATAAATTGATTCTTTCTAGATCCGCCTGCAGGTCAAGGCAATCCGAGGTGGTGTTTATTATCCGGAAGAGTTTTAGATCATCCGCGAATAGGAGCACTTTACTGGAAATATCAGAGACTATGTCATTAATAAAGAGAGAGAAAATCAGAGGAGCCAAGCTTCCCTGTGGCGCACCACTCATTGCTGAGAAGCTTGCAGACTTGTGACCGCGAATTTCGACATACTGAGATCTACCAGTGAGATAGGAAGCAAAAAAAAACTGACCAAGTTGTTATCAAAACCCATAGCATCAATTTTTGCCAGGAATAACCCATGATCCACCCTGTCAAAGGCCTTCGAAAAGTCAGTATAGAGCGTATCAACCTGCTGGCGCCTATGCAAAGCCTCGCTTACGTATTGGGTGAAACACGTTAGGTTAGTAATAGTGCTCCGTTTACAAATAAAGCCATGTTGATTGGATGTGATCAGTTTGGGCCACCTGGGTCCCAACCCGCTCGTACACTGCCGTCTCAAAGACCTTCGCAAAGGCAGACAGGATTGATATTGGCCTGTAATTTGAAATTTCAGTGAAATTGTCCTTTTTAAAGACAGGTGTGATTCGTGCTTCCTTCCAAATGCTTGGAAAAGTTTTAGTTTTAAGAGAAAGATTAAAGATAAAAGCGAGCGGCTCCAAGAAGGCAGAAATGCAATCCCTCACTAAAAAGCATGGGATTTTATCAGGACCCTGAGTAGATTTAATTTTTAGCCTTTTAGAAGCATTCAAGATCTCGTCAAACGACATATTTTTGAGATTTATGAGCGTACTAGTATTTGGTAGAAAAGTGGCAGGTTCTTGAATAGACGGACCAATATAAACACTACTAAAAAAGTTGGCAAACCAGTTTACAATATCCTGCGGGTCTGAATACTGGGTCGCCCCATCCCTGATGATCTCAGGGATGAAAAAAGAGGATTTCCGTGATTTCACAAACGCCCAGAAGGTTTTAGGCTCATTAGTTATGGAGTTTTCAGCCCTTGCAATATAATCATCATACGCTATGTCAATCATAGTTTTTACTCGGGCACGCAATTCATTGAACTGGTTTTTTAGCTTAGGGGATTTGGAACTTTTGTACTTTTTAAAGACCCTGTGCTTCCTCTTAATCGCCCTAATTATGTCCGATGTATACCATACTGGGAAATCTCTCTTGTGAATCACAGATTTTGGTACATAGAAATCAAGCACATTATATAGTGAGTGGTATAACATTCCACATGCCTGATTCACATCATCTAAACTATATAAGTTAGACCAATCAATGTGTAGAAAAGCCTCATAGAGAAGGGGAAAATTAGCCTTTCGAAAATTGTAGCTAGAACCCTCTGTATTACCAGAGATTCCACGTCGCTCCGTATCCCTAAAGAAAATCTCAACATCAAGAGTCGTGTGGTGTAGATCCTCTGCAAAAGAGGAAAGAGATCCCTAGAAACCGAGCAGTGAAGATTGGAAAGCACAAGATCTAGTATTCGGTTGTTAAAATCGGGAACGCCATTGTATTGATTTAAAGAGAACATGTTACAGACGTTTCGTAGGCATTCAACCTTGGGATCGTTTAGAGGAGGATAATGCGGGTAGATTGAAATCACCCACGATGAGAACATTAGCACCACAGAGGAAACAAAGAGACTCAAGATGTTCGGCAAGAGCGACAAATTCTGCAAGTGAGACATTAGGTGGTATGTAGATAACAAAAACATAAATCGTTACATAATGAAAGTACAGCTTACAACCAACTAATCTATCCTAGAAATATTGTGATTAATACTATTTAAGTCCAATGGAACAGCCTTGATCTCTCTCCTCACAGCCAAAAGTACTCCCCCACCACGAGAAACACCCATTCCGCGCAAAGTCTCGATCTCGGCGGAATACTGAGTATCTGCCATCAAAGATTTCACTAGATGACACATTGTCACTTAGCCATGTCTCACTCATCGCGATTATGTCTCTGTCTGAGCTGCATACAGATTTATAGAGTTCGACGGTCTTGGTATTCAAGCCTCTGACGTTTTGGTAAAGGCAGGACAGCTGTAGATCTTTGGAGGATGATAAGTTACTGCTAGACAATGTTAATGGTTTAAATCACTGGATTTAGTCTTAATGATTTTTGGTACACCATTAAAATATTTTATCCTCAAGTCTGTTTTCTCCATTTTCCAGTCTAGTCGCCAATAAGGATTTCACTGCCCGATATTCCATCATTTGCTTGGGCGTGTTGTCATGTCTGATAGTAATGTTTCTATATGCATCCCTATGCTTTAGTTCCTTGGCATGCTGTATGATAGCATGCATGATATAAAGTGTACAAGAAATAAAGATGATACCATTTTAACAACTTTTAATGATTTTAATGTAACCAAACCTTCCAATTTGGAAAACAGTGAAAATGTATATTGTAATTTATTGACATTTTTACGTTTCAAATATTTTTTTATAATATGTATATCTTTACTCCTTACCTCCATTAAGAATTTATATATTATAAACTATTCTACAATTGAAGATCCTTTAGGTAAGATGGAGAATACTATAATAATAATCGTATCATCTAAAATAATTCAGATATCGGAATGTATTCAACCAATGAAAGTAAATATGAAAAACTTCTAAATTCTAAAATATATTATTTAAACCCATCAACAAAATTTGCAACTGCTAGAATTAACTTGAACGATTTTTTTACCAAAAGTTGTTATTGGCAGAACTTGCAGCGAGATTAAAGTGTTCTTGTCAGTTACTTTTATTCATTTGATGGTGATACAACCCCTCTTAAATTTGACAATATAACAATATATTTTGCAAAATAAATCAGTTTCCGATGGTAAAATCCCAACGCTGTGGATATTATTTGTGTCTTGTTTGTGTTTCTGGATGAACAAATTATGGGAAATAAAAGAAATCATTGATTATAGAATTGAAATTTTTAAAAGACAAAAGTTTTCAAAACATTAAAAGTGTTTAAATTAAACAGTTATTCGGGAAATGTGATTTCACAAGTTTACAACACTATAAATCCAAATCAAAATTCAAATAGCGAAAATATTTGTACCATGTTGGAGCTGTAGTAAATTAACAAGAAGTAAAACAAAAACAAAATTTTATGCAGAAATCGGTGACTTTCACCGAGGAACAAAATAAGGTTTATTTACAAATCGCCTGGAACTTTGCGTATCGTAGTGTCCGAGAAAGTAAGTGGAAAAAACTTATTTGGATAAGTTACGATTTAGAAGAAAAATTAAAGATGGTGAAATTATTCTTTGTCAAATTGTTATTTTAATTGTTCCTTCATTTCTGTCAATTTTATTTGTTAATTTTTTTTAAGAGCTTCAATCTGACTTCTTATCGTTGCCAATAGAACATTTTTTTCTTTAAGTAATTTATCATCTATACTCGCTTTAAAATCATTTCATAACTTTATGAGTAAAAATATTATAGATTTTTTCAATATTTGTTGCAATTGTAGTAACTCAATTTTCATTTGTATCCTTTTTACTATAGATCTTACTTCTTCATTTAAAGATCCTGTCTCTTTCAATAATTTAGCATCTACATTAGTTCGGTATTTTAATTCTAAATTACGTAATTGTGCCAACACCTCTTCAATTTTTTCATTGTTTTTTTGTGATATTCACAAATAAATTGTTGTTTGTAGCTTCTTCTATAGTTTTGATTTTTTTCTGTTAATAACTCTATTTCTTTTGAGAAACCAACATCAACTTTGCCACTAACCTCTTAATTCTTTTTTTCTAAGTTATCTTTATCATTTTTGTGTACTAAAACATGAATTTATCAATAGTCTCAATATTTTTGTTTATGTCATTATGAACTTTAAAATTTTCAACTTCTTCTGCAACTCTGTTGTTAGCTTATCTGTAAAAGTTGAAACTTTAACAATATGTCCCTAGAAATATCATCTTTCACTTTATCGATTTTTTGTTGTATACTCAGTTATCATTAGATATTTCATTTTTCATATCCTTTCCCAAACTATTTAATTCCTCATGTTTCTGTTTCGTTGTTTGAAAATCATCTTCACATATTAAATTTTTTTTTGAGAAACAAGAATATATTACTCATTTTTTCTAGTACAATATTTTAAATCAAACTTCTATGGTCAACAAAAACAAATTTGTAGATTCATAAAACAGCAGAGAACTGAGATGAAAGAACTAATAGAGTATAAACGCGTGAAGAAAGGAACGTGGGTAACATATCTTACACAATTATATAAAAGGGAATAGTTTATCCCACTGCCACAAACACGAGAGATAACGATTAACGAAGAAACATATATAGCGGAAGAAGAAGCGCTGGAAAAATTAAAAAATCGTAAATCTCCCAGCGAAAACCAAATAGCTAATGAACTACTAAAGTATGGGGAACACTCTCTGGTTAAGCAACTCCAAACACTTATACAGAGGATTATAAGATTGAAAAGAATCCCAGATGAATGGAGAACAGCGACAGTTATACTAATGCACATGAAGGGAGAAAAAGAACATCCAAATAACTATAGAGGCATAAATCTACTAAACTGTACACTGAAATTAACAACAAAAATTATTACAATAAAAATAAACGCGAGAATGCAACTGGAAGAAGGAAAGCAAGGATTCAAAAGTGGGCGATCATGCACCGATGCCGTATTCAATATGACACAGGTAAAAGAAAAATCCATAGAATACAACATTCCAGCGTACTTGGCCTAATCGACTTGAAAAAGGCTTTCGATAATGTGCAAATAGAAGACGTTATTCATCTATTACAAAACAGGAACATCCCATTAGACCTAATTATAACTATCGAGGATATATATAAAGACAATAAAGTAGTCGCAAGATTAACAGAACGGATGATACAACCAATCAACTATGAATCTGGAATCAGGTAGGGAGACTCTTTAAGTCCTTTTCTGTTTAATATTGTCATGGATGAAATTATAAAGAATGTCAGAATAAAGAAAAAATACAGAATGGGTAACAGAGAACTTAAAATTATATGTTATACAGATAACGCGATAATAATGGCTGAGACCGAGAACGATCTGCAAAGGCTGCTATACGAATTCTACATACAAAACAATATAATATGTCAATGTCAACTGAAAAAAACCAAGACAATTAGTAATAGCAAAACAGCCGATTAGGTGCAAGCTGGTAGTGGAAGATAAACCAATAGAACAAGTGATGGAGGTCGATTACCTGGGCATCAAAATATCTAGTATCGGAAAAATCGAGTAAGAAGCAAAATATCAAGTCAACAAGGCTAATAGGATAGCGGGATGCCTCAATGATACCATATTTAGAAATAAATTCCTCTCCGTAGAGACCAAAATAAGAATATACAAGAGCGTAATACGACCAGTAATGAGTTACAGATTTGAAACAAGACCCGATACAAGTATAACACAGAGGATGATGGATTCAACTGAAATGAGAATACTAAGAGATGTACAAACAAGACACTGAGGGATAGAGAAAGGAGTAAAGACATAAGAGGCACATATAATATAGAAAATATCCACCAGCGGATAAGAAGAAGAAAAGTGGAATGGGATCAACACATAGGAAGAATGGCAAACCATAGGATAGTACGGATAGTAAGAGACAAGTCGCCAAATGGAAGAAGATCAATGGGACGTTCAAGAAAGAGATGGAGCGACGATATATAGAGCAGGGAACAAAAAAAACAGGCAATAGTGCCAAGCTATAAGTCGGAAGAAGAAGAATATTTTTATACTTAATATTTTGTCAATGTGTTCAAGAATAATTTTATACTCAAATATATATTTTTTTGTAATATTTTGTGTTCAACATATATAGAATTACTATTAAAATTTTTCTAAATTTTATTCCCAATATTTGAAATTATGTAATTTTCCAAAGAGGGTACATCTACTGTACTTGTGTAACGTTTTGAAATATGATGGCCAAATTTATACAGTGTCATTGTATTATTATAATTAATCATTTGTTACAAATATTTATATAACATTGGCTTCTTTAAGCTGTTTTATAATAGAAATGATTTCCTTGTTATGGCCGGTGAGGCCTGCATTTGTGGATGCCACCAATAAACGAAGTCTATCGACTAGTTCATTAATATCATCCCAGTACACATAGCCTATATTCTGTTTATTATTTTCAAAGTTTAACTAGCCCCACCCTTTGTAGCTGAAGTTGCTTTATTAGCTCTAGTCTGCGTCTGATTAATTGACATCACACATCGAAATATATTCTGAACAGGATTAATAGTTTTGGTTTTAGAGATACCTTTCTTTTGCAAATAAGGTCCTGTTATTGTTACATACTTGTATGAACAACTTCCTTAAACTTGTTCGTGGGGATCGTGATTTGTACTATATGCCTTAGCTCTTTTTAAAATATTCATATGATTATCAAGATCGTTCTGTTTACAGTCAACAGGATCTTTTTTAAATAACGACTCATATAAGCTGTACTTGGATACCGTATACTATCAACTTTAACTTCTTTGCCAATAATCTCAACAGATTTTAGTGTTAGCCCTAGGTAGAATATTTCCATTTCATAATCGTGAACTATTCTATAATCATGATCCAATGAACAAATTCTGTACCTCTTACACCATCATCCACTCTGACAAGTTCATCAGATTGCTCCAGCCAATTATTATAAGTCTTCGTATTAACCAGACGCTTTATTGTTTGTTTCGTCTTATCCAAAATATCAGAAAGATTGTGAGGTATTGACTCTGATAATTGTGAAGAAGATATGGTTTAATCCATAACATTTGTTTGTAATACAAATGGTGTTTAACTGATAGTAAAATCATTGTTAAGAAATGATGATATTTCATATAGAAGATTTGAAATATTCCCACTATTCTTGTTTTTTTTTATGAAGGTAATGTATCACCAAAAATATTTTTCCCTAGTGATAAGACTTTCGCAAACAAGTTTCTTCGTGATGTTGAAACTTCGTAAAATTTTTTAATTGGTGTATACTGTTCCTCTTTTCGGTAAGCTGACTCACTTTTTCTAAATGTTGTAACTAGTTCTAGTAAAGATTGTGTAATGGGTCTATAGTTTTCTTCCAGTTTAGATTGTGCCTTAAATTCTGCATTTCTCAAACTCTGATATATTTTTTTAATAGGCATAACACACGTGCTGGAGGAAAATCCCTAAAACGCTACAGGAACGACGCGTATGCGAAAAAAAAGCGATTCTCGTTGATTTTGAAACGCCGTAAGTTTTATTTGGTGGAAAACACAGTCCTGGGAAAATCATTCCAAAGGGATGATAGTCTCCATATAAGACTGCTTGAAAAATGTTGTACAAGGAGTAACAAACTGCATTGGCGCGACTTGTATTAATAGCATGCACCACTCTGGAAGGATTTAAGCGACATCCACCGAACACTTTAAATGAAAATACTTGTAGATTAGACTCAAGTCGCCAACTGTACTTTGATCCGTCGACCGCCACTCGTAAAGATGACCGTCTGAGGAAAGCCGCGAGTCATAAACAAAACCCTTCAGACCATAAGAGTGTCACTAAGCCGTCATGCCAAACACAGTGGAATGCCTTGGATATATCAAGTGCAACTGCTCGAGATTGTGTTGTTCCAAATATCTGGCCTCCTTGTCTGTTTTGGGAATCCGCTGAACTGTAGCACATTTCCTCCAGGAAAGAAATATCATTTTCTGTAGGATAAGTTGAAAAGTCTGCAGAAAACTAGAATTAGTTTGCTTGCGGATTTTTGGAGTACTATGACAGATATCCCAGCACCAGAAGCTTTTTTGGTGTCTAGCTGTGTGAAGATAATGTCCGGTATCCTTGACTGAACTATACGAATCGTGGGTGATTTTTCCTTACAAATCGACAGTAGAATATGAAGCGGAGGGTTCAGACAACACGTTAGCTTTCTCAATAGTTGTTGCAATAGTATTATCTGGCCGTGTGGTTGGTAGTACAGTACATTTGATGAAATTTTGGCTAATGGCCTTAGCGATTTACCAAAAGAACCTAGAATGGTTGAGACAGAAAGGGGTTTAACAGTATTTAACAGCTTTCCTCGATTTGACAAGTTCTCTTGCCAATTTTTCGTCCATAAATAATGTTTTGTCAAGATCTCACTTATTTTTATAAGTAAATATATGAATCAAATGCTTTTCGATACCGCCCCGACTTTACATTAGAATCTTTCTCGATAATCAAAAATCCAAATTTATCATTCCAACAAAATAAACATAATTCTTTAACTTGATGAAATGACATATCAACATCATAGGTATATTTTGAATTGGTAGTATCTTATTGAAATATTACAATTTTATTTGCGTTATCACGAGTCAGTTGTTTTGGAATGGATCAGTATGTTTGACATAAATTTGTATTCTTATGTCTTCCAAAACAAAAATAATTCTTTACTATGTTCTGATTACGATAGAGTATACTCGTACCATGAAATATTATTACAGAGTTTGGTTTTATTTCTTGCTGTGAAATTATATTTTCTTTATTATCTGATCCAAAGAATTTCTATAACACCCATTTGACATAAATCACATCATAAAATATATGTTTATAAAATGCCGAAAAGAGGCAGTGGTCTTTTAAATAATTTAATAACTAAATTAAAATTTAAATTACATGTGCCAGATTACAATTTTTGTGGACCTGGAACAAACTTTAAAAAAGACTTACAAAAGGCGATATAAGAATAATTTTATTGGTTGAGGAAAGTAAACGGCACTCACATTCAATTGGTATAAAAAGAAGACATATTGCTGATAAGTTATTATCTGAAAAAGCTTTAGCTAGATTCAAAGCTAACGACCCTACCTTTGGAGAAAAAACAGCTGCTCTAGGAGTAAGTGTTGCAACTAAAGTTAAAAGAAAACTAGGTATGGGGCGTAGAAAAAGAAAGGAAACTACAGGAGAAAAAATCGTATAGGAAATGGAATATCATTATCTCAAGCTACCGCAGAAGGTAGAAAGAGAATCAATGGTAAACAATTTAGAGTTTAAAAGATAGTATTAGAACTGCAGTAAAGTCGGTAAGAAATAGTGGTAAAGTAATGAGTTCTAAAGCAAGAGTAACACCAATTCCGAAGACTGGAGAGTTTGTACCACTGATACCCTTATTGGCTGGTTTGTCAGCTTTGAGTACTCTGGGAGGAGAAGCAGCGGATATTGCAAAAGCTGTCAATGATGTCAAAATAAGCAGAAGATAAAAGATATAATGAAATGACAAATCAATAGCAATTGGAAAAAAACAAAGTAGTTCTTATCTAAAACCAAATAAAACAGTATTTAAAACCGTATTCAAAAAACTGTTAAAGAATATTCCTCAAGAACCACTTACAAATTTTAACCTAATTAAATATATCAAGTTTATACGAATTCCCAATTTTTGAGGTGTATTTATGAGGAATAAATTACCTAAAGGAATTAAAAAAAAAAACATAAAAGTGGTATTGTTAATCTAGATAATTATATTGATGAAGCCATCCATTAGACAACATATATAAAAAAAGATAAAAATATACTAAACTTTAATAATTATGGTAATTTGCGACCTCCATCTGAGTTAAATACATATTTTATATATAAAAAATAAAAACATGGTAAATTATAATTATGACAATCATTAAACTTCTAATAAAACAAACTATGTCTAAAATTTTCTTATAATATAGTATGTCATAATTCATATTTCTTTAGTCTTCACGAGAATATTAAAGTATTACAGTTTCGTTATTGGTGGTAATTTTGCCACTTTAACAGCAGAATTTAACCCTTCCATATACCTGGACGAAAATACTGATTATGTTATTGGATTGGTAAATATCGAAACCTTTAACGCAATACCAAATACTGATGAAAGCAACAATTTCATGATGAAAAAACTATTATTGCTTTATCTCCAGGTAGCTACGAATTAGAAGATATAAACGAACATCTATAAAATCATTTTCTAAAGATGGTATTAATTCTAGTACTTTTGCAAATAATATTACCTTACGTACACATCGTAAATCATCAGTTTCGATAATCTTTCAGAATGGAACAACTGGTAAAATATTAAGGTTTAAAAATAAACGATTAGAACCGAATGTAGAACATATATCAGATTACTCTGTAGAAATTTACTGAAGTAAATTCAATAAATGTTGATTTCATTACAGCTGAAGAATCATATCTTAATGGAAAACCAGTTCATATAATACATAATTTTTTTCTCAGTATAAACCTGGTTTTAAAATAATAGAATCACCACAAAATCTTATATATTTATAGTGACTGCTAAGATAACAGACAAAATAACTAATAAAATACTAGATCAGGAGGGTGAACTTGTCATTTTAGGGGAGACGTCCTAACGATAAGACTTCATCTTAAAGAATTAAATGAGCCATGGTAATTCTATATTACAAGAAACTAGACAGCTTAAATTTGATTAAGCTTAGTATAGAGCTTAAAAAGAAAGAGAACAAACGGATTTTATTTAGCAATAAATCAAACTTACGAAGGTTAACACCAACAAATCGACAATTTTGGGTTTTAGACTTAAATAACAATGGGATATTTGAATGTTAAGAAAATTTTCTTTTGGATAAAACAATTTTAAGCCGGGAAGCAATCCCCTTAATCCTTCAAAACTAGAACCCAAGGACGAAATAAGAGTTGCTTTGCAACAAACAGGAAAATATCTTACAAAAGTGAGATTTATTTAGAATTACAATTAACTGCAGAATACAATACTCCACCGCAACATTCTAATTTAAAGAATTACGTTATGTTTTAAATGTTATCGATTCAGTTCGAGATACCGGAACAACTTCTACACTTAAGGGCTACATATCTATAATCAAAACAAAAGTGTACACTTAGAAAATGGAGGATGATATCCAAAAGCAATATCAGGAAAAAATGATATGACCGATGATAAAGGAAATGTTTCTTTATGTATCCCACTGAAGATGTATTCAGGATTTTTTTTTTTTGATGATTACAACAAAATAATTTTGAATACCCTAACCTGAACTAATTCTCATAAGGAGTAACGATAATAGTCATACTAATATCCACTGTTGAAGATGAAATTCCTAAAATTACAATAATCAAACTTTGCTGGGGAAATCCTCATCTTACTGTAGCCATACCAAGAGTTAACTCTTACTGAACTTATTGATACAAATAGCGACATTCTTATCACTTTCCGAAGTTGAGAATTAGTTGAATTTCCTGAATTATGACACAAGACATAAAAGTTGAGACTCGCGCTATGTATTAATTGCTTTCCAAAATAATAGACATACTAATGTAAAAGCTGATATGAGTAAATTTGATCATTGCAAACTAAGAAATATAAATGTATTTTTAAACTGTGAATGGGTATCAACGATCTCCAACTTGATTTTAATAATAAATTTGCTACACTATATGAAATGCTTTCAGATTTCCGTCAAGTATATTATAATTTGCCAATAGAACCCATATTTAATCCAAGAGAATTTAAGTCCAATTAATCTATTGTCTACATTAACTGCTCACATCAACGAGATTTATTACAGAGTTGTCCAGTAACAATGATGATTCGAAACAAAGGAAAAAATTCCAGCTAAAACAACAGCATATTATCTAATAACTCACGATAAAATATTTAGCTACAATCCTTTGACGAAAACAGTAAATCAACTTTAAATTTCATACCCACCCTGAAATTTTAATATATTTATGATACAAATTTTTAAAAAAACAAACATTTTTGATTATGTCTTTTACATTAAAAGAATTATGTTTGCTAATCCTAAACGTATGGTAAACACGTTACAGTTTCATCGAAGGTTAAAGTGCTTCGTTAAGAAGAACTTATACTACTCCAGAAAAAATTGTGTGTTCAAGAAGTTTATTAATTTAAAGATTACATCATTATGAAGAAGAGATGGATAGATAAGGATTTATGGATGAGAAAAATAAATTTATTCGTAAAGAATTATCTGCTTACGATGGAGAAAAATAAGTCACTATGTATTTAAACAACCCTTGGCTTTAAATTTGCTTTCTCCAAAATTACAAGAACAAGTAATTTAGTTAACGAAATATGATTACTGCAAAAAGTGGAATTTAGTATGTACTTCACTGTTTTGCAGGTACTGTCGAGCAACTGACCAAGAATACCCTATTTGTCTATGTTAAAGGAAATTGAAAACAGAATATATTAAAAAAATATTCATCTAAAACTGTAATCCAGCCAGATGATCAACCTACTTTAAGAGCTTTAATACCAAAATATATATATATATATATATATATATATATATATATATATATATATATATATATATATATCACTCAAAGTCTCCATCTATCTGTGCTTTATCAAATGGGTTTTTACGTATGATATTTTTTTATGAATCAATAAAAGAAATTAAATGTATTTACCAAATCGATATTCCGAAATAATATTTCGGAATATGGTTCGTTACTTGATTGGTCACTACAACAGAAAGTCGAGAAATTTGCACATGCAAAATGACCAACAAAGATCCCATGAATGCTATATATAAATGTATTTATAAATGTTTTATTTTAAGCCATATAAAGCTATGATTACTATAAAAACATAAGTACTTATTGAACCATATTTTTACAGTGTTTTCATCTAATCCTAAAAATTCAAACTCGGCCAATAATTTAAATTTTTTTTTTATTTTTAAATAGTCTTTACAGGCTTTTTGATATAGTGAAATATGATTTAATAACTCAAAACATAATGGCCAATCCTAAGATCCAGTTTCTTCACCAGCCAATAAGTTGAATCGAGACCATGCCTCTGACATAATGAACTCTTCATACATTTCCGTCGCTAATTTCTCCAATTTTACACAGAAAGTTCTAAAAGTTGTTCCACGTTGTTTTAACACGCTGTAAGTTATAAAATTCTTCTTTAGCCTCCCTGATAAGTTCTAACACAACAGGGTCTTGAATATAGTTTTTCAAACTGACAACTTCTAAAAAAGATCCATTTTGCCTTAATTCCTTCACAAATTCCGATATGTCTAGTATTTCAAAATAACTGTCACAACATTTTACACAATCTAAATATAAATTTGCCAAATCATTGTATAACAAAAAAAATAGAACAATAAAATTGTTCGTTAAATATTTTACAAAAAGTTTTATGCAGTTTATTAATTTGTTGGTGCAAATCACTAATAAATTGGTTAGATGTTGACATTATATTCTTATGTTATTCAATGCACAAGCAGTTTGGCAAATCTTTATATAAACTTTAAGCTCCCTCCCCTACTCTTCACATAGATGGGATTCGACCTACTTCATGATTATTTTGTTGGGAGGAGATTTTTTTTAAGAGGATAAGTTGAGAGCAGTCACTCTGTTTGTGGGAGAAGAGGCAGAAGGAGGTATTCGCACAAACTACGTACTAAATATTAACAAGTAAAATAAAATAAGTCGCAACAATTCAACATTGTACACATCGTTTTGTTTTTTTTTAAAGCAACACAGTCATGCATACGAAATTCAGAACACTTTACGTAGATTCTAGATTCTCATATCATAAGTCCAAACGACATCATTGCTAGTTGTTTATGCATTCTGCTTTTTTTCCAATAATATATATGCCATCATCTTATATTGCCATTTCAAATAATGGAATCATTTTATATTTAAAAAAAAATTGCTGAAGGTCATAGAGTCTAAAACCAGACACTTTACCGACACACACGACAATATTTTGACGAAAAAGGTATAGAAACGATGTTTAAATGGATATCAATAAACAAAAATAACTGCAGCTCTTATTTTTACAGAAGAGAATATGAACAAGACAAAGCCTGCAGACGTGGTAAGGAGACGGAAGATGAACACATACATCTATAGATTTCTAATGGCGTTGCTGCCAGGGGTTCGGCTATTGGATTTCTAACACTGATTAAAGCTAAAAATTGTGTCTAGCTTTGCGGAAGTTACAGCACCCTCAGCTGAATCTAGCAATTCGTTGACTGAAAATTATTATGTCGATTTTATACGGCTTAACAGCAGCGAATTTCCGTACATACTATGTTAAGTAGCGATCTTGCATTTGTTGAATAACTAGGACAGGACTGCGAAAATAATTAATTTCAAAGTGTATGTTTAGATGTCAGAGCCAGTTTCGTCATTTAATAAATATTTTAACATAAAACCTCTTGATATTCAGTTTATATGATTCTTTAACATCTAAATTTTTAATATATAAATAACAAGTAACCCACATTCATCTATATAGATACACGCATATATTTGACAAGATTATTTCTGTTGGCAAGTCAAAAAATTATTATATTGTCTTGATTTTATGTATAAAAATTAATTTAGTACGCGCGCTGGTGCTTCACATCCGTATGAGGTTCAGCTTGTTCCTCCGCGTACAACGCTTATCAAGTAGTCTTTCATATGGAGAACATCATCCCTTTGGAATAATTTGCCCAGCGCTGTGTTTCCCACCGAGTACAATTTACAGCGATTCAAGAACAACGTGAATCGCTTTTTTTTTTCCGCACACATGTCGCTCCTGGAGCGCTTTAGGGACTTCCCTGCAACACGTGTGCTAGACCCATAAAAAAAAAACATATTGCGTAACTTGACAACGTTAAAGCGTTCTTTTAAATTCAATGAAAACGCTACATGAGGAAAAATATTTTTTTAAAAGTTAGTAACTCAGTTCTTCCCTTACAAATATAAGGTGTTAGATTGGGAGGATAATCATTTATTCCTGGTATTTTAAAAAAGAGAATGATTTCTTATGCTGAGGCATTAATCATAAAATATTGGAACCTTTCCCCACGCCTCAAATCGTTTGTGTCTCTTATATATCTTTGAAAACTTAGCATTTTTCCAACCAATAAAAAATAAAAACTGCGGAAGACTCCAGTACATATTTTTTGTTGTTTGGTCAAGAAGTACTCTATCAGGTTTTCTGGCTTATAAACGCATTGTAGATTAAACAGCAAAAATCCAGTAGATGCTGTTACTTTGCATAATCGAATTGATCTTCCTCGGAAGATACGGTAGCCTTGGAACGTCATCAATACTTTATGAATGTCTAAGAGGATAACATACGACATACGATGCTGCATTATGAGGATAGTAGTAAGAGGTTAGAGGGTGCCCTGAACACACTGAAAGTAAATAGTTAGGTGATTCTAGTTCTTTGCTGCGTCCTTGCACTTAATATCGGACAGTTCAGTAATCCGGGTACGACACAAAAAGGTAATAATCATGCAATCATGACAAGCTTGTACAAATTCCTCGGTCCCCGACTTAAAACTTACCGACTGTAGAAAATTAAAAGTGTTTTCGACAGCTGCAGCGGCTCTGTAAAACACTCGATGTTGGGGCTTTTCTATATGCTACCTATAAAATGACTGTTGTTCTGCTGTTTTTTAACCGTCCTCAGTCTAGACGGTTCTAAATCTAAAATGTTAATTTCACCATTTTGTTGTTGGATGACACTGACAAAGTTTACCGCTTGATCAAGTTGTTCCGCAGCACTTTATGCAGCCCTAAATAGGAAGATTCCTCCCTGTTCATGGTCGCAAACCATCATAATGAAGGAATTGGTACTTTTTGCAAACTTGCAGGCTAGCCTCGAGTCTATTCGATTATGCAGACACTATAAGCTTAAAACTCCCCTTCCACTTCAATTCGAGGATGAAGACCCCGATTCATATGCATGCTTTTTTGCGCGCTAACATCCAGAGCTCGTTGTTCCTTTTTTGTTCACTTCACGGTTCCAAAGAAATGAAGAAGTACCGGTATAACTAGCATATTTGTGACAAGTTTGTTGTATCCGGTAACTTCTAACGACTAGATCTTTTTAAATCATTTTCTAAACTTACTGTAGAGGACGGTTATAAGAGTTGCTGTATCTTTTTGGCGATGTTGTGCCATGCCTAGATCGTGATGATGTAGAATGTTTCAATCTAACAACTGCATGTTCTCTGGACATTCACGATAATATCCTCTGTCAAGCTTGATAGTAGCACTTTTATCAAATCCAGATTCCATTCCAATACCTCGCGTATATTTTTCAACTGCTCTAGGCAAAATATAATTTCAGATCATCCATATAAAATATTTGGGTAATCTTATTCCTGGTTAATCACGAGCGAAATACAAAATAAAATTGGGCTTAATAAGTCACCTTAAAAGACTCCTCTTTTAAAAGTCACTGGCTTAATTTCTACCTTTTAAGTATTTGATGCAATAGTAAATTTAGTTTTCCAGAGCGGCATTTGATATTGCATGTAGTTAATCAAGGGAGGAATCACTTTTAATCTTCCTAACTGGTAACGGATCAGTTTTGTGAGATGTCGAATGCTTTCCGATAGTCAATCCATGGCATGGACATCTCTTGTATTGAAAGAAGTACTGAGTGGTCATTTGTTAATCAGAAGATTTTTCTTATAACCTTCAGTTCCTTTCTTTTCTCTACATTGCTCCCTGATGTCTTCAATAACCAATTCAGTCGTGCAGTGTAAATAAACGAATTGATATTTGTAACAAGAGTTTAGGAATGTGATAGGTCTATACTTTCTGGGTAGGCCAAGTCGCCCTTTTTTTTGGAATAGGTACCATTCTTCCCTTTACAATTTCCCTACAAATTGGCTGTCCCTCTTTTAACCAGGTATAAGATATTTTAGCTAGATATTTATAGATGCTAGAGAACTTTTTTCGCCAAAAATTGTTGATGGTGTCCTGGGGCGGTAAAGGTCTTCATGCCTTAATGACCTTTAAAATCTCTTCCTTTATGATCACCTGACTAACTTTTTTTTTGCTATTGGAACTGTACGCAGTAAAATCCGAAGCAGTCTAGGGCAGAAGTGTGTGCAGTTAATGTATTTTTAGTCTCGTAAATAACATTTTAGAAAGTAGTTTCTGTTCTAAGGCTGGCCGTGTTTCAACTTTAGGTGTTTCATCCTCAAGTAAGCGAGATAATTTTGTGAGGAAAATCTTATTATCGCAATAGATTTTATTCACTTTGCAAGGCTTTTATTTACTACACTAGAGCTCGTATTCATTCTAGATAGCGCTGTTTGATGGTATTCAATAACTCTTCGACAGTGTGTAATAAGTGTGATGAAGCTTTTCCTCCCCTTGGTTGTGAATGGCTTACTACTAATTATATATACTCAGTTTTTACTAAACCCATTTTTAAATTCTAAATCTTTAAGTCACTATTAAACGGTAACAAAACTGTCAAAATCAGTTAACTTAAACCTAGCAGATGATAATATGGATTCCTGGTAGTCTAAGTCATGATTCGATCGAATGTCGAAAAGTTACAAATATTAAAATTACGTTTTTTGAATAAATCTGTTTTCACACGGGCAGTTTGTGAAACTTGTGTACCGTTCAGAAAAAGTTACATATTTCAACTAATCCATGGGTGAGTCGACGTCATTATCGTTTAATTAAAACTTAAGAATAAGATGCAACTAGAGGACTAATCTCAGGTAGTAAAGCTTCACTCAAACTTCCGGAATAGAGACATTGTGTCTCGGTAGCGAAAATGCAACGTTTCCAGTACTACTATTGTACGCACCTCGGTAAACTGGTTATAATGTTAATTTGATTTTAAAAGAAATATAGTAGCTTCTATCTATTGAAACCCAAAATAAACGAATATTTCACGTTTGTAATTTTGACACTGTCTTCGTCTATCAAACAAATTGACCTTCTGAAACTTTTTTTCCAGAGTTAACATAAATTTGCGGAAATTATTCCTTTCGTAAAGTAGTAACTAACGCTATATCGGTAGTTTTTAAATTTACCTATTGTTATTTAACATATCGATAACTATTTTTATATCAAAAGTCGGTTATTTGTGAAAATTTCTCCCCCTCCTCCTCCTCCTCCTCCAAACACACATAGTACCTTCTCCTTTCAACACACAGAGTGCCTCCTCCTCCCAATACACATAGTGCCTCCTCCGCCCAAGACACAATCATAATGCCTCCTCCTCCTCCAAATTACAATCTAAGTATAAAATAATAAGGAAAAAACGGAGGATGAAAACCGTGACAAAAATTTTTTATAGAAAAATATATATGTCATTCAATTTCAGTATTAAATATGTATTTGCTTGAGTTAGATATATTTGTCAACATTCAGGGACATAATTACCCCTTCGATTATGTTCCTAATGAAATAGCAGTTTATGACAGTATTCGTTGTGTAAATTATCTCTTTAAACCACCATTTATAAAAAACATGCTATATGAAGACCAGAATTGGTCAGAACTTTACTACGGTTTAGGTTGAGACACTGGGATTAGTGAAATTACAGAAATCGAAAATATTTTAAAAGAGGTATTATAGGTCTACCGAACCCCTTATCGCATTTATGTTAAAAGAAACGACAAAAACTAGTTTTTTTTTTTAAGTTTTGGATGAGCAATACATTAACAATATTCCAATTAAATTTAGAACCAAAATTGAGTAGGTTGAAAATTTCAGAATGTCATTTTCATAAAACTATTAATTCATGGCGCTATGAATTAGCAAATGTTAAATTATTATGTATTAAGAGAAAGTACTTTAAATAAAAAATGTATTCAGTAAAATCTGTTTTTATAAATATTCCATATATAGATAGAAAACCAAAAAAAAAATCAGGAAAACTGCTATAGATATTAAACTTTTCTTTTAATCGATTTAATAGTATTATTTTCGTAACAAGACTTTTGCTCACACACAGGAAAATGGCACCAAAAATGCAGAATTTAGGACAATGCTTTTTCTTACGGGATTTTGCGGCCGAACGTATATTATTTACTCAACAAATTCAGTTTTTATTACCAATTAAATTCTAATCTGTTATTCCTATTTTTAGTATAACTAAGAAACTTTCATTAATTAATTTTTTTAATGGAACTAACTAAAAATTTTGGTTAATGTAAAATAACTGAAAACGGACGAAGTTCATATTTCAGCAGTGTTCTCTTATTCGTCAAATCCATCCTTCGTCTTCGTCCGTTTTCAGTTATTTTACATTAACCACATATGCCTGAAGAGGATCCGTCGAAAAGCACTACCTGCTTTTAAGCGTTGACTGTGTCTACCACTCTGTCGGCTTGAAAGCTACTGTGTCAGCTTTCGATGGAGTAATACGTATGCGTACTTAGTAGAATTCGTTGTATCCTACTATCGTGTTACGTAACTTCTTGATAAGTACTAGTAAATTATGTTCTCTTGTTTGTTAATCGTAGCATGTGGGTAAACTGCTGAAATATGGACTTTATTCGTTTTCTGTTATTTTACATTAACCACATATGCTTGAGGAGGATTCTTGGAAAGCGCTACCTGCTTTTAAGCGTTGACTATGTCAACCACTCTGTCGGCTCGAAAGCTGCTGTGTCAGCTGGTGTAATAGGTATGCATACATAGTACAATCGTTGTATCCTAACTAAAAATTGTTCATAACATTTATTTAAAAAACGATCAGTTTGAGACATTTAAAAGAGAATCAAAAAATTTTAGGACCCTAATATTATTTTATTCTAAATCAAAATGTAGCAAAAAAAATAAGTAAAATTCTATAAATATTTTTTCGAAAATAATAAGATAATATCAGAAAATATGAAATGAATTATAAAAGCCAGTTATAAAATGAATATAAATTACTTTAAATATGTGTCACAATATCAGTATTTACTTACAGCTTATATTAGGCTACAGTTTATACTAATCTAAAAATGTCTTTAACTAATATTGAGGGGATGGCGGAGCACTTCACCGAGTTGAAGGTATTATTACCTCTAGTGTCATTCAGCAGAAAACATCATCATCATCCGACATGTCGTGGGGTTGACGTTTGAATATTCTTACATATTGATCTGGTTCTGGTGACTAGCTAGTCCAACCCCATTCCAATTATTTTCTTCATTTACTCTCGTCTTCTAGTAGTTTCACACTATCACAAAGATCATCCACTTCAATTTCTTGCTTGGTTTGAGGGGCTGGGAGAGTAGAATTATCTTCTGTTGGTAGTTCGACAGCATCCAGGAGATCATCCTCTTCTTCGCGTTCTGTGGATTGAGGGATTGGAATAGTAATATCACTAGCACCCCCTTCTATATCATCATTTTTGCCATCTCTATCTTGATTTTTGGTGGTTATAGGTTTTACAGCAATCACATTTCTGCTGCTGGACATAACTAAAGAAGTTGGGTTCATTTGTGGTTTTGGAGACAACAAGTTTGTAGCGAACTTAAAAGATGCGATAAATAAAATCAAGCTAAACCACGCTTTTATTATCGTGAATCGAACAAAATAAAGACAAGGCGAATTTCCTATATGAGTTTTTTAATCACCAATATTTTTTATGTGCACTACCAGCCATTATTGCTGGGTGAGCAAATACGAAAATTTATTTTTAAACAAATTTTTGATAGCTCTTCAATTAGGGGGCTAGGAGTGGTATATAAGCCAGCTTATTGTGTACTAATTAAGAAGACATCTTCGTAGTGCCCAAATTATGCATTTTACCTAATTTTGGGCCAACAGCCTCGAAAACCTTCGCGCACTCGCGCCACACCCCCTTAGATTAAAAAAACTTCACTATTAATAAAAACAATGAGATATTGTCTCAAAATTCGAGAACATGTAGGGAGCTTGTGAGTCAAGTGATAAAAAAATACGGCGGAAAAGAAATTGATTTATTTACCCACTAATGTCTTCCAGCTCTACAAAGAGGAAAGTTAACATTTGCATTCAAGAACTAGTGACTCTTACGAACAACGAAATTGTTATAGACTCTTTTCGGCTTGACGAAGTGTGTGACGACAATCATTTTGGCTTGTTACCTTGCCAACATCAAGTTAGTATCTCGTCAGAATTATTTCATAATGTAACAAATATTATTTTAAATTGTGATTTGGTAACTGAAAGTAATAAAGAAATATTAACAAAATTTTAATGAAAATAATAACGTGTTTTAAAATTTATGTATAATTGAGAAAGACAATAATTAAGGAGAATGTCGCAAATCAAAATTTCGAAATAATTGGAGATAATTTTGACAGGGAGTTATTAGATAATAATTCTGATGAGTGCGATGGCGAGTCAATTCCTTACTGTCAAATTAGACAACCATCTCCTTTATTAAATTCATATTTTGATATGGTATCGCAAGATAATTCTAATCCTACGATCGACGTTGCTTCTACTTTTAAAGCACATTTGAAAATTCAGTTTCTATCCAAACATTAAATAATTATGACAGAAAAGAAACCCAAACTGATAACAATTTACGTTTGCAACAATACTCCTTCAATGTAAAAGAAAAAATTAAAAATAAAAGAAACCAAGCACCTTTTTCCAAATTAAAAAGCTTGGGTTTTGTATTAAATTCACTGTATAGTATGCAAACTAACATTTCAAAAGAAGAGAGAAACATGCGAGTTGACGAATTCTCTTCTCTAATTTTAAAACTAATATCCTCCTCTCCCCTCCATTTGACCAACCTATTAATTTATTAATTAGTTTAGTTCAATTCATTTCGAACCTAATGCAGAGCAGCTCCACAAGAAGAGGTGATTAAGAGATAAAATGTCACACTTGTAATATACTTAATTTGTCATGCTAAAAAAAATATGTAACCCAAAAAAGTGTAAAACACTGTTAAAAATTTTTCATAAATTGAATGGAGCAGCATCCATTGAACAATGAGGTAAGACTTAAAAGTAGTAATATATTACACAATAATAAAAACAAAAAAAAGTGACTCATGTTCAGCTAAATTAGTTTAACCAATTTTTATTTTGGTTAGTTCCACAAGCAGCAAAATATTGTGACGTTTGTAAAAAAACTATCCAAAAAAATTATGGTGCATCCGCATGCGATCAAAACACACACAAAAATATTGTAGCCATTAACACAATAGAAAGTGAAATTAAAATTATAAAATCTGCTTTTCACAAACGAATTTCATATAGAATCAAACCTGGTTTTCACATAAACAATAAAAGCTTTTTTAAAGAAATTGTGCCAAAAGTTAATTGCTTATTTGAAAAAGAATTTAAGAGACATACAAGTATAAAAACTAATTTTCAATTATTTGGTTTATATTTGAACACACATTATAAAATAATTTGCAACAGTTAAGAAATTTCCGATATGACTGAAGAAATGAGTAGAATAGTAGATAAAAAATCAGCAGACGAGTTTGCTGCCAGATATTCAGATTTTTATATTCCATTTTATATTTAATTTTAATTCTAAATTTCTGAACTTTTAGATATTCATTATTATGATTTTTTTTTTTGAAGGATTAACTTTATTAAAATTAGAACATTTATCATAGATCAACATTAACAAATACAATCCGCTTAAGGCTTCTTCATATATTCTCCTACCCCATGAAATTGAGCTAAAACGTGCCGTTGTCAACTTACAAAACAATAACGAATTTTGTTTCTTCTAGTCAATTATAGCACCTTTACACCCGCCAACCGGATTAGAATTTAATGTGACATCTTACCCACATTTTTCTACAATACTGGATATTTCAGGTGTTGATCTCCCATTCAAAATTAGCTACATACCGAAGTTTCAAATTCAGTATAACATATTAGTTAATGGTTTAGAAAAAATTAAAAATGAGTTTACTACTAGATAAGAAATTATAGGGCCATTACATTACATAAAGAAAAAACGAAATTATCATGTTAAATTATTATTAATTAGCTATCACCAAGAGAATTCACATTATTGTTATATTTTGCTTAATCTCTAGTCAACTCTCAAAACATCATCGAAAATATATCTTTGTGATGGATGTTCACCGTATTTTCCTAACCATTCCATACTTATGATTGTAATCATATTAAAATTAAGTTGTCATCAGAAGAACTCAACATTGATAATTTTTTAAATTTTAAAATTTACAAATATTCAAAAATAATTAGAAATTCCTTTCGTTATTTATGCAGCTTTTGCATGCATTCTTAAACCACTAAATAATGAAATAAATGATTTTGATTCTACCAGTTCTTATACGCAATATGAACACATTCCATATTCGTTTGTTTATTACATAAAACGTTCTTTTGACGATATTGCCTCTAAGTATGAAATATATAGGGACCTTAATTGCAATCAAATTTTTATAAAAGTTAATAGAACGAGATGTATATGACATGTATAATAAATATTAAAAAAAAAAATAAACCTACGACTAAATCAACGAATTAGATAGGATGTATCATACTTATACTAATGAATGTCACATCTGCAGCAAAATTATCAAAGATGAAGGTGATAAAGTTATTGACCACTATCATCTAACAGATATTTATAGAGGACCGGCATATTCTAAATGTAACTTGGATTTTCTATTTGGGACATACCTAAAAATATGATGTATGATTTCTTTTATAACTTCTTAAAATCATTATATCAAGAAAAAGTAAAGTTACTGTACACTGATACTGATTCATCCTTAAATTATAAAAGTAATAATATTCACAACATGCTAGGGACTAAATCTGAGGTAGGTAAATTAAAAAATAAATATGCTGGTGAAGCTATGGAATGTTTCTATGGAACAAAGAGCGAAAGCTTACGGTGTAAAAACAAAAATAAATTACTTAAGAAGACCAAAGGAATTAAAAAAAAGTAATGTAATTAAACAACTGTATATTATCCACTATAACATAAACATGTAGTAAAAAGTAATTTTAAGACTTTTTATTTCATATGTGGATTTCGATCGAGACGGCACAATATGTATAGTGAATTGGTTAATAAGTTAGCTTCAGCCTCGTCTGATGATAAAAGATTCAAAATTCAAGACAGTTCCGTGGCGGAAAATGAGGAAGTTTTTGACCTTTAAAATCTTTCTTTCCTTAACAACTATTTAATATACTATGAGTTTATCTCTATAAAACATTTCAGTGTTCAATTTTATTTTGGGGAGTGAATTGTCTAAAATTTCTAGAAATGTGTCTAGAATCTCTTGATAAGTATATTAAAAACACTTTATATAGAACCTATGAAAGAGGTTGACTTCTTTTAAAAAATTGAAAGGAAAATTGAATCGTGAAATATTAGCAGCTGCTTGGATTATATTATCTAGTGATAGACGTAAAATGTTATTACTGGGGTGTCGAAATATATCAGTGGGTAGGCGAAGATTGCCCTATCGATCAATATTACAAACTTTATTAAAACTGTGATTTATCTGAGTGTTTGCGACAATGTAAAATTAAAAATATAAATTTAGAAACGTTATAAATAAAGGAAAATGATCATTTTATAATAATATTTTCTTTTTAAATTTTTATGATTTTGGCTCAGGTTGTGTTATTCCTACTAAACATATTTTTTAAGTGTTGTGCTGTTATATATAAATAGTAGTACTAATAGATTTTCCCTAGTTTGTTGTAGATACTATCGCGGCAAAATTTTGGTTATTACTGTTGTTGTCTTGTTATTAGTAATAAAAATATTAGATATTAAAATTTTTTTAATAGCCACTTTTATTCTTCTGTACTATATTATTAGTGATACTTTTTTTATTTATAATCCTTATAAGATAATTTTACATCGAATAAGGAAATTAACGGTAATATTACATCTGTCTTACAGGATGCTTAACGTATAAGAAAATAGTCAATATTTCAAAATTTTATATTTACATTAATAACACCATTTTCGATACTCACTAAATAGAAAGTTTTTGAAAGAACTAGGTGTGAAATAACTGAAAATGATAGCATCATGCCAATTTTTAAGGACTTTAATACAACAAATAAAACGATAAAAACAAGAGGATCCAATTCGCAATTGGATTGCAAAAATATTAAGAATAATGAAAATTTGCACTTTTATTTGACTTCTACTTTTAATGATTTTTTAATCATAAGTGTATCTTTATCCTTATTAGAAATTATGTATTATTAGCAATATAAACATGGAAATTAAAGGTTAATTTAAATAGTGGGGAGAACTAGTAGAGAGCATGATTCTATAATTTTAAGATACTTCAGATATCAAAATGTATTCAACATATAAATCATTTTCGAGCTATTCAAAAAAGAACAGTGATTGTAGTAAGAGTAAAAATGCTAAACTTCTAAATGCTAAAATATATTACTTAAACAAGTGGTACAAAATTTGAATCCCTTGGAATTGGCTTGGATGATTTTTACCAAAACTGAGTATTAGTGGGCAAAACGGATTTAGAGTGTTTCTAAAATGAAGAAGAGTGAAAGAACTTGCAGAAATATTACGGTGTTATTGTTAACTATTTTTGTTTATTTGATAGTGATACAAACCCTCTTGAAAAAAATTTGAAAAAATAACATAACAGAATCATATTTTGAAAAATACAGTGTTTCAATTAAATAATTATATACTACTATATAAAAATTGACAAAAGTGGAGGATTATTATGTGTAATTCTTGCTTGTGATTCTATGATTAAACTACTATGAAATAATACTTTCAAAAATTTTTGACGAAAAATATTGAATGGTAGTGTATCTGGAGATCGGTAAGATATAGCAATTTAATCAATAATTGATACATTATTATCATTTTTCAGTTAAATAAAGCTAAAATAAACATGGAAGTTTATATATTTGTCCTATTTTTGACAGGTCTGCTTCAGTGACGAAAGCACATTCGAAATTTTGCAGAATAAAATGAACGGTAAACATCCCACCAAAGTGAATTTGGTCACATCCCACCAAAGTCGTCAATAAGGATTTGAAAGTTAAAAATTTTAAATAAACACATATTTAAATTTTGATTATCGTATTATTTTTTAAAACCTACATTTAATATGTTAAAATACATCTCTTCTAGGACCCAAGGGGAATAATGAGGCAGATCAGTACAAAGAAGTATTACAAAATCGGTTGATTCCGCAGCTCAGAGAATGGTTTTATATATATATATATATCCCTCTGTTATATATGATATGAACCCCATTGAAAATACCAACAAAACCCAATATATATATATATATATATTATATCAAATAAATAGGTATATTTTATGAAATCTTGCAGTGCGTCTAATAATTTATATATATATATATATATATATATATATATATATATATATATATATATATATATATATATATATATATATACATATATATATATATATATATATATATATATATATATATATATATATATATATATATATATAATATATATATATATATATATATATATATATATATATATATATATATATATATAAACTGTACTATCTCGACCCGTTCTTTAACAAATTAAACAGCGTAAATGAACCTGGCGAAGCCCAAATGGCAAAATGGAAATGAAATTGATTTTATACTGTCAAATTGTAGAAATATTGGTAAATTTAGTTCTCCAGAGCTACATTAGACATTCTATGCAGTTAATCAAAGAAGGCGACTTTTAATCTTTCTAATAGGTGAAGGATCAGTTTATGAGATGTATCGAACGCTTTCGGATAGTCAGTTCATGCTATGGACAAACTTCTTTTGTATTGCACGAGTCGAGAGGCGTATTTCTATAAATCAGAAGATTCCTTGCAACTTTCAGATCCGTTTTTCCTCCACGCTGCTCCCTTATGTCGTGAAGGCCCGGTTTAATCGTGCTGAGTAATCTGTGGTGGATAATACCAGTAAATATTTTATAACAAAAGTTTGGGCATTTGATCGGTCTATAATTTTTGGAGTTTTTCAAGCCGCCCTTTTTTGAATAAATACAGTGCTTCCCTCCACAAACCATTTAGGAATTCATTGTCCCTCAGTCAACCAGGTACTAATATTCTAACTAGATGTTTGTACGTGCTAGAAAATTTACGGTTACTTCTTCTTCTATGGATGGCGGTGTTTCAATTTTGTTTTTTTTTTTGTTTCCTCAAATAATTGAGATAGTTATATGAGGAAAATCTTATTTTTAACAATAGATCTTATTCGCTTTATAAGGTGCTTCTTTACCATTACTAGAGCTTGTATTCGTTCTAGACAGTGCGATTTGATGATGTTCGATGGTTCTTTAGAAGTGAAAATAAGTAATAGCTGTCCAGTTGTTATATACTTAATCACCCACTGAATATGACAAGCTTGTTGCCTAGCCTCCCGTATTTTTCTTCTACATGCTTTTCATTTTCCTTCATTCTATTATCTGCATCACCATGTTGTGCAATCTGCAAAGATATGTCACGTAGTCTTAGCTTTGGCTAAATATGTTTTGAATCCCTGGATGTTTTTTGCACCAGAAAAATACATATAGGAAATATATCACTACTCGTACTCTTGATAGCAGTCATACAAGTCATCCCTGAGTCTATCAGTCCACTTGAAGCGTCCTTGTTTATTGCCACGGTTTTCATCTAAAAGCATCCATCCGGCATCTCCTCCACCTTGCCAAGCGTCTCTATTCCATCGAGATGGGTCGTCAGGAGCTTCTGTCTCATTGTTCCTCGTAACAACGAGTTTTCCGAGTTAAACAATGGGGTGTTGACCCATCGTCACCCAATGTTTAAAATCACTGATTTTAGTCCTGACACCTTGAAGTCCCCAGTGTACCGTCTTACTTCACAGTAGTTCACGGTAGCTGATTTCTCCAAGCAGAAGAAACCATGCCAGACAATTTATTATTATTAATATTATTTCTATATTATGGCAGTATTATAAAAATCAAGATCTCCTTCAGAGATCACCGCGATTCATTAAAGCACTTTCCTGATTATATATACGGTGCCCAGTAAAGTAATTTTTTGCAGATCCTGAAGAGATAGACTTCCCGGAATAATTTGATAATAACTATTATGACCTTTCTCCATTGTACCTAATGCCTCAAATACGACAGGTACAACCTTTATTTTAATTTTCCACTTTATACTGACTACAATTTGGGGGACTTTGTATATAGAGATCTCTCTAGCCGCCACATCTTCTGGAACAGTGATATCAATCAGTAAGGATATATCCTGCCGTTTATCGGGTACAATGATGTCTGGACGATTTGTTCTGATTTCACGATAGTGAACATAACTAGCTACTTTCTTGTCCTATACACATGTCCAATGAAGTCCAGACGCTTGACGTTTTGGATGAGACTCCTTGGTACATCTCCGTTGTTTACAGGGTTATGGGAATCGTTTAGATACCGTTTATTTCCCATTGTCTTCCTACTTGTGCTTCTAAACCTCGGTATTTGGCAATTTTTTGGGAAGGCCAGATCGATGAGCGTCGAGAGTCTTAAAAATAAATCCACTATTGTAATGTCTGGTATATTATGTGCAACTGTTTAGTTTGTTAAGACAGTTCGAACCCAATATATATTTATTATCGAGAACTGCCACTGAAGCGTCTTTGTAATACGGCATTTTGTTCTCTAGTAGCAGCTTCAGTTTTTCGATTAGTTCTTGGTGGATTATCTTGCCAAGTGCACCATGTCTTTCTCTATACTGAGGCGCTGCAAATGCCGAGCCACCTACCGTCACATGGTGTATTGTCTCCGATATCTGACATCCATATCTACATTGATCATTTGTACGGTGGGGACCCGAGCTATGTATTTAGGATAGTTCCTAAGTGCAATAACCTCATCTTGTATAGCTAGTAAGAAGCATTTTGTCTTTGGACACATCTGTCCCGACGTTAGTGAGTAGTTCGACACAGCTTTGGTAATATTTTTCTGATTGACCTGAAATATGCTCTTTTGATGTTTCCAAGCTGGGCCTGTTGAGTTGAATTTCAGTTCTCCATGTTGATATACTAAGCTCCAAGAGCTTTCGTTTGCCTAGAAGCTACTCATGTAGTACTGGGTTGAAAGCCTTCTTATAGTTTAGTGAGACAGGATAAAGATTCCTCTTATTGGTATAAGAGTTATTAGCTTGTAAAAAGTGGGAAAATAGGTAACTGAACGATTCTTAGTCGGTTCCCTTGTATTTTGCAGATCTTTCGGCAGCAGGCATGTAACAAACACTGGCATTTGCTTTCGGTTGAATAGTACATCGTTGATTAGAGTAGTTAGCCTTTTGTGTACATAGCTGAGCCTTTTAACCCAAAATAATAGACTTGGTCATGGAGCTTTCAAGTTGTGAAATCCCTTCACAGTTTAATAGATTTCCTGGGTAGTGAATGCAAATACATCTGCTTGTAATCCTCATATACTCAACGCTCTTCGTTGATCCAGTTAGCATCCATATTACTGTAGGCTGGTGTAGCTAGTTGTCTTGCCCAGAATTCTATTACTTCTTCTGTACTTGGAGAGAAAATCTTTTGGGATCATTCGACAAGTACATTGTCCCGTTTTCGATTTTTATCGGCCTCCGCAACCGTCCAGAGTACACAGAGAGCCTCAAGGTACTGCTTCAGCACATTGTTCAGAGGGTCTTGTTGTGAGTGGCGTTAACATCGATCCATTAGGTCTTCCACCCGTCTATGTGGTGTTCTTCTAACTCAGCACACATCATAACAATATTACAAGTTAATTTCTTGTGTCTATTCAGAAAACCTCGATCTTCTTATTCGATATTTTCTCCCATTGTGGTATTGTAGATCATGTGTGTGATTGGTTAGTCCTTTCACCTCCTAATGACTTTAATTTCCATTACTCTGGTTGTTGCTGTTGCAGCACAGTAGATATGGGTATACCCTGAAGAATTCCATATGAAGTCTTTATTGGTAATTTCATTCGGTGGTTATAACAGCAACAGTTGGCAATCAGATAAACAATTGATATGTAAGATAAGTTTTTAAGGATTTCGAGGAATTTTTTTCACAAATACTTAACAAGAGAATTAAAAAAAGCTAAGAAAGTTATACACATACATGACGTTAACATTAAAAAAAAAAAAACTAAATTAAAAACTAAAGATCGCCTTAAACTAGGCATTACAAATCTCTAATTTAATTATACAATTAATACATTATTGTAGGAAGAAGTATAAGACGTTATAACGGGAATAATTTGCCACACTTCTGAACGTTTCATGTTTTACTATAAATAATTGAAAACAATGAAAACATAATACGATATATACAGAACAACCGCTCTAGTACCTTTCCCTACCCTTTTCACCTTTATAACTAAAAAAAATTATGTTTAATATTTAGTTACTATTTCCATCAAAAGCTCTTCTAATGTTGAAAATATACAATACAATTTATCGCCTCTCACCTCTTGTACTAACTCCTCCTAATAAGTTATTGCTCAAAAATTACAGGTTTCATTTCTACTTCTACTTATGTGTACCAAATTTGAGAGAGCAGGCTGACTGACAAACGACGGAAACAGAATTTTTTTGTAATCTTTAGCAATATATATATATATATATATATATATATATATATATATATATATATATATATATATATATATATATATATATATATATATATATATATATATATATATATATATATATATATACATATATATATATATATATATATATATATATATATATATATATATATATATATATATATATATATATATATATATTGCTGAATTATAATTAACTGATATATCCATTTTTTAATGTTTTTTCCGAACGGTATTGATTTCTCATAGTTTAAAAACTAAACGTAAGGTAAAAGTCTGAAGAAGGGGTCAATCTAAGTTTACTACTTAATTTTAAGAGTAAAGTATAACAGTAGATTAACGAGTGTAAATATGTCTATATTTACCTTTATTTAAGACTCACGTAATTATAAGTAATCTTACACGAGGGTAGACTAAAATTGTTTCTTTGAGAGGAACTTTTTTTATTTCTATTAAGCAAACCTTAAACTTCAGAAAATTAATATTTTTATAGATTCTGATAAACTATCCATACATTCAATTTATCCATTGATAAATTAAAAAGTAAACTACACCAAAGAACTAAGGTAAAGATATATAAAATATTTTTAAAGTCAATTTTGGTGTTTTCTCATGGGGCACCATTAACAAGACCGTTAAAAGATAACAAACAATACAGATTAAAATCATGAAATTAATCCCCGATTTACCAAGGAATACTTTAAATACAATCATAGACAAAGATCTACAAACAGAGATAGTTTTTGAAATTTTTACACAATACTTTTCAAACACTATGAACAAAAAAATATCAGTGGGTATGAAACCTGACTCGCAAACCACAGAAGATCCAAAGAATAGGGAAAATATGCCTATATATATATGCCTATATATATATATATATATATATATATATATATATATATATATATATATATATATATATATATGTATATGTAAATATAAATATAAATGTATATATATATATATATATATATATATATATATATATGTATATGTAAATATAAATATAAATGTATATATATATATATATATATATATATATATATATATATATATATATATATATATATGTATATATACATACAAAATAAGCCTAGGCCTTTCATTCCAAAGAAATTTAGGAAAAAATCTTTGAGCAAATGTATTTTTTACCTCACTAGGAAGCGGAAATCCATAACTCATTTCGTTTGAGAGGTACCGTGACAACAGATCCACAGATAGACAGACCAACAGACTGACGAAAAAGGAGAGCCATATTTTTCGTGATTTCAAAACTGCGATAAGGATTTATAATACGATATATATTAAGCAATACCCTAAATTTCTCCTCAGCTTCTTGGATCCTTCAACCATAAGTAATATAAAATAATGAAAAAAAAAATGCAATTTTCAAATCCTTTTACTCCGGGGGCTCTGAAAAGGATGTAGAACACGATATATACGGAGAAACGCCTTAACTTCCGTCGCCACTCTTTACCCTTTATATGCTTTACTATAGATAATTAAAAATATTTACAAAATAACACACCTTTCAGATTCCTCGATTGTAAGAACTCTGAAAAGTATACATAACCCCGTATATATTAGCAATTCTTCTTAGCTCCTCTCTTTCTTCTTTAACCCTTCATATATTTGACTATAAATAATCAAAAGTAATGTCCCTAAAAAAGGTGTATTACACTACACATGGAGCAACCTCTCTTTCTTTCCCATTCCTTTAACGCTTTCTATGTTTGACGACGTTATGATTAATAATCAAAAATAATGAAAAAATAGTACTACTTTCAGATATCTCGATTCTATCAATCGCGACATGGACTTATAACAAGCTTTGTACGAAGCAACCTGTCTAACACTCTCCTACACACTTTAACCCTCTATTTATATTTGAGCTTAAAATTTATTCATAATCAAAAACAAGGAAAATTTCTCTTAATAATGTAGAAAATATACAAAATTTATTGAATCTCCTACCAAGAATGTGTACCAAATTTGAAATCAATATCTCATTTCGTTCGAGTGTTATACTGCCGACAAACAGACAGACAAATCGACAGAAATTAGTGACTGTTGTGAACGCACCCTGAAACACGAAGAAATACAACAATTTCTCTGGAAGTATTTTTCACGAATACAATACTCATATATGTTATATATATATATATATATATATATATATATATATATATATATATATATATATATATATATATATATATATATATCACTTTGGAATCTGTCTTTTTATCAGAAGTGACCTCTCTTGCCAACGAGAGGAGGCTTTAGAGCCCCGAAACTTCGATGCTATGCGGTTAATAACGACTCAACAAGTTACAAGGTTTATCTTCAGCCTCATTCATCCATCCAGTGTTACTAACTTTAGAGCAGTTTTCGCTTTTCTTGCAGACGTCATCGATCGTTTACAGATTAACTATCCAGTCCCAGTCCTGGGTGACTTTAATGTCCACAATATTAACTGGCTTAAGTATTTACATACTACCGATGAACAAGGTCGTGAAGCTGATTACTTCTCAATCAGTTGTGGCTTAACTCAGCTTATTGACGGATTTCTGATCGAGACGGAGAGTGCATCAGTCTTCTTGATCTGTTTTTAAACCACCAATCCAGAGATTTACATTGTTACCGTAAATCCACCGTTAGGTTCTTCCGACCTTAAATTGCTTTCAACATCGAGTATTCTACCAATTAGTGACAGAGAGGCGCCTAAAACGCGCAAGACTTGTCATTAAAAATCTGCTAAATAGGAAGAACTCAGGGAATATTTTCGAACTTTCCCTTGGTTGGTTTCGATCCGACGACCCATCTTACTGCGCTAAGGAGGTTTCCGATGTTATTTTGGCTGGTATGGATACTTACATTCATTTTCCGAAGGAATATCCGTCTAAAGGCAAGCCTTGGTTTGACTGAAGATGCAAAGAAGCTGTTGCCTCTAAACATCTTTCTTACCTACAATGGCGTGAAAATCTTAACGTCAAAAATTGTAACATCTTTGTTCGTGTCCGGAACCGATGCAAAGAAATTATCGACGAAACCAAGGAGACATACAATTAACGAATAAGAAACAAATTTCTTGCTTGCCCCAATAATTGCAGGATATATATATATATATATATATATATATATATATATATATATATATATATATATATATATATATATGTTAGAAAGAAATACGTTGACTGCCACTCGTAAATAACGCTCCTTGAGGAAATATGAGGGTCACAAACAGGACTTTTCAGACATACTAGAAGAGTGTAGCTTAGCCAACAATACATCGTGCCAAACACGGTCGAATGCTTTTGGTTATATCAAGAGCAACCGCTCGAGATTCTCCAAAGTGTTCAATTGCTTTGTTCTAAACATGTGTTACATAAATTAGAAAATCTGTTGATCTGCGTTTACGAAAGCAATATTGGTGATCGCTAATAATATTGAATCCATCAAGATATTTTAGAAGATGATGATTGTAGCGTTTTCCATGACTTTCGATATTATTAAAAGCAGTGGGACAGGTCGGTAGGTGTTTGGCAAGGTCTTCTTGCCTTTTTTGGGTATCGGCTGAACTGTGGCGCATTTCCAGTAAGAAGGAAATATTCACTTTGTAGGATAGGTTGAAAAGTCTACAAAAAACTGGTATTACTTCTCTCACGCAGGTTTTGAGTACTATGGCAGGTATTTCGCCAGCACCAGATGTTTTTTCGGTGTCTCAAAGTCTAAGACAATATCAGGCATCCTTGTCTGCACTATAGGTGGTGTTTTTCCTTGGAAATATACAGTTGAATGTGAAGCAAAGAGTTCAGGTTAGTATTGCAATAGAACTATCTGGCAATGTGAATGTGGGCTATAGCAGATTTGATCAAATTTTGACTAACTGCCTTAGCGACTGACCAAAAGGACCTGGAATTATTGGGGCAAGCAAGAAATTGGTTTCTTATTCGTTAATTGTATGTCTCCTTGGTTTCATCGATATTTTCTTTGCATCCGTTCCGGACACGAACAAAGATGTTACAATTTATGACGTTAAGATTTTCACGCCATTGTAGGTAAGAAAGATGTTTCGAGGCAACAGCTTCTTTGCATCTTCAGTCAAACCAAGGCTTGCCGTTAAACGGATATTCCTTCGGAAAATGAATGTAAGTATCCATATCAGCCAAAATAAAATCGGAAACCTCCTTATCGTAGTAAGATGGGTCGTCGGATCGAAACCAACCAAGGGAAAGTTCGAAAATATTCCCTGAGTTCTTCCTATTTACCAGATTTTTAATGACAAGTCTTGCGCGTTTTAGGCGCCTCTCTGTCACTAATTTTTAGAATACTCGATGTTGAAAGCAATGTAAGGTCGGAAGAACCTAACGGTGGATTTACGGTAACAATGTAAATCTCTGGATTGGTGGTTAAAAACAGATCAAGAAGACTGATGCACTCTCCGTCTCGATCAGAAATCCGTCAATAAGCTGAGTTAAGCCACAACTGATTGAGAAGTAATCAGCTTCACGACCTGGCTCATTGGTAGTATTTTAATACTTAAGCCAGTTAATATTGTGGACATTAAAGTCACCCAGGACTGGGACTGGATAGTTAATCTGTAAACGATCGATAACGTCTGCAAGAAAAGCGAAAACTGCTCTAAAGTTAGTAACACTGGATGGTTGAATGAGGCTGAAGATAAACCTTGTAACTTGTTGAGTCGTTATTAACCGCATAGCATCGAAGTTTCGGGGCTCTAAAGGCTCCTCTCGTTAGCAAGAGAGGTCACTTCTGATAAAAAGACAGATTCCAAAGTGATATATACATATATATATATATATATATATATATATATATATATATATATATATATATATATATATATATATATATATATATATATATGTATATATATAGAAGTATTGTATTCGTGAAAAATACTTCCAGAGAAATTGTTGTATTTCTTCGTGTTTCAGGGTGCGTTCACAACAGTCACTAATTTCTGTCGATATGTCTGTCTGTTTGTCGGCAATATAATACTCGAACGAAATGAGATATCGATTTCAAATTTGGTACACATTCGTGGTAGAAGATTCAATAAATTTTGTATATTTTCTACATTATTAAGAGAAATTTTCCTTGTTTTTGATTATGAATAAATTTTAAGCTCAAATATAAATAGAGGGTTAAAGTGTGTGGAGAGTGTTAGACAGGTTGCTTCGTACAAAGCTTGTTATAAGTCCATATCGGGATTGATAGAATCGAGATATCTGAAAGTAGTACTATTTTTTCATTATTTTTGATTATTAATCATAACATCGTCAAACATAGAAAGCGTTAAAGGAATGGGAAAGAAAGAGAGGTTGCTCCATGTGTAGTGTAATACACCTTTTTTAGGGACATTACTTTTGATTATTTATAGTCAAATGTATGAAGGGTTAAAGAAGAAAGAGAGGAGCTAAGAAGAATTGCTAATATATACGGGGTTATGTATACTTTTCAGAGTTCTTACAATCGAGGAATCTGAAAGATGTGTTATTTTGTAAATATTTTTAATTATCTGTAGTAAAGCATATCAAGGGTAAAGAATGGGGACGGAAGTTAAGGCGTTTCTCCGTATATATCGTGTTCTACATCCTTTTCAGAGCCCCCGGAGTAAAAGGATTTGAAAATTGCATTTTTTTTTTCATTATTTTATATTACTTATGGTTGAAGGATCCAAGAAGCTGAGGAGAAATTTAGGGGATTGTTCAATATATATCGTATTATAAATCCTTTTCGCAGTTTTGAAATCACGAAAAATATGGTTTCTCCTTTTTCGTCAGTCTGTTGGTCTGTTTATCTCTGGATCTGTTGTCACGGTACCTCTCAAACGAAATGAGTTATGGATTTCCGCTTCCTAGTGAGGTAAGAAATACATTTGCACAAAGATTTTTTCCTAAGTTTCTTTGGAATGAAAGGCCTAGGCTTATTTTGGCATCACTAATTATTATCACTGAAGAAAATGGAAGAATTTTATCTGAAAACTTTAGTACTGTATTATTTCTTAGTTATAATTCAGGGTCGTTTATTTCATTCATTTCGTTCATTCAACGTTGAAGTACCTACAGAGAGGCTTGTGATTCATCGAGGCCCTCTAGAAAATACTAAAAATATTTAATCAAAATGCAGCAAGTTTCTAATTCTAATTCTTGTTTCCGGATTCCCAAGCTAAAGAAGGTCATATGCATTTCTATTTTAATTCTAGAACTTCATCCACGAAGTTATCAAATCCATCTAACAAAAGGTTAGTTCCTGTATTCCAATGTGCAAGTAGAAATAAACATTGTTGTGCTAGTTGTGGGTCAATGGTACAAATGTCTATAAGGATTTGTATCCGATTTTTTTTTCATCCGATTTTGACTTAAGAAGTGTCGAATTTAATAGATTAAAATATAAACACAAATGGGAATAAAACGATTTTATAAGTGAACAAAAATGTTCTGAAACCTCTAATTGAATTTAGTTTT
>CM032446.1:117492151-117507151 GCA_019049505.1 Pachyrhynchus sulphureomaculatus | reverse complement strand
GACGGGACAGCACAGTCAGTCTCCTCCTCTGCTGTTCGGTTTCTGGATACTAGGGTTGTACGCTCAGAAAATAATACAGTCAAACTTAACTGGTATAGGAAAAAATCAAGTTCTGATAGATATATCCCATTCCATTCTTATCACCCTATGAAACAGAAACTGAACATCATCAGAGGACTAAAGAACAGAATAAATAAGATTTGCCACCCCTCATTTAAAGAAAAAAATGTAAAACTGTTAGAAAACATCTTGTTGGACAATTACTATCCTAAAGCTCCAATTAAAAAGAATATTCAAAGACCCCCCCTTCAAATTAATCCAACTGTCACCACTAATGTCGATATTAAAATAGGAAAGTTACAATACATTGAAGGCCTTTCCCAGTCCTTGTCTTCTCTTTTTAAAAATACAAACATTAAAATTGCTAATTACAACATAAAAAAGAATGAATTGTTTTTATACCAATTTAAAAGATAAAACCGATACTTTACAAAGATCTAATACAATCTACGGCATTCCCTGTCAATGTGATTTGGTCTACGTTGGACAAACTTCACAAAAACTCTCTAAGAGATTAGCGTTACACAAAAGTGATAGTAAACACAAACCTAACGCAACTAGCTTGAGCTTACACGTAAATAATACAGATCGCAGAGTACAATATAACAACAGCTTCATTCTGGATGTTGAGACTAATTATTTCAGAAGAAGTTTCTTGGAAATGTGTTACATAAAAACCTGTAAAAATAATCTCAATCACAAAAAAGACATAGAAGGATTGAGCTCCATGTATACTTATTTACTAACACAAAACTATACCAAACCAATAAAAAAGAACGATCTTTATGAAAAAATTAGTTTCTAGTAAAGTTGACGTTTCTTTTCTCTTTCTGTCATTTTTGCTGTTTATTACCAGTTACTTTTCTATGTCTTCTTGTTAAAATTAAATAATTAAAAAATTAAATATGACAAATAATAAATAACGTCCAGTATTAATTTTCTCTTTCAAATTTTTAAATTTTTAAATTAGCCTATGAATCTCTTGATTATAAGATTAAAGAATTATTAATATAATTAATAACAAATAACTCGTCGAAGAGTCACATTCATCAAATTTAAGTCCCCTTTTTTATAAAATTAAAACTAAAAAATAGATATCATTAATAATAAATAATTTATCTAAAATTAGCATCCACCTAAAAAAAGTATTTACCACATCTCTAACTTTAATGCTTTTATGGTTTTTTGTCGACCTGATGACGACATAGACTACCAACAATATCCGGTTCGGACTCAAATATCACTAAATAGTTACTAAACTTGACGTCAAAAATTTTAAAATGGAGTACCATTTCAACATCATCAGTGTCTTTCAGGTATGTTTCGGTCTTCAAAAAGTGTTTTTAACTAATGTTTATTGACAAAGTTTTATTTTTAATATTTGTGTAACTCTCTAAAGGTCTTTTAATCATGTCTTCACCTTCGTAGGGTAAAAGTAACTAGGAAATTTAAGCTTTTGCCTCATATTATAAAATATATTTAAATTATTACATAATATTTTTTTATATTATAATAGGTTAATAAATAATATTGAATATTTATATCTACCGATAACCATTTTTCTAATTTTTATCTTCATTTTCTTTCTTCAAAATGAAATCGAGGTGGTATTGTTCTTTTAGATCTGCTACTGTCTGTATCATAAACTAAGGGATCATCGCCTAATAAATGATGTTCAAAAGTATTGTGAAGATCTTCTGATGCAAATAATTCAGGCTGATACTCATAAAAGTAAGCAATATCGTTCCATGTTGGATCTAAAATGACAATAGTAATGAAATACGGTACTGTCATGTAATTATTATGAATAGATTTTAATAAAACTTTGGTATACGTTTTGAACTCACAATGAATATCGAATATTTCTGACTAATGATTGCTTAATATTTCTGGGTGAGCACGTTTCTAGTATTATCCATTGATTGTTTAACCATCTTTTCTAATATTTTTTTTGTGTGTTGCGTATTTCATTTTTGCCGTGGCATACATTCTTATTTCAAGTAAATACAGATTTCCGCATTTCGCATTTGTGAACATCACGTAGATATTATCATCCCCAAGAATAATAAAGGGAATTAAAAATTGACTGGGGTGAGCAGTTTGCAATTTCATTAGATAAGGAGACGTTCAGATATTATTCACTTTGTTTTATGATAGGTAGTTATTCAATTTTTCTGATCTAAAAGATATTTTGCATTTTTAATGAGTAACATTTCTATTATTAATGAACATAATAAATGTATTAACTGTTAAAAAGTAGTTGATTGAAATGTATAAAAATATATAAAAAGTTTATTATATTGATGAAAATACATGCTGACTCAGCTGAAGAATTTTAAGAAGAGCGCCCCTAAGATATATTAATTTATAAAATTTGATAAATGTTGAGACACTTTTATCTACGAAAAAAAGTTGTTGCATCAAATACTAGGCAAACACTAAGAAAAGTAATGTACGAGAAAAATCGAAAGATACGAAGTTCTTTATTTTAGAAATATTTAAATCGAAATAAAATTTACTCAGATTGAACTAGATTTTTCAAAAAAAAAAAATCTTCCTCTTGTTTTTTGTTGTTTTTAAGTGAAACTTTATTTTTCATATTTTCAATAACTAAATTATAATTATAAATATATCCCTTAAAAAGCTATGAAATGATTTACTCAGCACTTTCCTTGCAAGACTTAATTCTAAACTGACTTTCTCTAGGTAGAAAATTGGAAGTGATTTATCCAGTACTTTCCTTGCAAACATGTGATTCTAAAATAAATACTAAGTTTGACTATTTCACATTAAAGAATAACTTAATCCAGTCCATTTTACGGTGAAATATTAATAAAAAAAATGGAAGTGCCTAATGAAAAGATTATTAATTTTCACATTTCTCGAATTAAAGAACCTGGAAAAGGATATATAATACAATACATACTAAGCAACCCCTTTAACCTTCCACCTAATGCCTTTAACCCCCAAATATATTTCACGGTAAATAATGTGCTTAAAATAAACTAAAATTAACAAGTGAACAAAAGCAAAAATCATAGAAGATGGTTTTTTACGAGTACAATACTTTCCTTTAGCAAGGAAAGTAAAAATAACTTAATCCAAACAAGGATATTTCAAATAATAAGTAGTTTATAGAAGATATTAATGACAAAAAAACCTTAAGAAGAAAATTGACATTTTCCTCTACACAGCATTTTTGTTAAAACTGTAAAAAGTAACCCAATTTTTAGATTTCTCGATTTAAAAAACTTTAAAAAGGACGTACAAGACAACATATATGAAGGATTCCGTCTAATTCCCTCCCCTATTTCATTGATCTCTTTCATATTTGATTAACAGAAAATAATAAAAAAATACAATTTTTAGATTCTAAGAACCCTAAAAAAGACGTATAATGCGATATATACGAAGCAACCCTTCAAACCTCCCCCTTATCTTATTAACCTCTTATAGGTCAAAAAAATATTGAAAAAATACACAATTTTCAAATTTGTTCATTCTAAATACCCTGAAATTGACGAATAATACAATATATTCTTCTTCCTCATTAACCCTTTACATGTTTAATAAGGTGAAAATAATGAAAAAGTTAGACAATTTTTAGATTCCTTCCCTCCACGAACCCTGAAAAGGACTTTTAACACGATACATACGAAGCAACCCCTCTAACCCTCTTCCCTATTTCATTAACCCCTTATATGAATGATCATAAATAATTAAAAATGCGGAAAATAGAACACCATTTTCAGAATTCTGGTATCCAAGAACACTGAAAAGGGTCGTAATGTTGTCGTAAGGTAATTTAGTAAAGATAGCTATAATTTAATATAGCGGCAGTTTTTTCAGCAGATCATTGACAGAAATGCTTAAAAGCGTAATCCAAAATAGTATGATGCTGAAGTCGAATTACATTTAAAGGATATTTTAAGACTCTTGATGTTGATAATATATATGAAGCGACTTCTCTTACCCCCTCCCTCACCTTAATAATAGCCTATATATTTGATCATAAATAATTGAGAATATTGCAAAAATAACAGAATTTTCAGATCTCTCTACTCCAAGAACCCTGAAAAAGACGAGTAACACGATACATTCAAAAGAACCCCTCTAACACCCTCCTCTATACTTTTAGTCCCCCATTTGTTGGACCATAAATAATGCTGCTTAATTCCGGTACAATATATCAACAGACACATCATGATTTAGAAAATCAACCAAATTTTTCGACCCCCACCTCTTTCGTCCCCTTTAGCGATATTGCTCAAAAATAGGTTCCATTCCTACGCTAAGTATTATGTGTAGTCCAAATTTGAAGTCGATATATCATATTATGCGGGACTTTTCGTACCAGCAGACGGACATACAAGCAGATTGACAGACCAACGGAAACATGTGATTTGGAGAGCCTGCAATGTGAAGAAATGAAAAAATCTCGAAGTGTGTTTTTTTCACGAAGAAAATACTTCCATTTGCAAGGAAAGCCAAAGGAATTATTAATACAATCCTACCCTCGAAAAGTTTACCTTGAAGTGTTAATTTAATTCAATCACGCAGATAACATTTGTTTAGGATTTTCGAATACCTTTTGGCAATCCAGTCAAAAGCTTGGGCTAAAAGTCGTTTGTTTTATAAGCTGAGGATTAAACAGTTTCAAAATATATTATTAATATCCCGTGAAAAAAAGGAAAAACTTAAAATTATAATAATTTTGTTTTAAACCCCTCATACATGGGAAGAGGAAACAATACACAAAAAATTAAAATATAACCAGAACCATTTTATTAGTTAAACACTATAATACTTACTCTTAGGAATACAACACAAAAAGTTCCGAAAAAAACTATGTTCTGCATTTTTGGTGACTACTGGTTTGCACAAACCTCTGTTTACTAAAATAAGTAAAAAAAACAATCCACCTACCGGAGGCGTGCCTTCATAGCTAGCGATATTTAATCAACCAATTTGCAGGAAGTACAAACTTTTCTCCAGTTGCTCATCAAGGCGTACTAAACAAAATATCAAAAATCCCCATAAATTGAAATAGTACTTTAGCCGTCATCTTGGATATGACTGCCAGATTTAAATATTTTCTTGAGGATGCCGAACGATTGAAGCTAACAGAAACTTTGAAATCAGCACACAAAAAGGAACAAAGATAATATTTACTTCAGTAATCATGATTGTTCGCCTAGTTCATAAAATAACAATAAAAAAAATTATACAGTAAAATATGTTGTATGCCTTATATTATGAACAAAAAAAAATGTTTCAGGACTTTTGAAAATTTTTTTAGCTAATCAGTGTAGGGAAACAAGAGTCTTAAAAATATCCTTTAAATTTAATCCGACTTCAACATCATACTATTTTGGATTACGCTTTTAAGCATTTCTGCCGATGATATGCTGAAAAAACTTATGTCAATAGACTGCCGCTAAATTAAATTATAGCTGTTATCTTTATTAAATACCTGAAGACAGATTTTAAATAATATAAAATATCTGCAGAATTGCAACAAATATCGTTAAAGCCGGTATTTTCCAATAATACTATCAAAAACTGTTCCTACGTCTAAATAACAAGTGTTTTCCTCTATAATTCCCATAGAAGTTTCTGAAAACTCCCTTAGATTTTTAAAAAAGACCTATACGACATGTGAAGTATTATTCTAACATGCACCACTCTGGGAGGAATTAAGCGGGCTACATCCTTCGAACACTTTCCATAAAAATATTTGTAGAATAGACTCAAGTCGCCAACTGTTCTTCGATGTTCCAGCGAATCAAGTGTATGTTTGGGAGCTGATCCCCAAACATGGGAGCAGTATTCTATAGGTGATCGAATTTGAGCTTTGTAAAGAATAGTTGTTGTGGAGTGTAAAGCTTTCTGGTTCGAAATAATATTCCCAACTTTTGAGAAGCTCTCCTTGCTATGCCTGCAACATGTTCATGCCAGGACATATTTGCTCCCAAATTAACGCACAACAAATTGAGTGACGATGTTAGAGGAATGGAGTGACCCGACATAACTATGTCGGGTTCAACAACGTTAACTTTTTTAGAGAAAACTGCCCCTGGGTTTTTGTAACGTTAAATTCCACTTGGTTACTGTCACCCAAAAATAGAATTTATTCTAAGTCTTTGTTAAGTTGAATGACTTCCTGCTGTCTGCGGATATTGGTCTGAGTAGCCGATGTCTAAGCGTTCAAAGTGAATGAAGAGATAAGCGTACTGTCATCTGCAAAGCTGTAGATTGGATTCCCGGTCTTTTCCAGCAGTTCGTTAATGCAAATGAGAAAGATAGTAGGGGACAGTATGGAGTAGAGATGTTACGGAGGTTCGAATCCGACTCCGAAAAGTCGGAACTTCCGATTGATATTCCACCTCCGATTCCGACTTCGGTTCCGATACTTTTAAATCGGAGGTTATAATTAGAGGTCGAAACACAGCGTCGGCAGCGGCGGCCACGGTCAGCGCGTACGAACAAGTTTATGCTTGTTGCGCGGAGAACCCCCTCCCCACGTGCTTTCTGTCGTTTACTCTGTCACTTGTTTCGCATTTGGGATCGGATCATTTGTTTTGTTTTGTGCGTTCGCGCTTCAATGAAAGTTATCCAAGTTTTTGATGAGTGACAAATTTATTTAAATTGAACAATGAAGCCAAAAAAAAAGTGTTATTTGGAACTACTTCAATGAAGTTTGTGCGAAAACGGTAAAGTGTGGTAAACTTTGTGAGAAGATATATTCACGAAAGGGAGGTACGACTACTTAAAAGGTCATTTAAAGTCTGTACGTGCAACTGAATACGAAGAATTCATTAAATTAGAAACTGAAAAGAAAAATACAGTACAACCTTTGACTTCAACGCCTCTTCAAGAAGCCAAAAAACAAATTACTCTCAAAGACACGTTGATAAAGAATCAAAAATGGTGTAGTTCTAATCCTAAATCAATGGAAATAGAGAGATTAATTTCTGAAATGATTGCTTTGCAAGATCTTCCCTTCAATTTCGTGGAAGGTATTGGATTCCGACGAATTATGCAGTTCATTGCTTCGAATTATCAGTTAAGGGGAAGACAGTTTTTTACCGAATATATTTGTGGTGAGTTACATGCAACATTAGCAAAAAAAAATAAATGATTTGCTGAAACAATTTGAGAAAATCTCATTTACAACAAACATTTGGAGCGAAATGGAGATTTTAACAGACTAAAAGTTATTTTAAAATGTCACACATTCGACGGAAGACATACAGGAGACCTAATCCAAGAAAAAATTAATGAAATGTTGATGGAATGGGGCATAGAAAATGAGAAAATTCACTGTTTTATTCGCGATTCTGGATCTAATATCATACAAGCAATGAGATTCGCCGATATACCTGATGATAATTGCACTGTACATCAGTTAGAACTATGTGTGCGAACTATGTTGGATTATGATGAAGAAATCAAACTTATTAACGAAATGCAAAAAAAATTTCGACGCATTTTAATCATTCCCAAATTGTTCAAACGGAACTCCCTAGAATACAAAAGGAACAACTTAACCAAGAAGCTTTAGACGTGGTGCAGGAGTGTTGTAAGCGATAAGTTGTAAAATTATTATTATTTTTTTTTTATACAAAGATATTTTCAAAGATTCATCCAGCCACAATAATATTATAAATCCGAAAGAGTGTGTCTGTCTGTTAATCCTGGCGACCAAACCACCGAATCGATTTTGATAAAACTTGGTTTGGTACATGCACGCGGATTAGATCGCGTGTATTTAGTTAAATTTGATATTTCTTTATTTGTTATTTAAAATTGTTAAAATTTAAATTATATTAGAAATTATTACTGTTATTTAATCTTACTTTTTTACAGGTGGAATAGTACATTTTATATGATGGAACGCAAGATTAAAATACACGATTTACTATGCCCGTACGCAAGTAAATATGATCTCCCACCAATATCTCCTAAAGAATGGCTGCAGCTCAAAAAACTAGTAACCATACTACATCCTTTTGAAGAGATTACCCGAAATATGAGTGTAATACTAGCATCTCATCAGTAATTCCATTAATACATACACTAAAGCATACATTACAAATAGAACACAGCAAACCAGACACAAATGAAAGATTTAAACCTATAATGAAATGTACCATTGACCAATTAAACTTGTTGGCTGAACTCTTTGCCTCACATTCTACTGTCGATTTCCAGGGAAAAACACCACCTACTATTCCCATAGTCCAGTCAAGGATGCCCGATGTTGTCTTCAGACAGCGTATCATAAAACGTATTTTAATGAAGCTAGACACCAAAAAAGCTTCTGGCGCTGACGGAATACCTTCCATAATTCTCAAAAACTGTGCGAGGGAACTTACACAAGTTTTCTGTAGACTTTTCAACCTATCCTACAGAAAGAGAATATTTCCTTCCTGCTGGAAGTGTGCCACAGTTCAACTGATACCTAAAAAAGGCAAGAAGACCTTGCCAAATAACTACCGACCAGTCGCACAGCTTTCAATAATATCGAAAGTCATGGAAAACGCTATCAATCAACATTTACTAAAATATCTTGAAGAATTCAACATTATTAGCGATCACCAATATGGCTTTCGTAAATATAGATCAACAGAAGATCTTCTGACTTATGTAACACATGTTTCGAACAACGCAATTGAACACTTTGGAGAATCTCGAGCAGTTGCTCTTGACATATCCAAAGCATTCGACCGTGGTAGGCACTATGGACTGTTGGCTTAGCTACGCTCTTATGGTATGTCTGAAAAGTTCTGTTTGTGACTCTCATGTTTCCTAGGTGAGCGTTCTTTACGAGTGGCGGTCGACGGATTTCTTTCTAACACCTTCACTATCAATGCCGGTGTGCCCCAAGGCTCCATACTATCTCCTACTCTCTTTCTCATTTACATTAACGATCTGCTGAAAAAAACCGGAAATCCAATCTACAGCCTTGCAGATGACAGTACGCTTATCTCTTCATTCACGTTGAATGCTCGGACATAGGCTGCTCAGGCGAGTGTCCGCAGAGAGCGAGAAGTTGTTCAACTTAACAAAGACCTGGAAGAAATTCTATCTTGAGGTGACAGCAACCAAGTGGAACTTAACGCTACAGAAACCCAGGCGGCAGTTTTTTCTAAAAAAGTTAACGTTGCTGAACCCGACATAGTTATGGCGGGGCACTCCATTCCTCTAACATTGTCACTCAATTTGTTAGGCGTTAATTTGGGAGCAAATATGTCCTGGCATTAGCATGTTGCAGGCATAGCAAGGAAAGCTTCTCAAAAGTTGGGAATATTATTTCGAACCAGAAAGCTTTACACTCCACAACAACTGTTAATTCTTTACAAAGCTCAAATTTGACCAACTATGGAATACTGCTCCCATGTTTGGGGCTCCGCTCCCAAACATACACTGCATTTGTTGGATTCTATTCAGAGAAGAGTTTTTCGTCTGATTGGAGACCCGGAACTGACCGGCGGCCTTGATTCGCTGGAACATCGAAGAACGGTTGGCGACTTGAGCCTATTTTACAAGTATTTCCATGGAGAGTGTTCGAAGGATGTTGCTCGTTTAATTCCTCCCAGAGCGGTGCATGTTAGAAATACACGTCGCGCTGATACTTCACATCCGTATGAGGTTCAGCTTGTTACTCCTCGTACAACGCTTTTCAAGCAGTCTCTTATATGGAAAACATCATCCCTTTTTAATAATTTGCCCAGGACTGTGTTTCCCACCGAGTACAATTTGCAGCGATTCAAAAGCAACGTGAATCGCTTTTTCCGCACACGTGCCGCTCCTGTAGCGCTTTAGGGACCTCCCTGCAGCACGTGTGCTAGAGCCATAAAAAAAAAATAAAGGAAACCTTTTCTAGAACTCTATTCAGACAGCATATCATAAAACGTATTTTAATGAAGCTAGACACCAAAAAAGCTTCTGGCGCTGACGGAAAACCTTCCATAATGGTAATTTGGCACTGATTTTAATTCGTCTTTTTATCACTGTCATTTCTAATAATGGTTTTGGTGTACAATGGTACATTACTAGCAGTATCAATGTAATTCAGTTATGGCACGGGCAAATGCAAGCCTGTCCCCAAAAACTAGGTGGCTGGATCGACTGTTAACGCAACAATCAAATGTACAGAGTGGTCACACTTTCAAAATTTTAAAATATTCTTGGTTCGCTAGCTTTCACAATATTATTTTAGCTAACAGAAAAGAAAGTAAATAACTTTATATTTATAAGTAACAGCTGAATATTTTTTAAATATATACTTTAACAAATTATATATAACCACATATACCTATTAAAATTAATAGGTATAAAAGTTAACACAGGTATGCATCCAAGGAAGGTTTTACTACACAACAGGCGACCATTTCGTTTTCTTAGCGGTGTTGTATGGAAGCAGACGACCGTATTTTTGCATAAAGGCAGTTTTGACAGATGATTTTACGCAAGGTGAAATAGATTTGAAGTTGCGGAACAATTTTTTTAGAACTATAGTAGAAATATACTGAAAAATCAATTTTATTAACGTCGGCTACGCCTCGACTAGTAGACTAAGTAATTGTTCTTTAAACAAGCATTTTACTCAAACTCGGAAATAACTATTGGGAAAAGTGAACATTTACGTAGAAAAAACGTTCACTATAAAAGATATTAAAAAAAAAAATGTCACGATACTGTGAGAAATATTTAATAATTATTTTTATTTTTTGGCAGGGACAGGCATCATAATAATTCTGGTCAGACTGAAATATAAACGAGTATACGGCTAAGTTCGTAAATAACATTATAATTCAAGCAAGAATAATATTATTTAAGTGGTCGTAAATAACGTGAATTTACTTACATTTAATCGGCCGATCAAACATTTCTCGGTCCACTATAAATGGAAGCTAAAAATTAAAAAAAAAATATTCAACTGGTTTCAAAAACATTTTTTCTTTCAAGATATTATAGTATACGATCTACATCAATTCTAAACAATCAGCCCAGAATTTGTTTAAAGTTAACAGTTCGTTTCGAACTAGAAATATATATGGAAGTGATATTACGAAACACCAAAAATGTATTTTAAAAAAAAAATGAAATAAAATCTGCTTAGTAAACTATCTACTGTTTTGTTTTACAAATAATTTTCATATGCAAATCAAAACTACAAACTGGAAAACACTGGTCAAAAATGGCCTAATAACGTTAAACTTTTTAGTTAGTTTTTAGTTGATTGATTATTTTAAGCTTACAAGTGACTAAATTCCCCGTTTACTGACGACAGTTTTCTCATTGCGTTGTTGCATTTATAATCACTAGTAAACTGAAAATTACAGTTGATATATAAATACATATAATTTATTTGATACGAAAGAAAATTAATTGAGATATTTTCAAAATAGTTAAGAGGGATCAGAAGAAATACCATCTAATATCGACAATAAGGTGGACGAAGCTATATTAACAAAAAACTTGTTACATCAAGACATCATTAAACATGACGTTTAATTAGAAAGATTTTATTTCAGATAAGTTGAAAACGAAGGAATATTAATCAACGTTCTTCCAAAAAAAATTAACGTGTCTATTTTTCAGTACCACATAAACTCGATAAGCAATGTCCCAAATCTATCTAATGCTGGGAAACATTATAGTTCAATATAATTCAAGGAGATGACATAAGACATTTAGGTATTTATCTTGGCTGAACTAACCGGAACTACGGGGTCCTTCACCAAAATCCAGACAAAATAAACAATTTATTTAAACAAAACTTTATTTAAAAAAAAATTTTCGTACTTCACTATCCCTACTCTATGTTTTCCCCATTTGCCTCTGTGACTGCTTTGATCCTCGGCCTAAAGCACTGACACGCTCTCTACAACGCGCCTTTATCCATGCTGGCAAATGCCTCCTTCATATCGACCTATGGAAATGTTAGATTTGACGGCCTCGTCTTGTAGATTATCCATTCAGTGAAGTTCCACACGTAATAATCTAAAGGATTCGAATATAAAACATTTGGTAGCCAAAACTACTTGGACCCAAACATGAACTCATTGTTCGACAGCCCGTCTTGATCCAAGTGATTGGTGTACACCAAGACCTCGTCCAGTTGAAAGACGTACGGCTTTCCAGTGGTCATGGCATGGATTCAATACTCTCGTTAGAACGGCTAAATAAACTTCTTTTATGACTGTTTTTTTTTATCGTTTCGTTTTACCTATTCTATGGATATCGGTGTCCGAAGCAAAATATTGAGACGCAAGATCATACATGATTGATCTCGGATACCTGAAGAACTTTCGATTATCGCCTCTCTTCAATTATACTTCGCACTGAATCTTTCTGATTGGACATTTTGAGGTTAAAGACGCTCACTAGAATACATTCGACTTTCCTAAATAATCTGCTCCTGAAGTCAAAAAATAGAATATTTCATGAAACATTAAATTTTAATTTTGCCTGGCTTTTCGTGGGAGACCCGGTATATAATATAATCTATTCAATATTTGCTAATCGATGATAAATCGATGATAATATTTAGAATGGGATATATATATGTATATATATATATATATATATATATATATATATATATATATATATATATATATATATATATATATATATACATACATACATACATATATATATATATATATATATATATATATATATATATATATATATACAGTGTGACAATTTAAGTCCGCATCATATGGGATTTTTTTTTAAATAATCACTTTAGCCCAGATCTCGTTATTGCATCCATTTGTGCTCCAAATAATATCAGAAATAAAGTATAGTAAGTCATTTTTACGCATGATGTCACCTGTCAAAAATGACATTTTTATAAAAAATTTTGAAAAAAAAAACGTGTAATTTGCCCAATTTTAAAAAAAGTTATAAGACAAAATGGTTTATTTTGTGATTCTAGATCTGTTTGTTAAATTTCAACAGCCTACTACGATTTTAAATTTTTGGGAGTTTTTTAACATTTCGGCAATTGTTTTTCATCTTGATTTATTGCAACCTTATTTAAATCATTTAATCTGTCAAAAACCAGGCACCTATAATCTATTTAAAAACAAAATAAAGTCGTGTTCATAATTTTTTTATAGAATATTAAACTTGACACATTATCATGCAAGGTTCGATTAGCTTTGGTTTTTAAATAGAAAAATGTTTCTCGCTTACGTATTTTGATAGTGAACACACTTAAACATGTGTAAATTAACACAAATCTTAAATTTTGATCTTTTTAGTAATGCATTTAAATTTTTAACAATGTAATGTTTCTTACTATAAACACCAAATTAACAACTTGCTGCTTTTTTTTGTTTTTTTTTTATACTTCAGCTAAAACCACTTTTTAGATCAATAATACATTTTAGATTCTAATTAGCAACCGTAATAAAAATATTACACATATTCTAGTTATTAATTTGGCACTTACGCGTTAATAATAACACCGAAAAATTATATTAAAAAGCTTTGCGTCATTGTTAACGTAACTGCTAATTTAAAATAAATCCAGCCATATTTTAGTCATGGCTATCAAAATTAACGTTCGCAAAATTAGAAAGACCCTTTATGGTTGTACCGATTTCCTGAAAACTTGCCTTCTACAGGAAAAAGAGCTAAACAGAGAAATTAACGCTCTAAGCAAAACTCGATATTTCGTTTATTAATAGTAGGCCCTAGAAACAACTGAGAACTAGAGATCGCAATATAGTGTCGTAAGCTGTCAAATATTTAGTTAGCAATTCAAACTAGAATAAAAAGAAACAGATGGTATCACAACATGCTTTCTCTTCAAGAAAAAATTGAAATTGTTTTATTGTGTGGGGAAAATACACTTCATCGCACTGTTGCAAGTATTTTTAAGGAGCGCCATCCTGAAAAAAACTTGCAGCAATCTACTGTGAGCCGAATTAAAAAAAAGTTTAAATCGACTGGATGTGTGGAAAATGTTTTCCGAAAAAATCGTGTTGCACGTAAACATACCGAAGATACTGAGTTAGATGTGTGCTGAAGTGTAGTGGAAGGAGGCAAAACCAGTGTTAGAACTATTTCGAAGTCTAAACCGGAGATCGACAGGAAAAGTGTACGTAAAATTTTACACAACAATAAATTTAAACCATACAAACCGAAATTGATAAACACTCTACAGGATAGAGATTTTAATATTCGGTTGTTATTTTCATTCTGGTACCAAGGAAAAATAGAAGAGGATTCCAAATTTCCGTACAATGTTTTATAGACTGATGAAGCCACGTTTACTTCTAACGGAGTAGTAAGTTCACAGAATAGTCGATGGTGGGCCCAAGAAAATCCAAACTTCATAATTGAGTGTCGTGACCAATACTCGTTTAAAACTAACCTTTGGTGTGGCATTGTAAATGACCAAATAATAGGGCCATATTTTTTTAGACATAATTTAAACTCACAACGATATTTAGATTTTTTAAATATCGAAATTTTAGAAGTTCTGGATAACATGGCTGTGGATCTAAGATATGCCCTATGGTATCAATTAGATGGTGCACCAATACACAATACTTTGTAAGTACGAAACACTTTAAATGAACCATTTCATAGCAGGGTCATTGGGGGAGATCAGGATAATTGTTGGCCACCTCGATCGCCCCACATCACCCCATTGGATTTTTAATTATGGGGTTATCTCAAACAAAAAGTATACAAGTTTAGAGCATTTAGAGATATCGATCATCTAGGAACCATAATTAGGCATTGTGTTCAGGATATACCTCCCGAGTTTGTGAAAAATTCCGTCAAAGAAATTTCTAGAAGAACCATTCGTTGCATTGAACGAAACGGTGGACACCGAAATGTAGAATATTGCAATATGCGTGTATTTGATACAAAATATTTATTAAATAGGTTAAAATAGCCAATTGT
>CM032446.1:117442151-117487151 GCA_019049505.1 Pachyrhynchus sulphureomaculatus | reverse complement strand
AGTTAAAAATACTCTTTTTGGTAATGCAATAAAGGACCCCGCACATATCTTATGGAAAATGGCTCTCGGTTAAATTCGCTCAAACTTTGCTATCTTCTAGTTTTTGTTATTCTAAACAAAAGTTCCCATGGGCACAACATGATCTGACGTGCCCTTTTTGCTCTATAAGGGTTCAAGTATTGGTATTAATACCTCAATGGTATACGTATGTGAAACTATTTTTACGATTTGTAACTACTTTTTTACCAACTTTTTAACTTTTTTCACGTTAAGTGTAACAGTATAATAGTGTAGTATTGTATGTGTATAAATGTGACCTCCGCTCTTCTCCCACTATCAGCTTCTCCGCGAGTCGCATCCGCAGGTTGGAAGCACTGAGTCGGGTAGGGCGTCAGGCTATCCCCTCTTTGCCTACATGTGCACAGAACATACACTACACGTAGCACTTTACTAATAATGAAGTGGTTAACAGCTGCTAAGAACGTGTTTTATTTTCATGAAATATGTAATATTATGGTCTGATCATTGGTATATAATGATACAGTAAAACTTTTTGTTCTAAAAGATGTGCAAGGTTCAAATGGAATAATTCGATTCAGAATATTTTGCAATTGAGAAATATTAAACGTATTTTGCATTAATAGTATCTAAACTTCAATACCTCTGGTAGATCTTCTGATATAAACTATTTTTTGGAAATAAATATTAACTCGTTTTTTTTTCATTTTTTATCGTGAATAATTTGTTTTGTTAGTATAAAATCACATATGATTAAAGACGATTTGTTTTTTGTACCAAGTATCGTAACTTGGCTCATACAAAAGTATCAATATTTAGTTAAGAGAACTGTATGCACTTCCTCCAATATTCAGTTGAGTGTAATTAAAATATATAAAATATCTTTTTATCATTAGTTAGTATTTTGTAGTAATGATAATTGCAGTCCGTGCTGGAAATAGACGTCATTGCTATGTCTGTAATCGACTTTATAGTTTTAGGCAAATGATAAATCTTTTTGGTGAACAGAATGAAGGCAAATGCGAAATCGCTATTCGGCGTCGTGAAGTAGGAAATTATCCAACACTCGAGATAGCCATAGAAACACGAATATGTTTTAACTGTAACTTGTTTATCAATGCAGAAATGCGCGATGTGGAAAGAGATCCCACGAGCTTCAGACTTAATGTTTTAACGCACACAGCAAGTTACTCATGTCTTAAATGTAATTCACCAAATAATGTACAGAGGCTTTCTATTCAAAGCAGGACAAATGTTTATATAAAGAAATATATTTATATACCAAATAATGTTAGATGCTGCCCATTAAATTTAAATGAACAAGGATACATTTTACCGAATTTACTTGAAGGATTGAGATACATTAATATACCTTATGTCTTAAAAAGTCAAGCATTGTTGGGTTTCTTGCAAAATCTACGCATAGTAGCTAATAATAATTATGAAAATAGATTCAGTGATGAAAATAAGTTTAATGATGAGGAATTTAAAGTAATGACTTCTCTCACTAAAGATCAATTCTGCGAGCTCTTCACGTATTGTGACCCAGTACTTACTGGATATGGTACTTCGAGACATGTCAGCAAAAAATATCTCTTAGCGTTTCTTTGTAAAATGCATCAAGGATTATCTGACGAATTTTTAACAATTATTTTTAAATATAATACAAGACAGAGTACAAGTCTTGCAATTGCAAAGGTTCGTAAGTCTTTGATGCAACGATTCATTCCGCAAAATGTAGGGTTCAATGCAATAACCAGAGTAGAATATATAGAAAGTCATGTACCTGCATTTGCGAACGAATTATACAATCCGACCCTGGAAAATCCAAAAGCTATATCGTACATTGATGGTTCTTATATAATGATTCCAAAAAGTACCAACTTTCGAGTTTTTAGGCAATTATATACTGCGTGCATAAAGGTGGCCATCTTCTCAAACTTGCACTAGTTGTAGCCGCAGATAGTTACATTCTTGACAATGATGCGCAATGCTTCGTCGCCAATACGAACGAGACAATTCCGGAATGGCACAATGGTATCAAGGTGGCGACATTTTTGTTGTTGATAGAGGATATCGCGATTCTATTCCTGATGATGATTTTACGTATAAAATGCCTGCTTTATTAGGACCTAATGAAAGTCAATTAACAACAGAAAAAAACCAATCAATCCCGTTTAGTCACTAAGACGAGATGGATTGTAGAGGCAAGAAGTGGATACATCAAGTCTATATTTAAATTCTTGCATAAATAGATACCATCCTCTAATAGAAATGCAAAATGCTACCGTAGAAACGGCGCAAGCCATGCTAGTAAAGGCACGGACAAGCAATGAACTTCAAGCACGCGTTGAAGCTGAAGATTTCAAGAGGAGAAACGGTAAATGGGTTTTAATCAACGAAAATGAAATACCTGAGTTTCCACGACTGACATTAGATTATTTAAAGAATTTGACTGTAGGCAGGTATCAAATAGAGTTGGCACCGTCTTACATTCAAAACAAGTTGCAGAGAGATGACGTTGAAGAACTCCAATTAGATCAACTCATAACAGAACCCAGCCAGATTTAGAGTTTATTCTAGATTTAGAAATGCCACTAAGCATCAGCTGTGGTTTAAATACGAATCAGATCAGAATCGAATACATTATTAACTGATACGTGGATATTATTGTACGTGCAAAGTTGGTGCTCGAACCCTCGGTGCTTGTGCTCATGTTACCCGCATTTTGTCGTATTTAGGTTACTCGCGATATGGAAATGTAAAATACCCATGGATTATGCTATTGCATGTAATACAAGATGCCGGTGACCGACCAATACTTTTCGAATTAAATAAAGTAATACGATAATATTATGGATGATTATATTTCATAACCAACTTTCATAACACATATACACACACCCACAAAAACACGTGCGAGCGCCCACCTGTATAGGGTCAGATTCCCGCCACGTCCACGTCGTTGATCTTGGATAATGCTAAAAACAGGGGTCACATTTATACAGATACAATATTACACTATTACACTGTTACACTTAACGTGAAAAAGGTTAAAAAGTTAGTAAAAAAGTAGTTACAAATAGCAAAAATAGTTTCACATACGTATACGATTGGGCTATTATTACTACTACTGGAAACCTTATAGAGCAAAAACGGCTCGTCATATCATATTGTGCCCATGGGATCTTTTGTTCAAATTAACAAAAACTGACTGATTTAACCGAGAGCCATATTCCATAAGATATTAATTTTTTAATCTTACTACTTGTCCGTATCAAATGATGTTGTATAATTGATTGTATAATAATTGATGAGTATTTTTAAACTGTTCGTCTCTTAACTATGTAAAGAATTAAAAAGTATTTTTAGAAAACCTTCTCTACACTTTTAAGAGACAGTTATCTTATTTGGAGGCAGTGTTTTTAAAACGAAAATAGTTTATAAATATTTTCTCTAATTAGCTTTAATATAATGTGACTAACTTGTAGCTTATTCCCATTGCCTCTCAACCAATGATACATCTAATAAAAGATTTTTAACTCAGATAAACCATTTAGCAGAAATTATTGGAAATATATATTTATGTACAATATAATAGTACATAATGCTGAAACTAAAATTTTTAATAATGTTTTTTTATCAACGTGTCAATAATATTTGGTAAAATTCTATATGTATATATATATATATATATATATATATATATATATATATATATATATATATATATATATATATATATATGTATTACTTACGTCGTTCCTTCTTCCAATTCTAGGAACAGATTTTGAAGCTTTTAAAAAAAATTTTTCAAAATCAGAATTACCACTTTTACTCGGACTTCTTCCAATCCTAGGTACACTTTTTGCTGCAGTCAAGAAATAATGATTACTTTCTTCACAGAAAACAGCAATGCAACAAACGCTGACAATTATCAAAACCTGATGTACCATTTTGTAGAAGTACTATTTTAAATGTTGGAAGCAGTGAAGGTTTTTATACCAAAACCACAATTAATTAATATTCACTGAGTATTTGTGCCACAAACAAATGTCGGAACTTTTTACATAAATTGATCTACCCCTATGGTTTTAATTAACTGCGTTGTGCGATCAGGAGAATTTAAATTTGAGCTTTAATTCCAATGAAGTTGTTTATAAACTTCAACAAAACATCATTAACATTTAAATAGTAATAACAATATCTAAACCCACATTTAGTCTTTATCTTGATATTTTAATATCACTCTTTATATACTTCGATTACATCTCAGATGCTGTGCTATCTGAAGAAAAAATATGATATTTTATTTATTACGTGTGTACGTACACCAGCTGTTTATTTAAACGACGCATTAAGTAAATCTACAAGACTTTAATTTAGAACAAGAGAAACACGTCAGGAGTGGACATTTTCGGTAAAACATATACTTCTATGCATTACACACAAGGTATCAAATAAAAAATCAAATGGAATGTGACGTGCAGTGTTACCTCATTTAAGAGCTATGTACTTTTATTACCTATAGTCTGCCGCCCTCTGTGTTAAATTTAATTCCGTGTATTGCCGCAATATTATGTTTCCTATATTATTCTTACATCTTTTCAAAATTTAAATTTCTGTGGCGTTATTTCAAAAATTACTGGAGGGCAACCAATTATTGAAGGATCATTAAAGTAGTTTAGGAGGGGTTGTTTATGGGGTTATTTCGTTATACTTAAATATTTCAAGTTTTGGTTTGAACTTGGAGAACTTATTTTTTAAAAAACATGCAAGTTCAAAAATACAACTTTGATCTTAAAACTAAATGAATGTTACACTAACTGAAAAAAGTCCATTTATAATATTATTTTATCTCTAGCTGTAATTGATATTGTATACTGCTGAGCAAATAATCTGGGTGTCTTCCTTTGTGGTTAGTATATAGGGGTTCCATAACTCCTCGCCCTGTAAGTCTAAAAATCGAGGTTCATCTCGGATTTTTGATGGTCTTGATGGTTGTTTTCTGATTTTGCCTGTGATTGTTGGAAATTTTTAAAAATCTTGTGTATCCTATATAATATTATTATTGAAATAAAAACATGAGATAAAATCGGTATTAATGGATTTTATTAATCGCTTATTGGTTTTTAAACCAGTTTTCACTATTTTCAGTTCTTTGAATCAATGTTATTTAAATTTAAGGGTTCATAGTTTTTTGTTTTATGCAGCTGTTAACTAGAGGGAAATTTCCTTATTTCTCCATAAATTCCTTTACGAAATTACAAGTGACACAGAGAAACATGGAAAGGTTAATGCTTGGGTTGAGTCTTAAAGACCACAGAGAACCACATTCACTATTTACAATGTAATAATTACAAAAATTATTTAAACTAACCTAATCTAACCTAAAAACTGATTTAAATGATAATTTAAATATTTAAGGACACTTGTAAAATGTCTCCTTTCTGCATTCTTAAATCGCTTAACGTTTAGATGAAAAATATCTATGTTGTAATTTGTGCTGCCAGTTCTACAGTATCATTGGCCTTAAAGGGCACTAACTTAAGAATCTTTTTTTAAATTGCCTCGAGTCCTCTCGTAGGTGTAAGATACTGGGGTTCCAAATAACGGACGCAAATGAGAGTTTACCGTGCACAAATTATATAGGCCAACAAGACTTTTTGGATTCTTAAACTCCTTGAAAGAAATGCCAACATCCTGTTAGATTAATTAATTATTTTATCCAAATATCCATTAAATGACCATTTAGAATTTAATATTACTCACAGATACTTTATTGGATTAGTTTTAGTCAAAATGTTTTTACTAATGTTGTGTGAATGTTCAGTGACGTTACCATTCTGTGTAAATGTTTTACTAGAATACGTTGTTATATTTAAAAATAAGCTGTTGCCAGTACAGAACTCAAAAAGTCTGCAAAGATCTTCTTGAATTTTAAAACACTTCTTAGTTGTATCCATTATGTTAAAAACTTTTAGATCATCTGCACACAACAAAAAATTAGGGTTCGGAAAATAGTTCTGAATATTGTCAATATATATTATAAAGAGAAGAGGCCCCAAATGACTGGCTTCAGGGACACCTGATGTTGCTAGAAATGATTTCGAACAATACGCGTTAATAAAAACACTCTGCCTTCTGTCATAAATGTAGGACCACACCCACTTCTACAGAAGGAAAATGCAACATTGTCACCTCGAGAAAGGTACACGCAGCAAAAATATAGTTTTTCACCAGTATTAACCTCCATACATATCCACAAATCCTCAGCGTCTGATTCTAGATCTAAACACCTTTTTTTCAGGACAAGAACTTCTCACGGCTACCAGAACACCACCTCGTCCTTTTTATGGACACATAGCACTCCCGATCTCTCCGAGAGACTTTCTAATCACTATTAAAGAGTTCACTTGGCAAGACTCTATTATTTAACCATGTTTCTGAAAGATATAAGATATCAAAATCAGAAGAAATTAAACTATGAAAAAAGTCTGATATTTTTGTCTTTAGTCCATGCATATTACCGTAGTAAATGCTTAGTCCTTCTGTATTAAGATCCAATGAGCCTATATATCCTTTACTAACTATATACACTAGGAGACAGGAATAGTTATGTCCTTTAAATGCAGTCGCTGCTGTTTATTAAAAGGATCTGCGAGTGGTCATCCTTTCTCGTCCAAAACAAACTCCATCTATTTCAATTTTTGGTGACTCATTTTTCTTGGCAGGCATTTTATCTTGACAGCCACGAGAATATTTTCCTTTTTTCTTCTGGATGTAAGTCTGACAATAGTATATGTAATGTATGTATTCAATTTTATCTTAAGAAATATTATAGTTTATATAGGTACCAACCTTTTTTAGAGTATTTATTAAGTTTTCATTTTCTTTCTCGACAACTTCTTGTATTTTTATATTGTTGTCCTCAAGAGCCTTAGATTTAAGATTTCTGGTTTTCGACAGCGAGTCCATCAATTTTTTTTTACATTTCTAACCTCTCGCATCGCTGTAAGATAGTTTACGTATTCGGAGGTACTTTAGAAGGTCGGAGATAATATTACTGCCGCAGCATTGGTAGGAATCCAGTCGAGAGTTTCGACACCGGTAGCATCGATATCCTTCCACAGCACTCTTTACACTTCCACGAAACTCCCTCCATACGGATTGTATGGACTTGTTTATTAAAAAACTCAAAATTTTTTTCAAAAACTGATTCCCTGTTACGTTACGAACAGAACAGTGCAAAAATCAGAATTTTCCGTAGGTAGTTAACCATCAAAAAGACACAAACTCTAGCGGAACGATAAGCACGAGCACCTTAGTTTATTATTAATTAATTTGAATTTAGAATTATCGAATAAGGTAGATTATTTTTGGGAATTGTTGGCATATATTATTGAAAATGATTTTCTATTATAGGAGTTTCGATTATAAGAATGATTTGAGTGTTTTTATTTCTATGATTTTTCCTAAAGGAATAAGTTTCCATTTTAAATTCGAACGGAAGTTAATTTCCCTTCAAATATGGATTTATCAAATTAACTTCTTTTATTAGTTTGTTTGGTTTGATTATTGAATTATAAAGACTGTTAAGTTTTAGAAAAGGTGATTGCGGTTTTTATTTTTTCAAATAAGTCTTAATTTGTTTAGAATTCGGTGTTTATTTAGGATATTATCTTTTCAGTGCGGAAATAGGTTCACATAATAATGTAATCTGAACTTTTGCTGTCTTTAATTTTATCAGTGGGTTATAATTCGATTTAGAATATTTATTTGGAAGATATTTTATTTTGAAGAGTTGACTTTATTTTATTTTGATTACTTCTTAACATTTTGATTGTCCGATTATATTCTTCAGTGTTCAATTAATTGATTTCATTATGGAACTTAATTCATTTATTAGTCCTCTCTTTGTCTTGATTTCCTTCTTCTTCTTGACGTGCCATATCCGATACGGACGTAGGCGACCCTAACCTGAACTAACCTGTGATTGGTGTCTTTTTAAGTGTTTCACAGACAAAGGGAACCTACAGTTTAATACCGGTTCCGAACGGTCCAAGAGGTCTTTGCTAGGCATACAGGTGGTTTTCCAGTGCCTTCCCGAGAGAGGCAACCATCACGTTGTAAAGGCTTTTTTTTATTTCTCCCGGGCCGAGATACGAACCTTGGTCCGAGATACGAACCGGCGCGACGTGGAAAGCAATACGCTACAGCCGCCTCTTTGATTTCCTTAAAGGCTTTAATTGGGTAGATATTTTATTTTAATTGATTGGGCTTATTTTAAAGAAACACAAAATGTTCTCTATAGCTTTTAGCTATATAAATTTGATTTTCAAAGGCATTTTGGGTATGTATCATCAATTTAGTAATATTGAAAATCTGTATAAGAGATTATGTATTGATTTTATTTTAAAACTTGGGTTTCTTTTTTGGGTAAGGGCCAAAAGTTGAGTTATTTTGTGGTATATAAGAGTATTTAATTCACACTGTCCATTGGTGAAGCATCTGAAAAAATATTGGGTTTCTGTAATTCTTTTATATGTACGGTTTTTTTCTTTTGCTGGGGCTTTGTTTATATACTGTTTGTTCGATTATTAATTCCTTATTTTTATTTCTCTCGTTTATTCGTTATCTTTTTTTTTGTTATTTTCAATTTTGCGTTTTATCTGGATGTATATATACTTCTTCTTATTTTGGTAATTTTCCTTAATCACTAAAGATTTTTTTCTTTAAGTAAATATATCGTAAGGATTTTCTTGCATTGTGCGTTCATGTGTTAACTCAAAGGGGTTGGCTGTACTTTGTTGTGCTAGAAGGTGTTAACCTGTCTGAGTTTTTTTCATGCCTTTGAAGCCTTTCTATATGTTATTGTAGTGACGTACTGAATATTACAATATCTGTGGGATATACCTAGTTATTTTCGTTTGTAGTCTTTTTAATATTTTATCTATCAATTTCTTCTTTGTCTTTGAGTTTTGAAGTGGATGGATGATTCATGTTGTGTATTGAAAGGTTTTTTCGGTCAATTCTTTTAGTGTGTCATTACTGAATTCCGTTCTGTTACTAATCTATTGATGTTTATGTATTCCATAAAATGTGAAATTTTTAATTAAGGTTTTAGTTATGCTGAGTGCATTCTTTCTAAGCATTTTTAGCTTTTTGACATATGTCACATGAGTTAATGTATTGAATTATTTCCGTTTTTCTGTCTATCTAATAACGGTTCCTTTTGGTGTGTTCTAGGTGGTTTAATTTCTTTCATAAGGATTTGTTCCTTTTTTATCTTGTACAATTTTATATGACATATGAGTTTTGGTTCTTTCTCTGAGAAACGGTTCAGAGAGATTTTATTAAATCGTTTATAAAATTCTTCATTGTGAAAAAAATATACAGTATGTTTTCTTTTGCATCACATTGATCTTTCTTGATATCTCATCGATTATTTATCATTGAATCGCATTAATTATACTATTGATAAAGCATCTGTGTTCACTTAATTTACATTTGCAGAAGACAATAATCAAAATTTTCAAGTTTTTAGTCTTGATGTGTCTATTTTATTGTTGGGTTACTTGCCTTTGTTTCTTGGATTATTTATCATTAATTCGTTTGATGGCGTTTATTGGTTTGAACATTGATTTACTCCCAATGGCGTTTTTCTATATTCTTGGTAAAGCATCTGTGGTAATTTCTGTTGGGTTTCTCTATTTTTAATAACAGTATTAAAGCTTGTTAGCCAACGTAAATAATAAATTTGTTTCTCAGATATAATTGATGATTTTCTTTGCTTTTCCTTTTCCTTTTTGAAGTGTAATCGATAAATTTACTTTTTCATTTCTTCTTTTTTTTCTTTCTCTTTTCCTTTTTTATTTTCTTCTTGAAAGTATAATTGGTGAATTTCTTTTTCGAAAAGATAAGTTCTAAAGTATTTTCATTTGGAACATTTGTTGTTAATACAAACAATTTTATAAAGTTAGAGTATATATAGGTGCCTTAATTAAAAGGTTATTATAAATTCCGTAAGCTATGATAAATTGTTGACTTTGTTTTATTTTTGTATCTTTTTCTTAAACACAGTAGAGTTTTGCGTTTTCTTTTCTTAAACGTTTAGCTACTTTAGTAAAATCTTGTATATATTTTCTTCATTTTATTCGTTTTTTATCGTTTAGTTATTTGGTAAATATTTGTATGCATTTTCCATAGTATTCTACTAAGTTTCGAAATTTTTATGTCTTTCTTATTTTACTTTCATTTTCCAAGTGTCCAAAGTTGTGTTTTTCGGTTTTTTGTGTGCGATAAATTCTGTATGACTTATATAGTTCTTGAGGGGTGTTCCTTCTTTTTGATAAATCGGAATCTTTATTATTTTTTCTGTAGTTGGTGGAAATCTGCTGTTGTATTTTGATTTATTGCTTTCTTCATTTCTGAGAGTGTTAATATCCGGGCCTGATTTTTCATCCGTTCTATTGATACCTGTGTTATTTATATCTACATTACCTGTGGCATGAATTCTTATTGTCAGTACTCGCTTGGGGTGTGATTATTTGGTATTTGCCAAAGTCGAGATTCACTTAATAAATAAATAAATAAATTTTACCACCAAACTTATTACTAAAGTCCAAGTTGTAAAATCTATGAAGGGTTTTTACTTTAAATGGTTAGAAAAGGTAAATTCAAGCAACTTTGTCATGATAGGAAGTAATATGAGCGCTGGTCATTTTAAAATTTTCGATAAAAATTACGGTAGCATAATATTTATTTGCAATTTTATGTGAGATAATACTTTGTGAGCTGCCTGTATCTATTAATAAATTTGCTTCGATTTCTAGGATATAAATTTTGGGTAGGTTGGTGTCAAGGGGGTTCAGATATATTATGGTTGGTTCATTTGAGGTTAAGTTTTCTCCATTTTGTAAGAAACCTGGGAAAAATTTCGTTCGATATTGTTTTATTAAATTCAGGAAAATTTTGAGATAATGGATCATGTCATAGGAATTCGTTAATGTAATAATTTGCTTGAAATAGTCGGTATTGAGGTAGGTAGAATACTCCGTATGGTTATGCATTTATTGGAATAGGTTAGGGTCGATGTAAATGTATTCGTTCGTTAATGATATAGATATGAGGTTGCGCCAATTTTGAATTGATTATTCATTTTGAAAATTTGTTTCTTCAATATTCGGGTAATCATAAGTTTATTGATGTGAGTCGGAAAGGGTTGCGTCAGTTAGGTCAGTTAGACTTGATGATTCATTTTGAAAACTTGGTTCTTTAATATTTGAGTAATTATCAGTTTGGTGATTTGGATAATTGGTTCTGTGGCGTTCATTTCTTGTTGATATAATTCGTTAAATGAAAGTTTTGAATTTGGATAATTATAATTCTGCCAATTTGTATAAATTGTGTTGGTGGCGTTAATTTCTTTTGGGTGGAATTCAGTAAATGAATGTTTTGTAGTTTTTGTGCTCTGCTTATTATTGTATTACCTAAGGAGGTATCTATTCTTTCGAGTTTATTTTCTCGATTCATTTTATTTTGATGCCAGTTTTGTTTTTAAGAAAAATTGGGGGTGTTGAATCTGTTTGCAAATTTTGGTAAGTTGTTTGGTCATTTGATTTTGCAAAAAGTTCGGCCTTACTTGATTTTGCATAAAATGTGAATGTTTTTGCATTAAAAAATTTGTTGGTCTCAATATATTATTTGTTTAGTAATTATTAGGGAATTAAGTTATCGGTCTCATAGGTCGAAAGCATGATACATGAGTACATTACGTATATGTCACTTACAAGAGAAAAATGAATCCTGAAACATTCATTTCATTCACGCACTTTTTTCTTTCTTCCTTCTTCTTTCTTGTCTTCTTTCGTTCGGTTAGTTTGTTGCTGGTTGTTGATTGATTGGTGATTAATTTCTATGTTGAGTTCTAACGAATCGTCGTCTTCGAAATTTACCTTAGATTGGTGTTATCTAATTTCTTTGACTCGTTATTCGTTTTTCTTCCCAACGCTAATTTTGAGTTCTGTGATTGTGTTAGCCGATACTTATTGGAAATTTATAATATAATAATATAAAAAACAACATTATATTTTAATTTCCAATATATTTGAAATGGCTTGACAATTGTTTCACTAGGCTTCTACAGAAGTGAATTAGAAAGAAAAATGTTTGGTAATAATACTGGTTATATAGTGCTTAAAATTATCCTTAATTACATAAAATTATGGTAATCGTTTTATTATATTATTTACTGAGAAATTTATTTTAAAGATGCAAATCTGTGGTACTATTTCAGAGAACTAATAAAGCTAAGTAAGGGTGAATGGTTTAAATCTACCTCTTCGTTTAATAACAGATTGGAGTTTTTCCGTTTGTTAATTTCAAGACATTCAAGCATATTTAATTTATTGGATTTATTTTCTACATGCAGGATTTTAAATGTATCATCAAAATTATGGGATTCGTTTATTATATGGGTTACGTAATGTTGTTCTTGTTTTTTAAATAACTATGTTTGTATTCTTTAATGCGAGTTTCAAAAGATCTACCAGTTTGTCTTACGTAGGTTTTAGTACAAAATCCACAATTCAATAAATAAACTCCTAATTTTATGGATTTATTAGATTTAGTTTTGTGATTCAAAATTATATTCCCTAAGGTATCACTGGTTTTAAATGCTATTTTATTGTTCTTTTTTGTTAAATATTTTGAAATTGTTCTAGTTATTTTTCCTGTATGTTAAATGTTCCTTCTTTGTCATTAAAGGTGGGATAAATTAGAGAGATTGCTTGTTTAAACGATTTTTTATTCAAGGTATTATCTTTAATGCTAGGGTCATATCCATTAATTAATTATGTTGAATTCTTTGTTAAGATTAGTTTTATTCATAGGAATATGTAACAGTCTGTGTATGAAAGACTTAAAAGCTGCCATTTTGTGAGCATAAGCGGGATGAACTATTGTGTATAACTGTGTCAATATATGAGGGCTTGTGAAAAATCGAGAAATCGTGTTTATTGTTCACTTTTGATATAGATATGTCTAAGAAATTTATAGAGTTATTGGATTCTAATTCTAAGGTGAATTTAATGTTAGGATGCAAATTATTTAGGAAGTTAAGGAAGATTGTTTAGTTGCATATCTGTTCTCGTGAAACAGGAAATGATATCATCAACATATCTATACCAGTAAACAATATTTTTGCTTACCGCGTTTTGATGAATTTTTAGTTCTAAATGATCCATAAAAATTTCCTTTCCTTCTTTAGATGTATAAAAGATATCGTTGAATTCAAAATAGTTTTAATTCAAGCTCGTCGTAAGTAAATCTAAAAAATGTAACATTCATTTTTTCCTAGATTTTAAGATCATGTTACAACGCCGTTTTCCTTTTTATAATTTATATTTTATTACAGTTTTTTATATTTGATTAGGCAGTGAGTTTAAATTTTTGAACAGTGTAACTTAAAGCAGTGAGTTTAAATTTTTGAGCAATGTAACTGAACCGTCTGTAACGCGTACTGCCGACTTAACTTATTTTATTTGCATTGAATGCGTCTGATTATAAGAAAGACGGCCATCATTGATCCTCGTCTATCAAGTGTAAGCGCGAGTTTAACACTCCCGTCTCTTTCTGCATTCCGAAAGTGAACTATTTTAAAGCACACATGCCGCTCCTGGAGCGCTTTAGGGACTTCCGTGTAGCACGTGTGCTAGACCCATAAAAAAAGACTTCACTTTGAAGAAGGGGCAAAAGATATATAAACGGCGATATGGAATTTTTAAGGGTTTTTTCTTCCATAATGCAGTAACGGCTTTTTCCTCCAGCATGCCGTAGTAGCTTTTTTCCGTCATGCCGTAGTGCAGTAACGGCTTTTTTTTTATCACCAAGTGGGTGTTGTTTCTAGATCTCAAGTTTGAGGCCTTTTTCCGTTCTTAAAATATTCTGCTCATCCTAAGGCATTTCGGGTCAAAAAGTGATTAGCTACCCAAATGAAAATAGGAGAGTAGTGGCTGAGACAATATTTTTGATGAGAATTTCACCAGGAGAAGCCAAGTAGCTTATGGAAAACCCACGAGGAGAAGCCAAGCAGTAAGTCAGTAGTACACCAGTTTAAATATCTCACTTCCTGTCTACAACGTGTTTCCAACGACTACTCGACACGTGTAATCCGCGAAGTCGATTTTACAAATCTTTATATCGTGTGTTTTAAAACCATTTTCTAAGAACTTAATAATTTCAATTTAGAGACTTCATGCAACAGTGTGCACTCTCATAGTATACAAGGTTATTTATTTAGTAGATGTAATTTTATGAGTGTAATAAGAGCAAGAATTTGGTTGTACCCAATTCAATTTTATTTTAACAACTAAATAACTCTTCAGTATTTTTTCATTTTTTGAGCTGAACTTAGATTTCTTTTATTCTAAAATGAATGGTGCCCAAAACAATATAACCAAGTTTTAAACAACTATAGAGACTATTTTCAAAAGACGTACAAAAATTATCTCGATCTCCATCTTCTCTAGCAGTAAAAAAAACGGGCTAGCTGATATCTTGATTCTGTCCTCCATCAGTATTAATATCCACTCAATTCATTTTCAAAATTAAGATATACAGAAGGGGCAAATAACGGCTTCTATTTACTAAATAAAATATTTATTAAAAATAAAGAAAGTTGGGGCTATAAAAAAGGCGCCGTGAAAAGGACGGTTATAAAATGGGGTCCAAACGTGTTGGGCTTTGAAGATTTTCTCTCATGAATTTGAGCGGAGTTCAGTGTACTAGTTTTTGAACAAAGTAAAAATTCTAACTTTTCATATTATTTTTCTACATTGCTGAACGTTTATTAAAAAGTATATTAAACTATGGTAATAAGACAAGAGCAGGAAATTTGAACAATTAATTATTTCAATTTATTTGATAATAGTGTTATAGATATTTGAATTTTGTTAATTGATCCTGATTTAAAAATTTCCTATTTTTTGTCAAAATTTTAGGCTTTAAGTGGTCCAGATTGGCGGATGCGCTGGTCTACTCACAATTGGCACTTGTGTACTTTATCAGTTATCTTAAAAATGCGGTACTGAAAAAAAACTGATTTTTTTTTACTTATGATCTAAATGAATGTTGAAAATACTTTGCTTATATAGGGCAGTACTTAGACATTTTTTGAAATTGGTAAAAATTTTCAAAATATTTAGTAAAGAAGTTTTAATATTTTAGTTATCTTTACATGTTTTTCACTTTGACTGTTAGGGAGCACAGGAAAAATATTTTTACGATTTTTTAAACAATTCTTTTAAATTTAATAACTTAAATACATCGTCATGGAAGTTTCCAATGTTAAAGTCAATCACCTGTTGGAATCTGAATTGGATTATAAATTAATAATTTCAAGCTTATTTTCACAGTAAAGTAACTAGTCTAAAATGTCCTAGAGACGTAGACAAACAAAATTATTCCCATTCAGTTTCTAATTTTTTAGTCTAATAAATTTTCTCCTTCTTTAGGGAAAATTCCTGCCTCTCCAAATGGTCACATGTCTCTTTATTCGCGCATAAGTATTTAAATAACAGACCGTATATAAAGATAAATTTGTTAGGTGTCGACTTACTGCTTTTTGATTGACCCTAGAGCAAAAACATCGGTAATAGATCGAAACGATTTTAAAATTTTAGGTCGTTTGAGTATAAAATATGCCATGTCAAAAATAGAAGTGTTACCATAGCAGATGGCAACCGCAAAAAGTTTTAGATACAGTCGAGTTGCCGCTGGTCTGCAATGGTCATAGTTTAATTATTCCAGCTTTACCTTTCTTTATCACAAAAGGTTATTTTAGGATGTGATTTTGCACAAAAATCCCGAATTTTAGTAATTTTTAATGATCACTCGTGATATCCACAGTCACGCGAAGTCAATTCTCATATAAATTCAACAGTTAATTAGCCTTTTCAAGTCACAGCAGCTGACTTAGTACGCCTGTTTTCACGTTTAAAAAATGAAAATAAATGGCTTTTCGCGGTTTCTTGCGGGTTTACAAAGTAGCTCTAAAGCTGAATGCATAGAGAGAATTTTAGAAAACGATGTTTTTCTAATCCACGGAGTCCCATCGCTTTTGATATGCGAAAACTGTACTCAGTTTAGCTCCAAGAGTTTTAAGAGCTTAAGTGAGACATATGGTTTTAACAACCGCATCCGTTTCAATCCTGTGTACTCTCCATAATGTAATTTCGTTGAACGTAATAATCGAACTGTCGGAACAGCTTTAAGAAGTTACGTTGACTCACATGATACTTGGGATAAGGAGATTTTCAAAGATTCAACAGGCTATAAATACAGTAAAACACGAGATAACCGGGTTTACACCGTCTTTCTTAGTTTACGGTAGACATATACCTGTACCTAGATTATATTCTAAAAATTTAGATTTAGATGTCAGTGTTGACAGCGAAATAATTCCAGGAGAAAGGAATGCATATGCTGAAAATTTAAAGGGTTTAGAGATATTTTCACAGACGTGCATAATAGGATACATAAGACTTACGAACGAAACAGTAAGTCTTATAACCTTAGAAAAAAGGATTTTTCCTTTAAAATAGGTGATCACGTTTGGCGGAAAAATAAAATTATTTCCAGTGCAGTCGATAAATTCACATCTAAGTTGGTACCTAAGTATGTACATTGCGTGATAAGAGAAAAGATTTCAGATTTAGTCTACGGTTTGGTTAATTTAAAAAGGACTAAAGTAGGACAGTGGCATATTAGAGACTTAAAACCATTTAATGGACCTAACCCTAATGGAAGTTTGTCAGAAGAAGAATAATTTATATTTACATTATTTTAATTGCCCAATATGATTTTTATTTTTTTGATGTTGCTCTGTAGAGGTGACGTCCTCGTTATTTGATTGTTGTAAAAGTTGAGCTGTGTATAGCCTACTTTTATTATTTTTTGCTAAGGTTTTGGGTTTTGGTTAAGTTGATTGTGGTTGATGTTTTAGCATCGACTCAATTTTTTGCGAGCTTGCGACAATGTCACACTCAGGATATATCATACGACTGTCGGTATTTCGGAGATCGTGAGATTTGATTTGCTAATGATCCCAAATAATACCCAGTTCTTTACACTTAGAGACAAAAACTTGATTAGAGGCAATCCAAAGTGATCTTGAGTTTGGACAAGCGCAAGAAGTAGCTCGTTTGGTATGACGTTGAGTCAAGAGATTTTATGAGCAATTTCAAAGTTAGTTACCGACGTAGTGTATTTTTATTACCTATGTGGTATATTTTGGGTGCAATTAAGAGTAAATTGATTTTGATTTATCCAGTAAGACTGAAACTTGGATTATTCTTTATTTAGATCTTCTTTTGAACTAACAAGCTGAGGGTATTTTTTTATATTTTTCAGAGTCATATCAGTGTTACCTTTGAGTCAGTAGTTTTCTATGATTTTATTTTGCATAGACTCAAAGGCGTAAAACGTTTTTTGTTTTACTATCAGCTTGATAGCAAATTGAAGTCTTGCAAGAGAATTAAAGGCTGATCATTTACAGGAGATGAGAGCAAAGTAAAACAGTCGTTTCACAAAGAAATGATCAAAATCTGACACCGAGATAAGAACCTTGTTAAGAGAGGCTAAGCGCAGTGAAGGAAGATTCTTAACCGAATTTTTAGATAATTCTAGAAGTTTGGGCTGGCAGAAAACGGATGGATGGATGTTATGTGTGCTGGGCGCATCGACTGCTAGGTCATTTAGCGCCCCTATGTTTTTTTTAAAATTAGTCTAAATTTTGAATTCAATGTCTCGTAGGAAGTCCTTTATGTTTGTTTTGTAAGTCTCGAATGAAGTAATGACTTGTTGTAGACTGGATGGTATGTCATAAGGGTTTTGTAGTGTGTGCTCTCAAGTATGTGTTTGACCGTTAGAGGGACCTCACAAGTTGTGCAGAGAGGGGCTTGTTCTCTCTTCAGGAGGTGTGAATGATTGCTGTAAGTATGTCCTATTGCCAGTCTGCGTATAATAACATTCTCTGTTCTGGTCAAGTTTGTTGATTGTAGTAGGGGAGTTACCCGTGATTTGAGGTGCCATACTTTGTTATTGGGGTCCTCCAGTTCTCAATTGAGTTGAAATAGATTTATAAGTAGCGTCTGGAGTAGTTTGTTATAATCTGACGGGTGATTCTCATCCAGGGTGCAAATTCCTTTGTCGATGACCAATCTAGCGTAATAGTCTGCGCCGTCATTGCCGTAATTGTTTATGTGACTCGGTATCCAGCAAAGAGCAACTTGTTTTTGGCTTAGTTTGGCTATATGTAGAAGGTCATATATTTGTCGGATGTAGTTGTATGACATGTTCTTTGATCTTATGGACAACAGTGCACTACATGAGTCAGAGATGATGAGGAATTTGTTGGTAGGGGTGGCTGACAGAGCAATGCGGATAGTTTCTTTGATGGCTAGAAGTTCCGCAGAGAAGATGGTTGAATGATTGGGGAGTTTCAACATCCTCATGGTGGTAGTGGAGTAAAGGTTATATAGGAAGAGTAGGGAGGTTATCCTCTTTTGTATAGAGTGAGGTGGAGAGAGCTGATTTGGACGGTGAACGTTGAAAAGATTCAGAGATTCCTTTGTGTGGGGGCGGTATCCTGCTGTGATGTAATACTACAGGAGAGAGTAGTGTCTGATGAGTTGTAGTGGTGGGGTGGATGTAATGCATTGTAGGCTAGATATGGGAGAAGTGCCTGATTTTGGATAGTGTCGAGTAATTTTTTGGAATTGGAGCTGGCCGCATCGTAAATAAAATCACCATAGGCAAGTATGAGTGACTTGTAGATGATGAGTAGAGAAGGCAAGTCTGCCCCCCATTTAGTCTTAGACAATACTCGCATTAGGTTCAAGTCAGTGGCTGTTCTATTTTTGAGGAGTTTGATGTGATCCTTAAGGTTTCAGTGGAGGGTATGTTGATGTTAGAGAGATGTAGGAGGTTGATTTTAGGACAGTTTCGGAGCTTACAGAAATGAATGGTGGAGGATTTGGAGGGGGAAAAAACAAAACCGCATTTGGAGGCGGAGGTTGAGAGATGATAAGGCTCTTTGTAGGTGACTGGTGCATTCTCGTGAAGTGGATGAGGATCTATATAGAATGATGTCGTCCGCGAAGATTTTATATTTGACTATGGGAGGAATGTGTTTTGTCAGAGAGGTCATTGCAATGTTAAAGAGAATTGGGCTGAGCACTGACCCCTGGGGAACTCCTAGTGATGAAATATGTGGATCGGAGAGGGTGCCATTGATTTTTACTTGGAAGATTCTGGGAAAGAGGAAATTGAGTATAAATTTAGGAAGAGCTCCTACCAAGCTAAATTCCTTAAGTTGTGTTAATATAATGTTTTTGTTGGTGGTATCAAAAGCTGATGAAAAATCTAGAGATGTCAAGAGGAGATGGGATTTGTAGTGGAAGGCTCGTCTAATCTCAGAATCCAGCGATGTCAGATGGTCCGCCGGAGACCGAAACTTCCGGAATCCATATTGGAATGGGGAGAGACTACCATTTGTTTCTAGCGTCCATGTCAGTCTGGTTTGTATCATGCGTTTGAGTACGTTGCAGAGATGGTTAGTGAGTGAGATAGGTCTATAGCTGTCTAGAGAGGATCTTAGTTTGCCTGGTTTGTGGATAGGTACTATGATGGATTTCAGCCAAGCTTCTGGAAAAGCGGAAGTGAGCCAGATATGTATATCTAGGGATAAGAGAGTATTCAGCACGTCTGTGTAGAGGTGGTTTATCATGTCTAAGTGTATGTTGTCGGGTCCTGGTGCCGTGCGTTTGGAGGTTCGTAAAGCTTCTAGTAGTTCTCGTATGGTTGTATGGTAAGGCGAGGTCTGTGTTGAAGGAGGAGATGTCAATGGGGATAATATGTGCGTGGTTAAGATTTTGTGATTTTAATAAGTAGTGGGCAGCCATAGCATTGGAAATGTACTTGGGGTCAGTTGTGTATTGATAGTTGTAGGAGAAGGTTTGTATATAATTTGTGGGAGAGCCCTTCATTCTCCTCACAGAGCGCCAAAGCGAGCCCGAGGAGATTGGATTTCCACAGAGGGCTATGTGCATTAAAGTCCCTGATGAGAATGTAAGGGAAGAGAAGTTGCGCTAGTAGATCAGATAAGGTGGAGAGGGGGACATGGCAAGAAGGAGATAAATTAAGGTTACAGATAGTGATTGGGAGTTGGAAAATGACCCTGGCTGCAATGGCTTCCAAGGTGGTGTTAAGTGTTAATTGCGTGTAGTCAATGGTCCTATGTATGTATAGGGCGACACCTCCCGAGGCTCTGGATTGATCTGTTCTGTTTTCGTAGATTGTGTTAAAGTTTTTTATTTTATGGTAGTTGTTGTCTTTAAAGTTGGTTTCTTGCAGAGCCTTCTGGGTTTGATTCCATTTACATTCCATTGGAGTATGGGATGGAATATGGTTAAGTAGTTATTTGTTCTTATGCAGATAATTGCTAGATGTAAAGGCTATGTCCATGAGGTAGGGGTACTTTTAAGGCTAATTTTCTGTTTAGGAGGAACATTTAGTGTTGAGGAGTTGGATCTGTTCAGGTTGGGTTTAAGGATATTTGTTTTAGACGGAGGGTTGGGTTTGGGATATTGTTTGGTGAGGTTTTTTTGCAGTGTTGCTGAAGGATGAGTTTGTTGGAAGGTGGTGGGGGGAGAGGTTTGGGAAGTGGATTTGGGGACGTTTGAGGGATGGATTTTTGGAGAGGAAGGGAGGGAGTTAAGGGGGGTAAGTTGGTGGCCAAGTTGCATTGTGTGGCCGTGGTAACTAACATAGGTTTCAGGCCTCTGGCAACGGTGCTGAAGGATGTAGGAAAAGTTGGGTTTAGTGAAAAGTACCACCTCATTCACTTTTGTATTTCGAACTCTTGTTTGTATTTGGAACAGCCCTTGTATCTGGGAGAATGTTCTTTGTTACAATTTGTGCACTTGGATTTTTGGGCACATTGAGAATCTGAGTGTTTATTTTGTCCACAGGATGGGCAAATTGGATCACGGGAGCATTTGGCGGCGGTGTGTCCAAATTTCTGACAATTGAAGCATCTCATAAGTGCCGGTATGTACGGTCGTACTCTGAGAGTATACCAACCAGCAAATATTTTGGTCGGGAGTTGGTGCAATTTGGAAGAAACTATAAAAGTGTACGACTTATTTATGCTATCTTTCCTCTGTGTTAAGCGGTAAACTTCTGTGACGCCTTGTTCTCCTAGATATTCTAGTATTTCCTCATCCTCAAAATCATTTAATTTAGTTAAAGTGGCAGCTATTTTGGATTGTTTCTATTGACTAACTCAATGAGAATAGAGCCGTCAGACAAGTTCCTGGTTTCAGAGAGAGTCCCGAATTTAAATTGAAGTGCTTTATGTAATACAAATGGAGAAACATTCTTGAAGGTGCCATTTGCCATTGATATTTTAAAAAATCTAACGTATACATTGATGGTAGGTGAATATGGTTCTAACTCCATTCTCGGCTTTTGGGCCAGTTTAGGGGGGGGAATTTAAGTTTGATTTGTGTAAAGACATTTGAGGCCCACGAGTATTCTGAGAAATATTCGGTCCGCCCCAGCAGAGCGCGAATACTGGGGTAAGGCATATTTACTCCAGAGGGTGCCCGGCATCTGAAGGAACCGTTTGCGACCCATTTTAACGCTGGGCCATTCATCCCCTACGCACGGTAGTCTAACACAATGGGATTACGTTTAAACACTGATAGACAGGACTAACAGAAGGGACTTCACAAGACGACACAACATGACTCGGGTACCTCGTCGCTCCCCGTACTAGTAGAGTGTGACCTCTACTAGCCCCTAAGGGGACAGAAAACGGTTATGCCTAATACCTGTAGCAGTTTCTTCTAGAGGCTCTTGTCTGGGAAGACGATTAACACCGTGATCGAATATTTTCACTGTTCTTATTGTTTCTGATTCGGCTGGGAAAGCTCTTGTCATCTTCAATATTTTTTTTATTTTGCCACAGAAAGGTTAAGAAATTTTCACTTCGATCAGATTTTTTTTAAGCTCATACACGCTTTTGAAAAATTTCAGTTTAGATACTCGGTTAAGTTAACCTTGCAAACCTTTTGGTTGTATCCCATAAGTTTTTTTGTTTTTTTACAGGCTGGTATGCACCGGGTGCTAGCAGATGCCGTTACGCCGTTTGGCAGGGTGTTAGTCTTCCTGATGAACGGACTGATTGGAAGGGTAGTCTATGGGGGGCGACCGTTTGACCTTTGGGACCTTTCAAAGGTTTCTTCACTCAGTGGTCATCTCTATCTAAGCCAAAGGAGAGTCTAGCTACTGTAGTCGACCTCAGCTCCAATCAGCCTATTAGTGGTGACAGGCTGTTGGCAGTAGTGTATTTCGGGACACCCTACTAATTAATTTTTTTTTGACTTATGGTGGTGTGGTAGATACCGTTTCAGTTTAGTGGATTCTATAATCTACTCCCTTTTGTTGGTGAACACCAGGGTCACCAGTTCTGTATTTTATTTCTTCCACCTTTCAGTATATCGTGGTGAGGTGTTTGTGTCCTGTTATCTGGGATGGATTAGATGTTTTTCGTTGTTGTTCTAGGGCGAGACTAGTACACGAGGGTTCTTCATGCAACTTGGAGAAGCACACTGCTGGTTATGTTTTTATCTTTATATAGCCACCCTGAGGAGCGACGGACAGCGTTTTTTCCGGCTCATGTTCCTTGCTTTGGTACAATGTGCCGAAAATCTGTTTAGCTTTTGCTAAGAGCTATCTCCAAGCTCGATATGTAGTCATAACAAAAAAATTGAGATTTGAACTCCTGTATATAATTGCTGCCTGAGGGCATGTGCTCAAAATGAGTAATTTTGAGTCGTTTTGTTTATGGACTCCTATATATAAAATTGTGATTTTAGGGAGGTCCTATTTCGAGACTTACTGTCTCATATAGTTATTTAGGGAATGTTTCCTTGAATGTTAGTTGCGCGCGAACTAATCATTCTGTTCTTTGTGAACATTGGTTTGTCAAGCAGGATTATTCAGTTTGGTGAATTTTAGCTAATAGCTATTCACTGTGCTTATAGTGATATTGTTACCTTTTATAGCTATTCACTTGTTGCGAGGTTGTTCTTTTAGAACGCGGACTTTGTGTAGCTGAGGGCTATTTACAGAGTGTTTTGTTGGCGATGTGCTGATGTGTTTTCTGGCGATGTACCAGAGTGTTTTCTTGGCGATGAGCCGATGTGTTTTCTGGCGATATACTAGAGTGTTTTCTTGGCGATGAGCCGATGTGTTTTCTGGCGATATACCAGAGTGTTTTCCTGGCGATGAGCCGATATGTTTTCTGGCGATGTACCAAAGTGTTTTCTTGGCGATGAGCCCATGTGTTTTCTGGCGATGTACCAGAGTGTTTTCTTGGCGATGAGCTGATGGGTTTTTGGCGATGTACCAGAATTTTTTTCGGCGACAGCTGATGTGCTTTCTGGCGATGTACCAGGGCGGTTTCCCTAGCGACTTTTGCATGTGTGGATGTTTTAGGACATCGACATTGCGCGATAGTGGGGTTATTTTCTGACTGCGACTAGTAATAATACTAGATTTGGAATGTTCTCTTAGCGATGAGCTAGAACATTGATGGCGATTTTCCCGAGCGTTTGTCTGGTGATGATCTATCCAGACGTTTTTCTTAGCCTTGAGCTAAATGGTCTTACAAGACTTTTTTTTTAGAATTAGTATTTTTACTAGAGTCTTTTATTTTTATTTTTCCTTTATGTTGGAATTTTTCTAAAATTTATTTTACTAAAATAGAAAATTTTCTGAAAATCCTTAAATTGTCTTAAGGGGAGTATTCGTATTTTAGTTCAGTTAATTTTTTTTTTTTGATTTAGACAAGAGTCTAGATAAGGTTATATGTTTTTGTTTTAGTAACAATAATAGAGATATTGTTTTTATATAGGAAAACTATTATTGTTATTGTGGAAAAGTATTTCTTATGTTCATGCAAGTACTTTTATTTGATTTTTTAATGTGCTTATTATTAGTGCTTAATTAAATTAGGTCTAGTAGTAAAGTTCGAAATTTGTAATGTTGTTTTAATTTTTTTGACCTTAGTATTAAGTGAGTTTAACACATGTGCTATTAACTTAGGTAGACATAATTTAATAGACTAATGTAGTCTATTTCTTTTTGGAAGGGGGTAAATGTAACATTCATTTTTTCCCAGATTTTAAGATCATGTGTTACAATACCATTTTTCTTTCTATAATTTAGTCTACCAAAAACTAACAAAATCTACTTTGAAAGATCTCACAATTTTCAATGATTTTGAAAAAAGTACTTTAACAATAATGAACCCACAAACTCCAAAATTATATTCCTTAATTAAATTACAGAGCATTTATTTGTTCCTAGCAACAGTTACAATAAATGCATAGCACTATGGAACATCGTTAAAAATTAAATAACATGCAAATTTAAAATGACTCAATCATATGCCTAGGTATTACAACACATTGTTAAAAATTAGACTTAAAAATACAATTTAACATTAAACATCTGTTTAATGTTAAATTGTATTTTGTCTAATTTTTAACAATGTGTTATAATACCTAGGCATATGATTGAGTCATTTTAAATTTGCATGTTATTTAATTTTTAACGATGTTCCATAGTGCTATGCATTTATTGTAACTGTTGCTAGGAACAAATAAATGCTCTGTAATTTAATTAAGGAATATAATTTTGGAGTTTGTGGGTTCATTATTGTTAAAGTACTTTTTTCAAAATCATTGAAAATTGTGAGATCTTTCAAAGTAGATTTTATTAGTTTTTGGTAGACTAAATTATAGAAAGAAAAATGGTATTGTAACACATGATCTTAAAATCTGGGAAAAAAATGAATGTTACATTTACCCCCTTCCAAAAAGAAATAGACTACATTAGTCTATTAAATTATGTCTACCTAAGTTAATAGCACATGTGTTAAACTCACTTAATACTAAGGTCAAAAAAATTAAAACAACATTACAAATTTCGAACTTTACTACTAGACCTAATTTAATTAAGCACTAATAATAAGCACATTAAAAAATCAAATAAAAGTACTTGCATGAACATAAGAAATACTTTTCCACAATAACAATAATAGTTTTCCTATATAAAAACAATATCTCTATTATTGTTACTAAAACAAAAACATATAACCTTATCTAGACTCTTGTCTAAATCAAAAAAAAAATTAACTGAACTAAAATACGAATACTCCCCTTAAGACAATTTAAGGATTTTCAGAAAATTTTCTATTTTAGTAAAATAAATTTTAGAAAAATTCCAACATAAAGGAAAAATAAAAATAAAAGACTCTAGTAAAAATACTAATTCTAAACAGAAAGTCTTGTAAGACCATTTAGCTCAAGGCTAAGAAAAACGTCTGGATAGATCATCACCAGACAAACGCTCGGGAAAATCGCCATCATTGTTCTAGCTCATCGCTAAGAGAACATTCCAAATCTAGTATTATTACTAGTCGCAGTCAGAAAATAACCCCACTATCGCGCAATGTCGATGTCCTAAAACATCCACACATGCAAAAGTCGCTAGGGAAACCGCCCTGGTACATCGCCAGAAAGCACATCAGCTGTCGCCGAAAAAAATTCTGGTACATCGCCAAAAACCCATCAGCTCATCGCCAAGAAAACACTCTGGTACATCGCCAGAAAAAAACACATGGGCTCATCGCCAAGAAAACACTTTGGTACATCGCCAGAAAACATATCGGCTCATCGCCAGGAAAACACTCTGCTATATCGCCAGAAAACACATCGGCTCATCGCCAAGAAAACACTCTAGTATATCGCCAGAAAACACATCGGCTCATCGCCAAGAAAACACTCTGGTACATCGCCAGAAAACACATCAGCACATCGCCAACAAAACACTCTGTAAATAGCCCTCAGCTACACAAAGTCCGCGTTCTAAAAGAACAACCTCGCAACAAGTGAATAGCTATAAAAGGTAACAATATCACTATAAGCACAGTGAATAGCTATTAGCTAAAATTCACCAAACTGAATAATCCTGCTTGACAAAGCAATGTTCACAAAGAACAGAATGATTAGTTCGCGCGCAACTAACATTCAAGGAAACATTCCCTAAATAACTATATGAGACAGTAAGTCTCGAAATAGGACCTCCCTAAAATCACAATTTTATATATAGGAGTCCATAAACAAAACGACTCAAAATTACTCATTTTGAGCACATGCCCTCAGGCAGCAATTATATACAGGAGTTCAAATCTCAATTTTTTTGTTATGACTACATATCGAGCTTGGAGATAGCTCTTAGCAAAAGCTAAACAGATTTTCGGCACATTGTACCAAAGCAAGGAACATGAGCCGGAAAAAACGCTGTCCGTCGCTCCTCAGGGTGGCTATATAAAGATAAAAACATAACCAGCAGTGTGCTTCTCCAAGTTGCATGAAGAACCCTCGTGTACTAGTCTCGCCCTAGAACAACAACGAAAAACATCTAATCCATCCCAGATAACAGGACACAAACACCTCACCACGATATACTGAAAGGTGGAAGAAATAAAATACAGAACTGGTGACCCTGGTGTTCACCAACAAAAGGGAGTAGATTATAGAATCCACTAAACTGAAACGGTATCTACCACACCACCATAAGTCAAAAAAAAAAATTAATTAGTAGGGTGTCCCGAAATACACTACTGCCAACAGCCTGTCACCACTAATAGGCTGATTGGAGCTGAGGTCGACTACAGTAGCTAGACTCTCCTTTGGCTTAGATAGAGATGACCACTGAGTGAAGAAACCTTTGAAAGGTCCCAAAGGTCAAACGGTCGCCCCCCATAGACTACCCTTCCAATCAGTCCGTTCATCAGGAAGACTAACACCCTGCCAAACGGCGTAACGGCATCTGCTAGCACCCGGTGCATACCAGCCTGTAAAAAAGCAAAAAAACTTATGGGATACAACCAAAAGGTTTGCAAGGTTAACTTAACCGAGTATCTAAACTGAAATTTTTCAAAAGCGTGTATGAGCTTAAAAAAAATCTGATCGAAGTGAAAATTTCTTAACCTTTCTGTGGCAAAATAAAAAAAAATATTGAAGATGACAAGAGCTTTCCCAGCCGAATCAGAAACAATAAGAACAGTGAAAATATTCGATCACGGTGTTAATCGTCTTCCCAGACAAGAGCCTCTAGAAGAAACTGCTACAGGTATTAGGCATAACCGTTTTCTGTCCCCTTAGGGGCTAGTAGAGGTCACACTCTACTAGTACGGGGAGCGACGAGGTACCCGAGTCATGTTGTGTCGTCTTGTGAAGTCCCTTCTGTTAGTCCTGTCTATCAGTGTTTAAACGTAATCCCATTGTGTTAGACTACCGTGCGTAGGGGATGAATGGCATTTATTATTATATACTTTAGTATATATAAACATCACAACAAAGTACTTAGTACAACAATGTTTAAGTCTTATCCTATCTCATTCTTATCAGAAGCACTGAAGAATTCTCCCAGTGTGTAGAATGCTTTGCTCAACAAATAATTTGTTATATTTCTCTTTGCTTTAGCATAAGACATATTTCGAATTGCTAAAGGAAAACTATTATAAATATTTATCATTTGTACGTTTTTTTTTGTATATAGGTAAAATTACATTTTTCCGTCACTAGGTTTGCCTTATGTCTGGTTGTATAAGTGTGACTGTGTACAGCATTTTCAAACAGATCTTTATTTCTTTATATAAATGTATAAGAATCTAATATATACATGCTAATAAGCGTCAAAATCTTATACTCAATAAATACTGATTTACAGCCTTCTCGATAGTTCATCTGAAATATACTTCGTATGCATTTTTTTTTTGAAGAACCATCAGTCTTTTGACTTCTGTCGAATTACCCCAAAATACCAAACCATATCTCAGCCTGGACTGAACAAATGCATGATAGGCCGTTATGGCCGCATCAGTGCCAACATGCTGAGCCACCACTTTTAGAACATAGCAGTATTTAGCTACGCTCAACGCTACAGCCCCAACATGTGCTCCCCAGTCCAGCCGCCTGTCAATCGTTAAGCCAAGAAAAGAAATGTTTTCTGAATTTTTAAATTTTTTGTTTTTATAATAAAATGTAAGAGCCCGTTTAACACGATTTCCAAAAACAAGGCATTGAGTTTTTGATACATTTAACAGCAGGTTGTGGGCTGAGAAATACATGTCAAGAGCGTCACAAGCCACCCTTAAACTTTCCGTCATCCTTTACGTGCTATCCTCTATAAAAATCAATGTTGTATTGTAACATTCATTTTTTTCCTGGATTTTAAGACCATGCAATGTTACTGATTTTTCACTTCAAAATTGTATTTATTTTTATTTTAAAATATCGACCGGTATATTAAACAAAAGTTTCAGGACATTCAGTATATACTGTGTGGTGCGGGTTGCTGATCGAACCTACCGCCAGGCCGCGATTGGCGAAATGTTTGACCCGGAGTTTTGATTGGAGCGTCCGGATATTACCGGCAAAAATCGCACGATTATTTAAGGGCCTGAGAAACTACCAGAAGGGCTTTTTTCGATCGAGCCGCAGACCAGGCAGTACCGTCTAGCCGAGAGGCTATTTTCCATCTAGCCGAAGTAGGCTAATTTTCTTCAGAAGCCGCTAAGTAAAAGTACCAGTTTCGACAATAAAAGCTGTAGTGAGCTTTCTAAGTGTTAAGAAAAGTGTGAAATCGGGTGAAGTCCATCACAGCAGGACTGAAAAACAGTAAGTCAACAAAACTCCCTCCAATAGACTTATTTAAGAGCAGTGCATTAACAGCAATGAATAACAGACAAAAAAGTGAAGTGTAAAACACGATGTCTCGCCTTCGGGGGTTGTAAAAGTTTAAAGTTTAAATGTAACAACTACTATTTAGGCTAGAATTTTTTGGTATAACTGTAAAGGTTAGAACTTTTTATTTTCATTTTAAAAATATGAATAAATTCTTTTTTTGTTGATTAAAGCTAGTGTCTCACTGAATATTTATTTCTCTTTTCAGGATCAGTTGTACTAGACTAATTCTTTTTAGTAATATCCATAAAACACTTCAGTTTTTTCTCATTTTTCTTAGCTGAAGTTAAATCCTTTCTATTTTAAAATGAGTGGTGCCCAAAAAAAAGTCGTACAACTGAGGTTTCTTTAAAAATAGAATTAAATTCCAAAAAGACGTACAAAAATTATCTCTTACCCATATCTCTCCACCAAGGAAAACTGAGCTAGTATTTCTTTAATTTCTTTAGTTCTTTTAAAAATCAGGTTTCACTCAATTCATTATCAGAAATTAAAGCGGGGCTGCAAGAAAATTGTGCTCAAGCTTGGGGCGTCCAGTATTTAAAAATGTTACAAAATGACGCAGTCTACATGGGGCGAAAAATAAAGCAAAATTAGCACACCTTACAAAATTGCGCTCAAGCGTGGGACAAACAACTTCTCACAGGGTACAGAAAAAGATGCCTCAAACTGAGGACAGTTTAGCATGTCATAAAAAGACGTCACACAAAAATAGCGCTGTCAACGCGGGGCTTTTGGAATTTTATTTTTTAAAAAAAGGGTTCAGTGTACTAGCTTTTGAACAAAATAAAAGCTCTAACTTTGCAGATATTTTTATTTCATAATATTTATTAAACGAAACTACACTATAGCAGTAAGACAAAAGCAGGAAATTTGTAGAATTTTTTTATTTCAATTTATCTGATATAGATATTTGAATTTAGTTGTTGACTCTAAGATAAGAGATTCCTACTTTTTTCTTAAAAGCTACCTTTATAGTTCAGACTTAGCAGATGTGCTGGTTTACTTTAATTTTTTGCAGTGTTAGATTTTGCGGTTAACCGAACAAAAAACTGTTTTTTTCTCACCGATGTTTTGCATGAATATTAAAAATACTTTGCTGATATACGAAACGATATTTGGAGATTTTTTTGTTGAGAAATTCTTAACATATTTGGTAAAAGAATTTAAATACAAGGCAATACTTAGAAATTTTTTTTGAAATTGTTGAAGATTTTTTTTAATGTTTGGTAAAGAAGTTTACATATTTTAAGTGCCTTTACAGATTTTGTTATTTTTTTTGACTATTGGGAGCACAGGAGAAATATTTTCACGGCTTTTTAAACAATTCTTTTAAATTTTATAGTATTCATTTATCATGGAAGCCTACAATTTTAAAGTCAATCACCTACTGGAAAATGAATTAGACTATGAACTGAAAATCCGTCGTACTTTCTCAGAACATCCGGTCGCGGATAAAAGAAAGATTCTAACGAGGATCTTAAGCAAAGAAATATTCCAATAGATCAGATTGGACTAAATAGTTACAAAAAGTTTCTGATTTTTTTTAAGTCTAATAAATTCTCCTTCTCAAGGTAAAACTCCTGCTTCTCCAAATGGTCACATGTCTCCTTTATTCGTGCACAAATACTTAGATAATAGACCGCATATAAAGATAGATCTATTAGGTGCCCATTTCTCGGCTTTATTTGACTCTGGTGCAAATGCCTCCGTTATAGGTCAGAATGGTATTAAAATTTTAAGTCGTTTAAGTATAAAAATATGCCATGTCGAAAATAGAAGTGTTACCACTGCAGACGGCAGCCGTTTAAAAGTTTTAGGTACGGTTGAGTTGCCGCTAGTCTGCAATGGTCATTGTTTTAGTAATCTCTGTTCTAGTAGTACCTTCTCTATCACATACTTTGGTTTTAGGATGTGATTTTGCACAAAAATTCGGAATTCTAGTAAACTTTAAAAATAATTCGTGGTATCCACAGTCCCTAGAAGTCAATTCTCAAACAAGTTTTAAAGATTGTTATTCAGAAAGTTCTTTTGAAAACCTTTTCTCGCGTCTATGTACCCTAGATGATCTCTCGCGGACGGAACGCTTAAAAGCAGAAAAAGTAATAAGCTCTTTCAATGAAATAAGTAGTAAAGATAGGTTAGGCCGAACGAATAAAATCAAGATGTCTATAGATACGGCTGATGCCAGTCCTGTAAAGACAAGGCCCTTCGCCATGTCTCCTTATATGTCAAAAGTATTAAATAAAGAGTTAGACGAAATGTTGAAACTCGGAGTGATTGAAGAATCAACCAGTCCTTGGTGTTCTCCAATCTTATTGGTGAAAAAGGCCGATGGACAGTATCGTCTGTGCTTTGACGGAAGAAAGCTCAACGAGGTCAGCAAATTTGATAACTATCCATTACCGAACATCGACAGAATTTTGACATCACTCAGGAATGCTAAGTATGTATCTTCGATAGACCTTAGAAAGGCTTTCTGGCAAATTCCTTTAGACAAATCCTCTAAAGAAAAGACCGGTTTTGCAGTAGTAGGCCGAGGTCTATTTCAGTTCGTCACTATGCCGTTTGGTCTAAAGAACGCTGCTCAAACTCAGCAACGTTTAGTGGACGCTATATTTGGTCCGAAATATGAGCCACATATTTTTACCTATCTCGATGATATTTTAGTAACATCGGAAGACTTCGAATCGCATATTCGCTTACTTAAGGAAGTAAAAGATAAATTGAAAGAGGCCGGACTGACGATAAATTTGAGCAAATGTGATTTTTTCAAAACTTCTCTAAAGTTTTTAGGCTATATTGTAGGCTCAAATTCCTTGCGTACCGATCCGGATAAAGTAGCAAGCATGGTTAATTATGCGAGACCTACTAATACTACGGAAGTTAAGCGCTTCGTAGGAATGTGTTCATGGTATAGACGTTTTATCGAGAATTTTTCTACCTTGTTGTCACCTATTAATGATCTTTTGAAAGGACGGAAAAAAGGACAATCGATAGATTGGACAAAGGCAGCCGAAGAATCTTTTATAAAGATTAAAGAACTATTGGTTTCAGCTCCCATTTTATCCCAACCAGACTTTTCCCAACAGTTTTATATTTCTAGTGATGCTTCTAATACTGGTTTAGGGGGCGTCCTAACACAGAAAATCAATGGTGAGGAAAGGGTGATAGCGTATGCCAGTAGAACTTTATCAAAGGCTGTACGTAACTATTCGGTTGTTGAAAAAGAACGTTTAGTAGTACTCTTTAACATCGAAAAGTTTCGACCTTACATAGAAGGTGTTCCTTTCACGGTCATAACAGATCATTATAGTTTATTGTGGCTTAATTCTATTAAAAACCCTAGTGGCAAACTAGCGCGTTGGGCGATTAGGCTGAGACAACATACGTTTACTTTAATTCATAGAAAAGGAGTCCACAATGTTATTCCTGACGCTTTGTCAAGAATCCCAGATCATACAGCGGACGAAAACAGTCCTAATGCACAGTTTGGCGTAAGAATTGATACAGTAGATGTAGATCGCATTGACCCATGGTACGACAATTTACGGCAGCAAATTAAAGAATCTCCTCAAAATTTTCCACAGTGGAAGGTGGAAAATGATTTCGTGTACAAATTTATCCCAAACCAGTTGCTTTTAAAAATTAATGTACCCGAGTGGAAAATACTAGTTCCTAAACCACAGAGAGAGGAAGTTATAGACATGTGTCACACTCCTCCTACTTCTGGTCATTTTGGCTTTTATAAAACTCTTCACAGGGTTCAGGAACAGTATTATTGGCCAAAAATGCGTTTTGACATCGTAAAGTTTGTGAGGACTTGTGAAGTATGTGGAGCGCAGAAATCTCCAAATACACTACCTATGGGACTGATGGGAAAAGAGAAAACGGTTAATTACCCTTTTCAAGTCATAGCAGCTGATCTAGTAGGCCCATTCCCACGTTCAAAAAAGGGAAATAAATGGCTTCTCGTGGTTTCTTGCTGGTTTACAAAGTATACCATGCTATTTCCTTTGAAAAGCTCTAAAGCTGGATATATAGAGAGAATTTTGGAAAATAATGTCTTTCTAATCCACGGTGTTCCATCGCTCTTGATATGCGATAACGGTACTCAGTTTACCTCTAAGAGTTTTAAGAGCTTAAGTGAAACTTATGGTTTTAACATCCGTTTTAATCCCGTGTACTCTCCCCAATGTAATTTTGTGGAACGTAATAACCGAACAGTCGGGACCGCTTTAAGAAGTTACGTGGATTCACATGACACTTGGGATAGCAATATTTCCAAAATCCAACAAGCGATAAATACCGCGAGACACGAGGTAACAGGGTTCACACCGTCTTTCTTAGTTTACGGCAGACATATACCTCTATCTGGATCATATTATAAAAACTTAGACTTGGATGTCAATGCTGACAGCGAAATAATTCCGGGTAACAGGGGCGCGTACGCCGAAAATTTAAAGGGTTTAAAAGATATTTTTCACCGACGTGCGTAGTAGGATACATAAGGCTTATGAGCGGAACAGTAAGTCTTACAACCTTAGAAAAAGGGACTTTTCCTTTAAGATAGGTGATCACGTTTGGCGAAAAAATAAAATTCTTTCCAGTGCAGCTGATAAATTCACATCTAAGTTGGTACCTAAGTATGTGCATTGCGTGATTAGAGAAAAGATTTCGGATTTAGTTTATGGTTTAGTTAATTTAGATGGGACTAAAGTAGGACGATGGCATATTAAAGACTTAAAACCATTCAATGAACCTAACCCTAATGAAAGTTTGTCAGAAGAAGAATAATTTATATTTACACTATCTTAATTGCTTTAGTTTATTTTTTTTGATGTTGCTCTGTAGAGGTGACGACCTCGTCTTTTTTGACTGTTATAAAAGTTGAGCTGAGGATAGCTTACTTTTATAGTTCTTGCTAAGGTTTTGGGTATTGGCCATATCCCAAACCTAGGTTGATTGTAGTTGATGTTTAGCATCGACTCAGCTGTTGCGAGCTTGCGAAAGAGTCACACTCAGGATATATCATAAGACTGGTATGTCGGTGGTCGCGGGATTTGATTTGCTTATGACCCCAAATAATATCCAGTTCTTGACACTTGGAAGCGAAATTTAGATTAGAGGCAATCCAAGGTGATCTTGAGTTAGGACAAGCGCAGGATGAAGCTCGTGTTGTATGATGTAGAGTCAAAATGTATAAGAGCAATTTCAAAGTTTGCTACCCGAGAGGGTGTATTTTTATTACCTTAGTGGTATATTTTGGGTGCAATTAAGAGTAAATTGATTTTGGTTTATCCAGTAAGTCTAAGACTTGGATTATTTTGATTTAGATCTTCTTCTGAATTGACAAACTAAGGGTATTTTCTATTTTTTTCAGAGCCGTTTAAACGTTACCTTTGAGTCACAAATTTTTTTAAAATTTTTTTTGCTTAGGCTCATAGGCGTCTGATGAGTTTTTTCGGGTTACTATCAGATAGATAGAAAATTGAAGTTCTGCAGGAGAACTAAAGGCTGATCATTTACAGGAGATGAGAGCAGAGTAAGACAGTCGTTTCACAAAGAAATGATCAAAATCTGATACCGAGATGAGAACCTTGTCAAGAGAGGCTAAGCGCAGTGAAGGAAGATTCCTAACCGGATTTTTAGATTTCCAAGAGGTAATCTAGAAGTTTGGGCTGACAGAAAACGGTTATGCCTGATACCTGTAGCAGTTTCTTCTAGAGGCTATTGTCTAGGGAGACGATTAACACCATGATCGAATATTTTAGCTGTCAACGATGTTTTCTTCTTGTTTCTGATTAAGCTGGAAAAGCTCTTGTCGTCTTCAAAAGTTTTGTTGCGTTGCCACCAAAAATTTGAGAAATTTTTGCTTCATGTAGCTTCTTAAGCTCATTTTCGTTTTTTAAAATTTCGTTAGAAGCTTGGTTAAGTCAACCTTGTAAACCTTTTAGGTTGTATCCCATGAGTGATTTGTTTTTACAGGCTGTGATGCACCGGGTGCTAACAGATGCCATTACGACGTTTGGCAGGGAGTTAGTCTTCCTGAGGAACAGACTGATTGGAAGGGTAGTCTATGGGGGGTGAACGTTTGACCTTTGGGACCTTTAAAGGTTTTGTTACCCAATGGTTATTTCTATTTGAACCAAAGGAGAGCCTAACTACTGTAGTCGACCTCAGCTCCAATTAGCCTATTAGTGGTGACAGGCTGTTGGCAGTAGTGTATTTCGGAACACCCTATTGATTAATTTTTTTGACTTATGGTGGTGTGGTAGACACCGTTTTAGTTTAGTGGATGCTATAATCTACTCCCTTTTGTTGGTGGACTCCAGGGTCACCAATTCTGTATTTTTTTGTCTCCACCTTTCAGTATATCGTGGTGAAGTGTTTGTCTCCTGTTATGTGGGATGGATTGAATGTTTTTCGTTGTTGTTCTAGGGCGAGACCAGTACACGAGGGTTCTTCATGCAACTTGAAGAGGCGCAATGCTGGTTAAGTTTTATTTCTCTGTGTAGCCACCCTGAAGAATGACGGAGAGCGTTTTTTTTTCTGGCTCATGTTTCTAGGCAGATTTGTCACTTTGGTGCGATGTGCCGAAGATTTGTTTAGCTTTTGCTAAGAGCTTTCACCAAGCTCAGTATGGAGTTATCATAACCAAGAGTTAGGGATTTGAACTCCTGTATATATTGCTGTATATATTACTGTACATATTTCTGTATATATTTCGGTGTATGTTGGTTGCCTGAGGGCATGTGCTCAAAATGCGAGATTTTGAGTCGTTTTGCTTATGGACTCCTATATAGGATTATGACTTTAGGGAGGTCCTATTTCGAGACTTGCTGTCTCATATAGTTATGTTGGGAATGTTTCCTAGAATGTTAGTTGCGCGCGGACTAATCATTCTGTTCTTAGTGAACATTGCTTTTTGAAGCAGGATCATTCAGTTTAGTGAATTTTAGCTTTTATAGCTATTCACGGTGTTTAGAGTGAATTTTAGCTTTTATAGCTATTCACTGTGTTTAGAGTGAATTTTAGCTTTTATAGCTATACACTGTGTTAAGAGTGAATTTTAGCTTTTGTAGCTATTCACTGCGCTTATAGTGATTTAGTTAGCTTTTATAGCTGCTCACTATGATCATGGCGAGTTTGTTCTTTTAGAACGCAGACTTTGTGTAGTCGAGGACTATTTACAGAGTGTTTTCTTGGCGAGGAGCCGAGTTTTTTTTCTGGCGATATACCAGAGTGTTTTGTTGGCGATGAGCTGACGTGTTTTCTGGCGATCAACCAGAGCGTTTTCCCTAGCGATTTTAGCATGTCTAGATGTCTTAGGACGTCGACATTGCGATATGGAGTGCGATTATTTTCTGAGTGCGACTAGTAGTGATACTAGATTTAGAATGTTCTCTTAGCGATGAGCTAGAGCATGGATAGCGATTTTTCCCGAGCGTTTGCCTGGATATTTATCCAGATATTTTTTTTGGCCTTGTGCTAAATGGTCTGACAAGACTTTTTCTTTTTAGTGTAAGTGTTTGCACTAGAATCATTTTTTTATTTTTTTTCTTTATTTAAGAATTTTTATAAATTTCTTTTGCTGAAATAAAAAAATTTTCAGACAATCCTTAAAAGATTTTAAGGGGGGTGTTCATATTTTATTTCAGTTCATTTTTTTTTTGATTTAGACAAGTCTAGACAGTTATTTTTTTGTTTTGGTAACAATAACAGAGCTGATTCTTTTATATAAGAAGACCGCGATTGTTACTTTGAACAGGTATTTCTTATGTTCATGCAAGGATTTTTATTTGCTTTTTGATGTACTTAACCTTAGTGCTTAATTAAGTTAAGTCTAGTAGTAAGGACCGAAGTTTGTAATTTTGTTTTAAGTTCTGACCTTAGTATTAAGTGATAGTGTACCACTTTGTACCTTTTCATCAGTAGCCTTAGTTTAATAGACTAGTGTAGTCTATTTCTTTTTGGAAGGGGGTAGATGTAACATTCATTTTTTCCTGGATTTTAAGACCATGCAATGTTACTGATTTTTCACTTCAAAATTGTATTTATTTTTATTTTAAAATATCGACCGGTATATTAAACAAAAGTTTCAGGACATTCAGTATATACTGTGTGGTGCGGGTTGCTGATCGAACCTACCGCCAGGCCGCGATTGGCGAAATGTTTGACCCGGAGTTTTGATTGGAGCGTCCGGATATTACCGGCAAAAATCGCACGATTATTTAAGGGCCTGAGAAACTACCAGAAGGGCTTTTTTTCGATCGAGCCGCAGACCAGGCAGTACCGTCTAGCCGAGAGGCTATTTTCCATCTAGCCGAAGTAGGCTAATTTTCTTCAGAAGCCGCTAAGTAAAAGTACCAGTTTCGACAATAAAAGCTGTAGTGAGCTTTCTAAGTGTTAAGAAAAGTGTGAAATCGGGTGAAGTCCATCACAGCAGGACTGAAAAACAGTAAGTCAACAAAACTCCCTCCAATAGACTTATTTAAGAGCAGTGCATTAACAGCAATGAATAACAGACAAAAAAGTGAAGTGTAAAACACGATGTCTCGCCTTCGGGGGTTGTAAAAGTTTAAAGTTTAAATGTAACAACTACTATTTAGGCTAGAATTTTTTGGTATAACTGTAAAGGTTAGAACTTTTTATTTTCATTTTAAAAATATGAATAAATTCTTTTTTTTGTTGATTAAAGCTAGTGTCTCACTGAATATTTATTTCTCTTTTCAGGATCAGTTGTACTAGACTAATTCTTTTTAGTAATATCCATAAAACACTTCAGTTTTTTCTCATTTTTCTTAGCTGAAGTTAAATCCTTTCTATTTTAAAATGAGTGGTGCCAAAAAAAAAAAGTCGTACAACTGAGGTTTCTTTAAAAATAGAATTAAATTCCAAAAAGACGTACAAAAATTATCTCTTACCCATATCTCTCCACCAAGGAAAACTGAGCTAGTATTTCTTTAATTTCTTTAGTTCTTTTAAAAATCAGGTTTCACTCAATTCATTATCAGAAATTAAAGCGGGGCTGCAAGAAAATTGTGCTCAAGCTTGGGGCGTCCAGTATTTAAAAATGTTACAAAATGACGCAGTCTACATGGGGCGAAAAATAAAGCAAAATTAGCACACCTTACAAAATTGCGCTCAAGCGTGGGACAAACAACTTCTCACAGGGTACAGAAAAAGATGCCTCAAACTGAGGACAGTTTAGCATGTCATAAAAAGACGTCACAGTATCATCTGCATACAGTATAGTACATTGCTCAGTAACGTTACATAATCCATTTGTGTACATTATATATAGTAAGGGTCCAAGGATGGATCCCTGTGGCACACCCCTGGCAACCTCAAACATGTCAGAAGTGATAAGTCTACCATAAGAATCACTCTCTACAACCTGCTGAGTTCTATGCTCCAGATATGATTTCATTAAAAGGATTTCCCGTGTAATGCCCACATCTCAAACGCATCGATTCGTGTTTTATCAGCTTGTTTAATAGTCCATGTTTCCGATTCGTAAGTTGCTATGGGGAATATAAGGCTGGATAGCAAACTTAACTTTGTATTTTTTGTGACAGCTGGATCTTTCCAGACCTTAGTGAGTTTGATGGCCGAGTTTCTAGCCATTGCCAAACGTCTTCTTACTTTCGCTTCACAAATACCATTGTTAGTTATGAGGGATCCCAAATAGTTGAACAACAGTGAAACCAACAATTTTATTTATGCGTGACAGATCTTAATTACGTCTAACAATCATTACTTTGGTCTTCGCTCTATTAACTGTCAATCCATAATTTTTGCTAGTGATTTCCAGGCGCTCCATAACTGACTCCAAATCCTGTATTGAAGTTACAAGTATAACAGTATCATCTGCATATCTAAGGTTACTTAGCTTTTTTCCACCTATTGTCAAACCCCCACTCCAACCATCCAAAACAGAACTCATTATACGTTCACTATATATGTTAAAAAGTAAAGGTAACAGAATACAGCCCTGTCTGACGCCGGCTTCTACGATAAAGGAATCGAAAAAAGAATTATTCAGTTTAATTCTGCCATTTGTGTTTTCATACAAGGATCGAATAAGGTTTACAAGATGTATGGGTGATCCCATGCTGATTGGAATCGACCAGAGTTTGTTCCATTGTATGCAGTCGAAAGCCTTAGAGTATTCTATAAAACAAATATAGGTTGTTATTTGGAATTCCCTGACTTTTTCTGTTATCTGGCATATGTTGAGAATTTGTTCTCTAGTCTCTCTTCCTGGAATGAAGTTTATTTGTCCGGTAGATATTTGCGGCAGCAGAAAAGTTTTGAGTCTTTCATTTAGGAAGCAGCGAAATACCTTAGCAGCTCCATATATACTATAATTACTAAGCTTATAATTGTTTCTATTAAACTCATGTTTAGCTTCGTTTCTTAAATTAGTGTTTATATCTATAAAGTTCTTTAACCATGAAGATTGTGTAAACTGCAAGATTCTATGAATTTTCTCTAATTTAACTCCATCTCGAACACATTGTTTTAATAAAGTATAATGAAGAACATATCGTTGTTTATTTAATTAATTTGGGATTCATTTTGCTTATAATTTTCAGGACAGAAAGGAAATTCGTTATAAAAGTCGTGCAAATCAGTAGGATATATTAAATCAACTTCTAAAACATATCCTTTTTCAGGTATTTCTGAAATGGTCGTGACATTAAAACTATAAATTTGTTTTTAAGAGAACCAAACAAAATCCTTCTGTGGAAGATATTAAGATATCGCATAACCATACAAGCTAGTTGTATCAACAGATAATTAATATTTAGATAAGTCTTTTAACTTTTAAGAAACTTCTTGTTTGTGCTGATTTTTCTAATAACACTAGTACTAACTCTTCCTCTTATATTATCCTTAAATAAATGTAACATATCAGGATCAGTTAAAGGCTCTAATTCTACATCTGTGAATTTTAAACAAACAACAAAACTTAATCCTGGAAAAGTATAATATTGTGCAGGATCTAGCTTCTAGGTATTTAAACAGGTTTTTCTAAAATTTTAGAAAATATCTGCTAAAAGCAATACAATACAATATCGAATTACAGTTAAACTAATTCCACAGAACTTTTGCTCTATCATCTTCAGTAATATGTTCCCCTGATAAATCGTTATAAAACTGCCCTCTTTCTAGTACTGCATTTCCTTCTAATTTTGTATGACTAATGATATAGCTATAAGTAAAAACACCCTTTTTACGAATCAAATCGAACTTTTCCTTTTCATTTCATTTTAAATTTCTTGACATTCTTGGTCTTTTAGAGGGCCAGAGAATTTTGATAATGAATATGGTAAAAACTGAAAAGAGTCTATAAATCTTATGAAATAAATAAATTAAGCAAATGAAATAAGTTAAACAAATTAAGTAAATTGAAAGAAAATATTAAAACTTACCTCGTCTAGTATTGGAAGAATGTTCAGGATCGCTTAAGTGTAAAGAAACTTGTTGCTTGACAAATATTAAATGACAAAATTTTCTTATATGTTGATAAAGATTGTCACGTCTAGTGAGATTTCTATTACACGTTTTAAAGTTATGCATTCTTATGAGTCTCGAGTAAAGCTAATTGGAAATCGAAAAAAGAAATCTTATATATAATACAAAAATAAAAGAGAAAACAAGAAGATAAAATTAAATAATACTATTTGCCAATTCGTCGAAGCACAATTTTAATCTATCTCACACTATCTGTTCTTCATTACGTACGTTTCGAAGTTTTTATTTTTTTAGTAATTGGTTTTAAAGAATTTTTAACCTCTGATATCATTCTCGGTAATGGATCATAAGAGCCAGATTTGATAAGATTATCTATTCGTTCAAAGTAATCTTTCTTATCCAATATAACAACCTTATTTCCTTTATCCGCTTTTAAGTAGAAGACATTTTCAATCCTTTAACTACTTTTATGTTTTTTCGTGAATTAGAATTTGTGTTGTTAACTATGTTTTTCGATATTTGATTGCGACATGCTTCCCTAACAAAGGATTTACTATTTTCTGGAAGTGTACTAATGGAACTTTCAATGTGAGCAACTATTTCTGATAAATTATCTCTAGGAGGGGGTACTGCAAAGTTAAGACCTTTGTTTAGGATGCGAATTTCATTTCGTGTAAAGGATTGAGATGAATGATTTTCTACAATATTTACGAGTTCCTGAAGACTATTCTTCTTCGGTAAGAGCTTTTTTAATTTTTTACTTAGAATAGAGAATTTCTTTTTATATTGAATATCAATAACTAAAAACATTTTCCTCTGGAACTCGCTCCATACTTCATATTCAATATTGTTTAATCCTGAAGTAAGTTTTTTGAATATGCTGTATGATTCTACTTCTAACATACTACGTTTTGTGTACAAATTCTTGATTTCTAAGTTAAGCCATTTTTGTTTAGCAAAGAATGAAACTTTTTCTGAAATGTTTGATTTTGGTAAATTAATCTTAATAAAATTAGGAAAACCTTTAAATTTCTTGCAAGATTTTAAAAACCAAATATCTGCACCTACTAATCTAATCTTACTACTGTACTTACGATAAAGGTTTAATTCCGTTGACCGTGAAGCCATCTCAACTAAGTTGGGAATGTGGAATCTTTGGCAAAATGATACTACTCAGTATATATCACCACTACACCAAACACTTTATTTTTGCACTCGACGCGCGTTTCGCTAACCATGTTAGCTTCATCAGGAGCGATGATTGACTAAAGCTTAACTACAAATCTACCCTATTTATACTTAGCCTAACCCGTGAATTACTCAAGCGGAACTAATGACATAGTATCCGGTCAAGTAACCAGTAGAGGGGACTATAAGGAATAGGCCCTCTGTCTTTATTTAAACTACTTTTACATTTTATGATTTCCATACTTTCGTATGCGTTCAATAATCTCCTATCAGATACATTTTTTATTAATATTAGAAAATGTAAGAACTAAAAAAAAAAAAAAAAAAAAAAAAAAAAAAAAAAAAAAAAAAAAAAAAAAAAAAAAAAAAAAAAAAAAAAAAAAAAAAAAAAAAAAAAAAAAAAAAAAAAAAAAAAAAAAAAAAAAAAAAAAAAAAAAAAAAAAAAAAACTTGTCTCCGATTCGCTAAAATTTAAATTAAATGTGAGTAATCCGACCATACCAAAATTGTATTGCTTACCCAAAATTCACAAACCTGGAAAAGCAATGCGACCCATTGTTTCATCGATCGGATCACCCACATATTTAATATCCAAATGGTTATCAAAAGAACTTGAGAAGTTACCATTAAATACTTTCGCAGTGAAGAATTCGTTAGAATTCATTAATAATACAAAAAATCTAGTTCTTAATGAAGGTGAAGTCTTAATTTCTTTTGATGTTAGTTCTTTGTTCCCAAGTGTGCCAATTCCACAAACTTTACAATATCTCGAAGATTACTTAGAATGAATGACTTTGAAGACGAAATTATTCGTGAATACTTAACATTATCTAAACTTTGTATGGAACAAAATTATTTCCAATATAACAATCAATTTTATGTTCAGAAAGAAGGAACAGCTATGGGTAATTGCTTGTCACCTTTCATAGCCAATTTATTCATGAGTAAGTTTGAAATCGAAGCCAGTCAAGAATTCGATTATTTCCCAAGGGTATGGTATAGGTATGTGGATCATATTTTCGCGATTTTTGATACAAAGAAAGCAAATATTGATGATTTTGTTTCTAAATTAAATAGCCGGTATGATTCCATTAAATTCACTTACGAAGTTGAGAACAAAGGACAATTGCCTTTTCTAGATATTTTAATTATTAAAAATAATAATAGATTAGAATTTGATATCTATAGAAAGGACACAATAACAGATAGATATATTCCTAATGATTCATTTCATTGCAAACAACATAAATTAGCCTCATTACATTTTTTAGTTCATCGTCACTTTCCCTCTGAATACAGTAAACTTTAATAAAGAAAGGAATCGTATTAGAAATATAACTAGAGTTAATGGTTATGACGATGACTTAGTAAATAAGCTAATAAATAGACATAAATTTAGGTTTAATATTCAGAATTCCACCTTTTTTTACACGCGAAGAAAATAACACCAAGTATGTCTCCATACAATATAATCCGAAATATAGCAAGGGACTCAATAAGGTATTTAATAAGGTAGGCCTCACCTTAGTCTATAAGTCATCAGACAATCTGAGGAATATCTTAGGAAATCCCAAAGATAAGATTCCTAATTGTGAGAAAAGTGGAATTTATGAAATTAGTTGTAATGATTGTGACAAAAGGTATGTTGGGCAAACTAAAAGGTCAATTAAAATACGATGTAAAGAACATTTAGCACACTTAAGATACAATAGAACAGAAAAGTCTAGCATTGCCGAACATGCCCTTCAAGCTGATCATACTGTAACATTAGATAATCTAAGATTAATAAAAAATGTATCTGATAGGAGATTGTTGAACGCGTACGAAAGTATGGAAATCATAAAATGTAAAAGTAGTTTAAATAAAGACAGAGGGCCCATTCCTTATAGTCCCCTTTACTGGTTACTTGACCGGATACTATGTCATTAGTCCCGCTTGAGTAATTCAAGGGTTAGGCTAAGTATAAATAGGGTAGATTTGTAGTTAAGCTTTAGTCAATCATCGCTCCTGATGAAGCTAACATGGTTAGCGAAACGCGCGTCGAGTGCAAAAATAAAGTGTTTGGTGTAGTGGTGATATATACTGAGTAGTATCATTTTGCCAAAGATTCCACATTCCCAACTTAGTTGACGATTGTAGACGTCAAATAAATGAGCGTGAAGCAGCGCGCTCCCCTATGGATAAAGCATGATGCTTATAGTGTGAGTTGCGGTTATAGTGTCAGTAGCTATTGTAGACAAGCGCAAATCTTTCCTTGAATAAAAGAGCGCAGAGCACACTCATAATGTCATTATAAGCGCGCGAAGCGCCTCCTCCAAAAAAAAAACAAAAAAGGGGGAGAGGGTGGGTGTAGGAAAGAAATATTATTCCTGTTTAAAGTGAGGAAAGACGAGAAAATGGGGGGAGGAAAGTAATATTATTGAATAAAAGAGCGTGGTTTCCCTACCTAATATTGGAGTTTAACTCCACCTACCTAAGTTTGTAGTTTGTCTCTATTTTGAACATATTTCTTTTGCCTTTCAGAAACATCAGCCTTCTCCTAATATTATTTCGAATTTGTTGTCCATAAAAGCAAAGCTTTCGGAAGCGTTTTGTATATTCTGAGTTCGTTAGTATTTCAGTAAATAAGTATTTTAACTAAATATTAACAATTCTCTAAATTCAAAGGGCATTCAAAATATATTGTCGTTGTCGAGAGAGAGAGAGGGAGACGGAGACGGAAACAGAGGGGGAGAGAGAGAGGGAGAAAATTATTTATTCAATTTTATCTTCTTTCTTCAACTTTATATACTTAGTACAACGCTTATAAAGTACCTTCAAAACTTTTAAGAAAAATCCTTGTTTACAAACTCGTCTGAAATTTGTGTCCTTTCAAATGTTTCTTCAGTTTTGGAAATAGATGATACTCCGGGGAAATTAAATACGGGGATCAATCAGTTTAAAGTCTAATTCGCTTATTTTTACAAAACTAATAACAATTTGTGACCTGACGCATTGCCTTGCAAAAATAGCATCAGTTTAAATATTTTTCCCCGGCCTTTTTCCACGGTCTTTCGATATTTAGTTAATAAGGGAGAATAATATTCTGTAATCACTATTTTACCGTGTTTCAAGTAATCTGTAAGATGTATCCCATCCTTGCCCCAAAAACAGAAGCAAAAATTTTCCTGCTGATTTTTGTTTTAGGGCGAAGTGAGCTACCATGTTTCCACTCCTTCGACCATTCCCTTGTGTTTGAATCATAATTATAGATCCACGTTTCATTTATAGTTACCATTCAACCCAAAAAAATAGATTTAGGTTAAAAACGATTACAAATCAACTTGAATGTTGACTCTCAGCCGTTTTTGGTCGGCGTTCATACATTTACGGATCTGTTTAGCTGAAATTTTTTTCAGATTCAATTCAGAATGCACGATATGAAA
>CM032446.1:117404651-117437151 GCA_019049505.1 Pachyrhynchus sulphureomaculatus | reverse complement strand
GCCGCTTGAAATCCGTTCACAATGATGCCAATGATAGCAGCTCTTTAGTAAGCTTCTGCAAATAAACTTGCAACTTGATATTGCATTACTTGAGGACCTAGATTTGTCCTCAATAATTTTCCTGTTGCTTGAATACAATAAGAGCTCATAGGTTAAAAAGAACACACCTCGAATTACTGAAGCCGGTAAGTAGTAATACCTGGCAACTGTAACATCAGCCTTTGCTATGTTCAACGAGTCCAGGTTCTTCAAACGCATTGTATTTCCATCAAGCAGAAGTAACACTTTATTTTCAAGGGTTGTCTTTACGATGCTTATAAAATGTTTCATCCATATTACAAGTTTTACATTTTACAGTTTGAGTTAATATAGCCAGTTCCTGGAATGGTAACAACACTCGCAGAAGGTGTAACATTCTTCCATTCAGGATTTTGTCTCATTCTTTTGAATATAAAAATTTTTGCGTTTTTTTCTGAACGGTGGAAAATCCACTTTCATCAGGGTAAGATATTTTTGTTGACGAAAATTTATTTTTATTTACGATTATTTACGGGTGGATTTTCCCTACCTTCTCTACTTTAAATCAGCTGTTAAGAGGGTATGATAATGTTCCGCCGGTCTTTCATGGGCGGGTTGTTTCTGTAAATGGTAAAAATTTGGTAAAAAGGAGTATTGCCTTTTTTTGAATTTTTCAAGAATTTTCGAATTTGGAAAAAAAAGTATTGAATGTGCTTCTACATGGCCTTATGAGTCACCCATTTCAATATACGAATTTTATGACACCCATATATATATATATATATATATATATATATATATATATATATATATATATATATATATATATATATATTGTAACATTCATTTTTTCCTAGATTTTAAGACCATGTAATGTTACTGATTTTTCCATTTCAAATTGTACTTATTTTCATTTTTGTATCGAACGGTATATTAAACAGAGATTCCAAGACGTTCGGTATATACTGTGTTGTGCGGGTTCCTGACCGAACCTCTCGCTACGCCGCGATTGGTGAAATGTTTGATCCGCAGTTTTGATTGGAGCGTCGTGATATTACAGGCAAAAGTCGCACGATTATTTAAGGCTCCGCAGAGCTTGAATCGAGGTTGTCTTCCATCTAGCCGCAGCCAGGCTATTTACCATCTAGCCGACAGGCTAAATTTTCATGAGAGTCGCCAAGTAGGCTCACTTCGACTGAGCTAAAAAAAATTAAAGCTCAGAACAACCATCATGCGAGCTAAGTACCAGTTTCTTAAATAAAAGCCGTAGTGGGCTTTCTAAGTGGTTGCTAAGAAAAAGTGTGAAATCGGGCGTAGTCCATCAAAACAGGAATAAGAACAGTAAGTCAACAAAACTTCCTTCAATAGACTTATCCCGGAGTAGTGCCTTAACTACAATTTAAAACAGACTAAAAAGTGAAGTGTAAAGCACGACTTTTCGTCTTCGGGGGTTATAATAGTTTAAAATTTAAATGTAACAACTACTAGTTAGGCTAGAATTTTTTTTGTAGAACTGCAAAGGTTAGAACTTTTTATTTTAAAAAACATGAATAAATTCTCTTTTTTTGTTGATTAAAGCTAGTGTCTCACTGAATACCTATCCTACTTTTCAGGACAAGAATGGCTGTACCAAACTGATTTTTTTATTTTCCAACAATACATTCTTTCAGTATTTTTCCATTTTTTTAGCTGAAGTTAGATCCTTTCTATTTTAAAATGGATGGTGCCCAAAATTTGTACAGCTAAAGCTTTTTAAAAATAGAAAATAGTTCCAAAAAGACGTAAGACAATTATCTCTTACCCATATCTCTCTACCAAGGAAAACTGAGCTAGTGTGTGTTTAATTTCTTTAGTTCTTTTGAAATCAGGGTTCACTCAATTCAGTATCAGAAATTAAAGCGGGTAAGTTCCAATGTTACAAAATAGCGCTGTCAACGCGGAGCTTTTGGAATTTTATTTTTTAAAAAAGGGTTCAGTGTACTAGCTTTCGAACAAAATAAAAGCTCTAACTTTGCAGATATTTTTATTTCATAATATTTATTAAACGAAACTACACTATAGCAGTAAGACAAAAGCAGGAAATTTGTAGAATTATTTATTTCAATTTATCCGATGGTGGTATAGATATAGGAATTTTGTTAATTGACTCTAAGATAAGAGATCCCTACTTTTTTCTTAACAGCTAGCTTTATAGTTCAGATTAGCAGATGTGCTGGTTTACTTTAATTTTTTGCAGTGTTAGATTTTGCGGTTAACCGAACAAAAAAACTGTTCTTTTTTCTCACCTATATTTTGCATGAATACTAAAAATACTTAGCTGATACGAAACGATACCTGGAGATTTTTTTTGTTGAAAATTCTTAACATATTTGGTAAAAGAATTTTAATAAGAGGCAATACTTAGAAATTTTTTTTGAAATTGTCGAAGATTTTTTAAATGTTTGATAAAGAAGTTTACATATTTTAAGTGCCTTTACGTATTTTTTATTTAGACTATTGGGAGCACAGGAGAAATATTTTTATGATTTTTTAAACAATTCTTTTAAATTTTATTCATTTATCATGGAAGCCGTCAATTTTAAAGTCAATCACTTACTGGAAAATGAATTAGACTATGAACTGAAAATCCGTCGTATTTTCTCAGAACGTCCGGTCGCGGATAAAAGAAAGATTCTAACGAGGATCTTAAGTAAAGAAATACTCCAATAAATCAGATTGGACTAAATAGTTACAAAAAGTTTCTGATTTTTTTTAAGTCCAATAAAAATTCTCCTTCTTAAGTTAGAACTCCTGCTTCTCCAAATGGTCACATATCTCCGTTATTCGTGCATAAATATTTAGATAACAGACCGCATATCGAGATAAATCTATTAGGTGCCCATTTCTCGGCTTTATTTGACTCTGGTGCAAATGCCTCCGTTGTAGGTCAGAATGGTATTAAAATTTTAAGTCGTTTAAGTATAAAAATATGCCATGTCAAAAATAGAAGTGTTACCACTGCAGATGGCAGCCGTCTAAAAGTTTTAGGTACGGTTGAGTTACCGCTACTCTGCAATGGTCATTGTTTAGTAATTTCTGCTTTAGTAGTACCTTCTCTATCACATACTTTGGTTTTAGGATGTGATTTTGCACAAAAATTCGGAATTTTAGTAAATTTTAAAAATAATTCGTGGTATCCACAGTCCCTAGAAGTCAATTCTAATACAAGTTTTAAAGATTGTTATTCCGAAAGTTCTTTAGAAAACCTTTTCTCGCGTCTATGTACCGTAGATGATCTCTCGCGGACGGAACGCTTAAAGGCAGAAAAAGTAATAAGCTCTTTCAAAGAAATAAGTAGTAAAGATAGGTTAGGCCGAACGAATAAAATCAACATGTCTATAGATACGGCTGATGCCAGTCCGGTAAAGACAAGGTCCATCGCCATGTCTCCGTACATGTCAAAAGTATTAAATAAGGAGTTAGACGAAATGTTGAAACTCGGAGTGACATCGTCTATGCTTTGACGGAAGAAAGCTCAACGAGGTCAGCAAATTAGATAACTATCCATTACCGAACATCGACAGAATTTTGTAAGGAGTTAGACGAAATGTTGAAACTCGGAGTGATATCGTCTATGCTTTGACGGTAGAAAGCTCAACGAGGTCAGCAAATTTGATAACTATCCCTTACCGAACATCGACAGAATTTTGACATCACTCAGGAATGCTAAGTATGTATCCTCGATAGACCTTAGAAAGGCTTTCTGGCAAATTCCTTTAGACAAATCCTCTAAGGAAAAGACCGCTTTTGCAGTAGTAGGCCGAGGTCTATTTCAGTTCGTCACTATGCCGTTTGGTCTAAAGAACGCTGCTCAAACTCAGCAACGTTTAGTAGACACTATATTTGGTCCGAAATAGGAGCCACATATTTTTACCTATCTCGGTGATATTTTAGTAACATCGGAAGACTCCGAATCGCATATTCGCTTACTTAAAGGAGTAAAAGATAAATTGAATGAGGCCGGACTGACGATAAATTTGAGCAAATGTGATTTTTTTTAAAAAACTTCGCTAAAGTTTTTAGGCTATATTGTAGGCTCAAATTCCTTGCGTACCGATCCGGATAAAGTAGCAAGCATGGTTAACTATGCGAGACCTACTAATACTACGGAAGTTAGGCGCTTCGTAGGAATGTGTTCATGGTATAGGCGTTTTATCGAGAATTTTTCTACCTTGTTGTCGCCTATTAATGATCTTTTGAAAGGACGAAAAAAAGGACAATCGATAGATTGGACAAACGCAGCAGAAAGATCTTTTATAAAGATTAAAGAGCTATTGGTTTCAGCTCCCATTTTATCCCAACCAGATTTTTCCCAACAGTTTTATATTTCTAGCGATTCTTCTAATACCGGTTTAGGGGGCGTCCTAACACAGAAAATCAATGGTGAGGAAAGAGTGATAGCGTATGCCAGTAGAACTTTGTCAAAGGCTGAACGTAACTATTCGGTTGTTGAAAAAGAATGTTTAGCAGTACTCTTTAACATCGAAAAGTTTCGACCTTACATAGAAGGTGTTCCTTTCACGGTCATAACAGATCATTATAGTTTATTGTGGCTTAATTCTATTAAAAACCCTAGTGGCAAACTAGCGCGTTGGGCGATTAGGTTGAGACAACATAATGCGTTTTGATATCTTAAAGTTTGTGAAGACTTGTGAAGTATGTGGAGCGCAGAAATCTCCAAATGCACTACCTATGGGACTGATGGGAAAAGAGAAAACGGTCAATTACCCTTTTCAAGTCATAGCAGCTGATCTAGTAGGTCCATTTCCACGTTCAAAACAAGGAAATAAATGACTTTTCGTAATTTCTTGCTGGTTAACAAAGTATACCGTGTTATTTCCTTTGAAAAGCTCTAAAGCCGAATGCTTTTTGAAAATTTTAGAAAACGATATTTTTCTAATCCACGGAGTTTCATCGCTTTCGATATGCGATAACGGTACTCAGTTTACTTCTGAGTGTCTTAAGAGCTTAAGTGAGACATATAGTTTTAACATCCGTTTTAATCCCGTGTACACCGCAAGACACGAAGTAACCGGGTTTACACCGTCTTTCTTAGTTTACGGCAGACATATACCTCTATCTGGATCATATTATAAAAACTTAGATTTGGATGTCAATGTTGACAGCGAAATAATTCCGGGTAACAGGGGTGCGTACGCCGAAAATTTAAAGGGTTTAAAAGATATTTTCACCGACATGCGTAGTAGGATACATAAGGCTTATGAACGGAACAGTAAGTCTTACAACCTTAGGAAAAGGGATTTTGCCTTTAATATAGGTGATCACGTTTGGCGAAAAAATAAAATTCTTTCCAGTGCAGCAGATAAATTCACATCTAAGTTGGTACCTAAGTATGTGGATTGCGTGATTAGAGAAAAGATTTCAGATTTGGTTTATGGTTTAGTTAATTTAGATGGGACTAAAATAGGACGATGGCATATTAAAGACTTAAAACCATTCAATGAACCTAACCCTAATGAAAGTTTGTCGGAAGAAGAATAGGTTATATTTACATTATCTTAATTGCTTTACCTTTTTTTTTGATGTTGCTCTGTAGAGGTGACGACCTCGTCTTTTTGACTGTTATAAAAGTTGAGCAGAGAATAGCTTACTTTTATTGTTTAAAGCTAAGGTTTTGGGTATTGGCCATATCCCAAACTTAGGTTGATTGTAGTTGATGTTTAGCATCGACTCAGCTGTTGCGAGCTTGCGAAAGAGTCACACTCAGGATATATCATAAGACTGGTATGTCGGTGGTCGCGGGATTTGATTTGCTTATGACCCCAAATAATATCCAGTTCTTGACACTTGGAAGCGAAATTTTGATTAGAGGCAATCCAAGGTGATCTTGAGTTAGGACAAGCGCAAGATGTAGCTCGTGTAGTATGATGTTGAGTCAAAATTTTTATTATGAGCAATTTCAAAGTTTGTTACCCGAGTGGGTGTATTTTTATTACCTTAATGGTATATGTTGGGTGCAATTAAGAGTAAATTGATTTTGGTTTATCCTGTAAGTCTAAGACTTGGATTATTTTGGTTTAGATCTTCTTCTGAATTGACAAACTGAGGGTATTTTCTATTTTTTTCAGAGCCGTTTAAACGTTACCTTTGAGTCACAAATTTTTTTAAATTTTTTTTTTGCATAGACTCATAGGCGTCTGATGAGTTTTTTCGGTTTACTATCAGATTGATAGGAAATTGAAGTTCTGCAGGAGAACTAAAGGCTGATCATTTACAAGAGATGAGAGCAGAGTAAGACAGTCGTTTCACAAAGAAATGATTAAAATCTGATACCGAGATGAGAACCTTGTCAAGAGAGGCTAAGCGCAGTGAAGGAAGATTCCTAACCGAATTTTTAGATTTCCAAGAGGTAATCTAGAAGTTTGGGCTGACAGAAAACGGTTATGCCTGATACCTGTAGCAGTTTCTTCTAGAGGCTATTGTTTAGGGAGACGATTAACACCATGATCGAATATTTTAGCTGTCAACGATGTTTTCTTCTTGTTTCTGATTAAGCTGGAAAAGCTCTTGTCGTCTTCAAAAGTTTTGTTGCGTTGCCACCGAAAATTTGAGAAATTTTTGCTTCATGTAGCTTTTTAAGCTCATTTTCGTTTTTTTAAAATTTCGTTAGAAGCTTGGTTAAGTCAACCTTGTAAACCTTTAGGTTGTATCCCATGAGTTATCTGTTTTTACAGGCTGTGATGCACCGGGTGCTAACAGATGCCGTTACGACGTTTGGCAGGGAGTTAGTCTTCCTGAGGAACAGACTGATTGGAAGGGTAGTCTATGGGGGGTGAACGTTTGACCTTTGGGACCTTTAGGGGTTTTGTTACCCAATGGTTATTTCTATTTGAACCAAAGGAGAGCCTAACTACTGTAGTCGACCTCAGCTCCAATTAGCCTATTAGTGGTGACAGGCTGTTGGCAGTAGTGTGTTTCGGAACACCCTATTGATTAATTTTTTTGACTTATGGTGGTGTGGTAGACACCGTTTCAGTTTAGTGGATGCTATAATCTACTCCCTTTTGTTGGTGGACACCAGGGTCACCAATTCTGTATTTTATTGTCTCCACCATTCAGTATATCGTGGTGAGGTGTTTGTCTCCTGTTATGTGGGATGGATTGAATGCTTTTCGTTGTTGTTCTAGGGCGAGACCAGTACACGAGGGTTCTTCATGCAACTTGAAGAGGCGCAATGCTGGTTAAGTTTTATATCTCAGAGTAGCCACCCTGAGGAATGACGGAGGGCGTTTCTTCTGGCTCATGTTTCTAGGCAGATTTGTCACTTTGGTGCGATGTGCTGAAGATTTGATTAGCTTTTGCTAAGAGCTTTCACCAAGCTCAGTATGGAGTTATCGTAACCAAGAGTTTGGGATTTGAACTCCTGAATGTACTTCTGTATATATTTCTGTATATATTTCTGTATATATTTCTGTATATATTTCAGTGTATGTTGGTTGCCTGAGGGCATGTGCTCAAAATGCGAGATTTTGAGTCGTTTTGCTTATGGACTCCCATATATAGGATTATGACTTTAGGGAGGTCCTATTTCGAGACTTGCTGTCTCATATAGTTATGTTGGGAATGTTTCCTTGAATGTTAGTTGTGCGCAGACTAATCATTCTGTTCTTAGTGAACATTGCTTTTTGAAGCAGGATCATTCAGTTTGGTGAATTTTAGCTTTTATAGCTATTCACTGTGTTTAGGGTGAATTTTAGCTTTTATAGCTATTCACTGTGCCTATAGTGATATTGTTAGCTTTTATAGCTGCTCACTATGTTAATGGCGAGATTGTTCTTTAAGAACGCAGACTTTGTATAGTCGAGGACTATTTACAGAGTGTTTTCTTGGCGAGGAGCCGAGTTTTTTTCTGGCGATATACCAGAGTGTTTTGTTGGCGATAAGCTGACGAGTTTTCTGGCGATCAACCAGAGCGTTTTCCCTGGCGATTTTAGCATGTCTGGATGTCTTAGGACGTCGACAGTGCGATGTAGAGTGCGATTATTTTCTGAGTGCGACTAGTAGTGATACTAGATTTGGAATGTTCTCTTAGCGATGAGCTAGAGCATTGATAGCGATTTTTTCCCGAGCGTTTGCCTGGATATTTATCCAGATATTTTTTTTTGGCCTAGTGCTAAATGGTCTGACAAGACTTTTTCTTTTTAGTGTAAGTGTTTGCACTAGAATCATTTTTTTATTTTTTTTCTTTATTTAGGAATTTTTCTAAATTTCTTTTGCTGATATAGAAAATTTTCAGACAATCCTCAAAAGATTTTAAGGGGGGTGTTCATATTTTATTTCAGTTCACTTTTTTATTTAGACAAGAGTCTAGACAAAGTTATATTTTTTGTTTTGGTAACAATAACAGAGCTGAGTCTTTTATATAAGAAGACCGCGATTGTTATTTCGGAAAGGTATTTCCTATGTTCATGCAAGGATTTTTATTTACTTTTTGATGTACTCAACCTTAGTGCTTAATTAAGTTAAGTCTAGTTATAAGATTCTTGTGTACATGCAAAGATTTTTATTTGGTTTTCATTGTACTTAATATTAGTGCTTAATTGAATTAAGTCTAGTAGTAAGGTCCGAAGTTTGTAATTTTGTTTTAAGTTCTGACCTTAGTATTAAGTGATAGTGTACCCCTTTGTACCTTTTCATAAGTAGCCTAAGTTTAATAGACTAGTGTAGTCTATTTCTTTTTGGAAGGGGGTAAATGTAACATTCATTTTTTCCTAGATTTTAAGACCATGTAATGTTACTGATTTTTCCATTTCAAATTGTACTTATTTTCATTTTTGTATCGAACGGTATATTAAACAGAGATTCCAAGACGTTCGGTATATACTGTGTTGTGCGGGTTCCTGACCGAACCTCTCGCTACGCCGCGATTGGTGAAATGTTTGATCCGCAGTTTTGATTGGAGCGTCGTGATATTACAGGCAAAAGTCGCACGATTATTTAAGGCTTCGCAGAGCTTGAATCGAGGTTGTCTTCCATCTAGCCGCAGCCAGGCTATTTACCATCTAGCCGACAGGCTAAATTTTCATGAGAGTCGCCAAGTAGGCTCACTTCGACTGAGCTAAAAAAAATTAAAGCTCAGAACAACCATCATGCGAGCTAAGTACCAGTTTCTTAAATAAAAGCCGTAGTGGGCTTTCTAAGTGGTTGCTAAGAAAAAGTGTGAAATCGGGCGTAGTCCATCAAAACAGGAATAAGAACAGTAAGTCAACAAAACTTCCTTCAATAGACTTATCCCGGAGTAGTGCCTTAACTACAATTTAAAACAGACTAAAAAGTGAAGTGTAAAGCACGACTTTTCGTCTTCGGGGGTTATAATAGTTTAAAATTTAAATGTAACAACTACTAGTTAGGCTAGAATTGTTTTTGTAGAACTGCAACTTTTTATTTTAAAAAACATGAATAAATTCTCTTTTTTTGTTGATTAAAGCTAGTGTCTCACTGAATACCTATCCTACTTTTCAGGACAAGAATGGCTGTACCAAACTGATTTTTTTATTTTCCAACAATACATTCTTTCAGTATTTTTCCATTTTTTTAGCTGAAGTTAGATCCTTTCTATTTTAAAATGGATGGTGCCCAAAATTTGTACAGCTAAAGCTTTTTAAAAATAGAAAATAGTTCCAAAAAGACGTAAGACAATTATCTCTTACCCATATCTCTCTACCAAGGAAAACTGAGCTAGTGTGTGTTTAATTTCTTTAGTTCTTTTGAAATCAGGGTTCACTCAATTCAGTATCAGAAATTAAAGCGGGTAAGTTCCAATGTTACAAAATTGCGCTCAAGCGTGGGACAAACAACCTCTCACAGGGTACAAAAAAGATGCCTCAAACTGAGGACAGTTTTTCATAAGCTACAAAGTGACGCAGCCTACGTGGGGCGCAATTAAACACTTTTTCAAACGGTACAAAATAACGCCTCAAAAAGCAGGCAAGTTCATAGGCTACAATATATATATATATATATATATATATATATATATATATATATATATATATATATATATATATATATATATATATATATATATATATGTAGAGGGTAGGTAGCTTTAATGAAATCCGTCAGAGTGTTTGGACCCTTTAGGTAGCAATATATCGAATTTCAACCCTTCCTTTTACATTAGTGCATTTTGAATAATTGTATAATTGTTTTTCTGTCAAATAAATAAACTAATAATCTACGGACGTAGCAGCACCAGTTGTCGACCACTGTATCCCAGTAGTCGGCATATCTACGCCCGGTAGTCGACCACCTGCTGAGTAATTGAAATCAGAAGCTCTAAATGAAGTAGTGGGGTTTTTTTTCGATTTTTCCAGAGAATAAGAACAGTATGTACCTTTCCTCAACATGCAATTTGTTATGGAATAAACTTTTTACAATGCCATTAAAAAAAAAAATTAATTTTCACTTTTTGTATTTATAATAAGTGATATTTATATTTTATATTATGAGAATCATAGCCGTGAATTAAAGCATTTCGAGTTTAAATCTAGTCAGAAGAATAACGACATTAATAATACTTAGAATTATATATATATATATATATATATATATATATATATATATATATATATATATATATATATATATATATATATATATATATATATATATATATATATATATATATATATAAAACTTTACTACTCGGAGCCTTTTTCTCATTGGTTTTCCTTGCTTTAGAGCCTGCTGCTTCTTTTTTTTCAATTTTAGCAGCAGCAGCTTGTTCCTTTATAATTGTATTTTCTTTTTCTTCTCCTGCTTCGCAATTTAATTGCCTCTTTCTTCTTCAACGCGCGCAGCCGAATTTTGGGAAAGATCTGCCCCCTCCACGGCCGTAAACCCGCTCTGTGGCAACAAATGGAAGAAAACTGTGCCATATTTGTCTTACTAAACTAAAGCCACAAACAAAGTACGTGTGATGTGATTGCCCAAAAATAATTTGTTTACAATGTTCCAAGCCCCTTTGTAATATTTTGAGCCTTTGTAACTTTTGATCTTATAGAATATTGCTCAAATTTAAAATGTATGTTAAGTAATAAGTGTTAATTTAAAACTAAAATTCTTAAAAGTTATGTTATGTTTATGTTTTTTTTTTTCATACTTAAGAAGGTTCTTTAATTTCTGATGTTCAAAATGTACCAAGTTTAATAAAAAGTACAATTTTGTATAATGACTTTTATTTCAAATATATATCTTTAAATACATTGTCTATTATGTATATCAAATAAACACAATAGGTATTTAGTAAACAATTCACAAAAATTTTCCACATCAAAAAGGTGTCCGCTAGTCTACCACGTCAATTCAATTGTTAAAATTACTGCACGTCAGTCGCTGAGGGTTAAATAAGAAGCATCGGCGGAAAACTGTTTTCCTTATCGTTTTTCTATTTTTTATAATCCCTTTTTTTTCAGGTAAAAATGCACTTGGACGCTCAGTACATCTAACGTCCCAAATGAGCTGCAGCTCGTGCACTTGAAAGTAGTAAAAAAACTGAAAAAACCCATTCATTTATTGCTTTATGGTCAGTGGCCATAAAACAATAAATTTCCCATAGACAAAATCTCAATTAGTTTATGGTGGATTTTTCCCAAATTTTCTCGTCGATCAAATACCTGAAATCAACATAGAACACCTGGAAATCCATAATTTTATGATGGTCAACTATTGGAAAAAAAAAAGAAAACACCAGACGTCCAGTAGTCTACCGGCCTATGACGACTAGTAGAATTACTCGCAAAATCGACCCAGTAGTCGACCGCTCACAAAACACGCAGCTCTCAAAGAACTGCCTTGCCACCTTTATTCCGGGTAAAACAATAGTTGTCCAACGTTTCACAGGCAGTTTTATTGAACATCCCAAGCGTGTCGATTGTACGCCACGAGTACCAAAAAAGTAGCTTTACCACCTCTTCTCTACCCAATCTCTCGTTAAATTCCCTTTCTCGATCCGTCGATGAGAACCCTGGCACTAACTTTGGATTAAAGTTGAGAAGTCGAACTATCACTTGAATATGACGTCGTCACTGATTATGCGATAAAAACTTTTTCCAACTGGTTTGAAACATAAGTGGTCGACTACTGGTGCATATACCCCATATATATATATATATATATATATATATATATATATATATATATATATATATATATATATATATATATATATATATATATATATATATATATATATATATACGAGTATAGCCAACCTTACCCAAAATCAGAACTTTGCACATACTTCGCTTATCCACACCATGACAATAAATATCGTGCTTACGGGTTTAATTCATATTACAGTGTTTCATAAAATATCGATATATCAAATATTTGATATTTTGTCGCGTAATATCGATATTTTCAACCTATATAACGATAGTTCGACATTAAAATCTCAAGATCGGCATCAATATATTGTCCAAAAACTTCAAACTACCGTTCTTTCTGGCATAAGAGTATCAATCACTCTCCATTCACTGTTTTTTTCTTTTTTGAACTCATAGTATAATCTTCTATGGTCACGGTCACAATTAGTAACAAAAAATCCCAAATTAAGATTAAGAGCTAACGGCGACTACTCTTCTTCTCACATACTCGTAAACTTGATGAAAAAGTTGTGATAAATGTCAATTGGTAAATAAATATGAGAAATGTATATAATGGGATAATTCCAAAAGATGTGGTCTGAAATATTTCATGTAATTTATGGAGACAGATTTTTAAAACTACTGAAAATACTACAAATTTAGCGGTACACCTCTAAAATAAATATCATCATGCCTATACCCAACTGAGATGGCAGACTGTGACATATCGAAATCACCCAACCTTTAGTTTATATGACTGTTAAAGATAATATGCCTTGTGTTGACAAAGAAGGAATAAAAAAATTTACATGCGGCATGTCCTTCTTTTAAATTACTCTCAAGATTTAATATAAGGAAATAAAAAAAGGAATAAACATTTACATGAAATGGGAATACAAAAACAATTATATAAAAAATAGTAATAAAAGAAAAAGTATATTGCTGTAGGTGTGTGTATTCAAAGACACTCCGAGCTTATAAGTTCTCTCTAATCCTTACTACATTTATTTTATACATTATACACTATTTATATATTTATATTTAGGTAACTGGAGTTGTAGAGCAAAAATATGATACTACAAAATTGATATAAATTAAAGTATTACTAAACAGAAATTATGTTGCATTAAGTAATGTTATTGTAACTGTAACTAATTCAACAAGAGGTTTTTTGTTAGTTAAGGTTCAATTCCTGAGTAACACAGATGAAATTCTTGAGTACTTTTGCCTTACTGGATTTTACATACACAATTTCACGAATTAATTTGGTTTGAGATATAAGGATATAAGAAGCACATATATTTTTTTTGTAAGATTTCAATAATTTTTTTAGGTGCACTGGAAAGTATATCAAAGAATTATTTGAAAATACCTCAAATGGATTTTTTATTGACAAAAATCAAATTGTATCTATCACTACTAATACTGTAAAATTGTTTTTGGAAGAAAATAACATAATTTCCTGCGGGCCTCAGTTAATAAACTTGATAGTAGATAGAGTGTTAAGAAGCAATATCGCTTTGTCATTATTGGCAGACCAAATAAAAGATTTTATGACTTATATTAAGCAATCATTCAGTGGATCAGATAATTTAAGAGCTGAACAAGAAGCAAGAGGAAAAAAGGATGGTCAAATTGTAATGCTAACCATCATCAGTTAGCGCTAGGTGGAAATCGTGCTTTGATATGATGGAGTGATTTTTATAAATATCTGTCATAATAGCCAAAATAATAGCTTTACCAAGTCAATCATATCGTAATATACCAGATATGGTACCTATTTCCCAGATAAATGTGTTACATGATTTAATTACTCTTCTTTCGTCTTTTAAATTAGCCACAGAAAAAAATAAGTGCCGAAAAACAAGTTACAGATAATTTATTGATTCCATTAACTAATTTATTACAGCAGGAGATTGATCAAACAGGACTGCCAACTAATGTGGAATTGTCTGTTCAAAAAAGACTTATCGTTTATTGAAAGGAATAAATGACAGATTAGGACCACTTAAACAGCTCATTTTTATTGCACAAGTGATAATTCTGAGAAGAAATTCTTTAACCTAAAATTTGACGATCTGTAGAGATTAATCAACATCACGTCAGGCCAGATACAAAAAAATGGCGATGCAAAATACATCGGATCAAGACATTTTTAGTTTTAGTACAATGCCCGCCGAATTGAAGCAATTCTTAGACCAGACAGATATTTGATGGTTGTCAAATTCGTTAAAGTTTTGGATAGATAGTCGACATTTGATACCTATATTTTCCAAACTTGGTCAAAAATATTTAATTTCATCTGTATCATCTGATACATCTGAAAGGAATACATCGACAACTATAATTGTAGTAGATTGACAAGAGGGCACATAAAAGAAAGAAATTTCCTAAAAATACTGGTTTATTTATTATTTTTTGTTTTTTTTTTACTTAATAAACGTGTTTAAAATAAGATATCATTTGTTTAAATTATACCTCAATACTGTAAAAGAAACCATAATGTCATTTTTTTTCGATAAAATAGATTTTAAAAAAACTCAGAAGAGGTGACACTTTGTACCAAGGGGGGGAGCTTGTTTACTTCCACAGATAAAATTGTCATGGAAACTGATCCGAATCTTTTTGCTATGGATAGCGTGACCTAGAACTTTAAAACTGGTTTCTCCCATTAAATTTTGAAAAAGTTCTTTCTTCAACAAACCTAAAGTAACACCAGTCTGGAGAGGCCCTTGTAGCATAGGATCATTAAATATTTTATAAAAATCCGAGTAACATGCTTAGAACCATACTAACCTCCAAAACAATTGTGACACGAACATTCATTATGTACGAAGAAAGATAGTAATGACAAAAAGAAAAGGGAATTTTGAAAAAACCTAAAAGTAAACAAAACTGTACTATTTATTCTAGAGTTTAAAACGTAATTATAAGTTAAATGTATAATTTTATATTGCTGAAAACGTCAAAAGTTTAAAGTAGCATAAAGGTAAACGATGGTTAAGCAAGAAATTAAGAAATTCTAAAAATCATTGTACCATTAAAACTTTATAATGTACCTATCATTCCATAAAAAATTAAGTTTTACTCCAAGATAAAGTACAAACATTATTTTAACTGCACAGTATTGCTCTTTTAGTTAAAACTAAACATAGAATACCTATGTAAAAACATAAATCCATCTGATGACTTCTTATTTCTAAAGCTTGTTAGAAGGAAATACTTAGTTTTTAATTCCTTTTAAAATTACACCTTGTTAGACAAGATTAATTATGAGATATTAATTATCTATAGTTGCTTACTTATTACTACAAAAGAGCTACATTACAATAGTAAGATTCTTATTTTAATCGAACATTATAGGATTATGTGCGGAAAAGTAAGGTTATACAGTTCTTTTATATTTTATATTACAAGATCATAGCCGTGAATTAAAGCATTTCGAGTTTAAATCTAGTCAGTACAATAACAACATTAATAATACTTAGAATCAAAGATATAAAACATTTCCTTCTCGGAGCCTCTTTTTCTCATTGGTTTTCCTTGAGCCTGCTGCTTCTTTTTTTCAATTTTAGCGGCAGCAGCTTGTTCCTTTTTAATTGTATTTTCTTGTTCTTCTCCCGTTTCACAATTTAATTGCCTCTTTCTTCCTCAACACGCACATACAACGAGAGGTTGCCAAGAGAATTGCACCTGACCATCAGCGAAATTTTGGGAAAAGATCTGCCCCCTCCATGTCCGGAAACCCACTCTGTGGCAACAAATAGAAGAAAACTGCCAAATTTGTCCTACTAAACTAAAGCCACAAAGTATGTGTGCTGTGATTGCTCAAAAACAAATTGTTTACAATGTTCCAAACCCCTTTGTAATATTTGGAGCCTTTGTAACTTTTGATCTTATAGAATATTGCTCAAATTTAATATATATGTTAAGGAATAAGTGTAAGGTTAAGCAGTTTTTATTATAGAGATGTGCTTAAAAGGCTATTTAAAAACAAGAAATGCAATTAACTTATATTATTATCTTATATAAATATAACTTGTCAAATTAAGTAATATGCACTTAAAAATATATTAGAACATTAGTGTTTGCTTTGCGGAATGATTTAAAACTTTTTTAAGTTGACTTGCAATATTACATGAAAATCTCAGAAATAAACATTTTTAGATATGCCACTCAGTCTTGACAAATTTCCCATATTTTTTAAAATTCTGCTCACAAGAAATTTAATTTTTATTGAAATTTTTATAGTATGATTTATTTGCCAGTGATAACCATAAGATTAAGAAAAACCAACCTCAACTATACTATACTTACTATACTATACTTAAATAAAAAGCCAAACACAACCCATCAACATCAACAACCCAAAAAAAAGATATCTGCAGAAATTTCACAATGAATTTCCCATGGTCTTTGTGTCTCTACTAATGTATTTTTTAGATTTTATTTCAAATACTTTTAAATATTTTAATTTTTTACTTTCATTTTGCAACTCCTAGACTATTGAAAAACAAAATTTAACTAAAAAATGGAATTTGGAAATTGAACAACTGCAAGCCATTTTTCACTAAGAACTATTGTAGGGATATATACTTTTTCTAATCCAATATTTACATGTTAAAAAAGCATAAAATAATTATTAATTTTTTTCCAGAATATGGTGAACGAGGTTGTGGCATGTAAGATACAATACACAAAATCAAACAATTCATTATATCGGTTTTTGGAAATAATAGTAGATAGAAAAATTCTTTTTCAAGTAGTGAAAATGGATAACATGGTGTTGATCTATATTAATGATAAAGACCAACTTTACTGCAATACTCTGGCATTAGCAATGAATACTAGATTCAGTAATACACCACAATGTACAACATTGCTTGGCAGTTTTGCTGAACACCCTGGGAATATTATAGCCTCTAGATTGTCAAAAAGATTAAACAAGACTGTATACTTAAGTTTAAATCTAGAAGACAGCAGATTAATAATTCCTTCAGTTGAAAAGAGGTTAATAGAGGAAATAAAACGGTTTCCTGAAAATTTTTAAAATATCTGCTCCATACATCAGATATTCTAAGTTGTTTCAAATCGAAATATTCTAAATAGACTATTGTAAATATTGGTAATAAACTATAGCCCTAGATGGTAATTGCAGTAGTATTGTTTATTGATTTTGATGCTCTTTTTGATTATTTATAGTTTTTAATGCTACCAAGACAGAAATAAAATCATTAAACCTGTTTTATGTTGTGTATATAAATGATTCATATTTATAGGTAACAACTAGTGATGTAGAAGCTGTGTTAAAAAGGGACCGGACTGGCTGCCTGTGCTAGTAATACACCTTTCCCAACGATTTTGGTTTCTCAAACGCCTCTCGGAATCGCTAACAATTCCTTTATTAAATTTTTCTTTATCTTTCCGACCTGTCGTTGACTTGGGAAACAAGAAAAAGTGTACACGAACCAGATTTGAAGAGTAGGATTCCTGGCGTTAAATAGTCCTCTCACTTTCCGCCAGAAACTTACTTTCAAGGAATAGCGTGTGGGCTGGTGCATTGTCATTGTGCAACAGCTAACTCTGGTTCATCCACGATGAGACCTCTTCCACAGTACTTGTTTATAATCTGGTCATGTGGAATGTAATTGTAGTGAATAACGTTTTCCCAATCAAAGAAAATCACCTATACCAACTTCATGTTGGATCGGTTCATTCCAGCTCTCTTAAGTTTGGCGATCCTTGCCTCATCAATAGTAACAACTAGGCCTTGATTTCAACATCATTACCATAATCTCGGGTTTTTTTCCTGTTGCAATAGTTCTTACAAAAATGCTATAGTCACTAATAAGATTCAGCCGTTCATAACTAATTTAGGCACGAATTTTATGGCGATGTGATGCATATTAAGTTTTTCTCTCAAGCTTACTTTATATGATCCAAAGCTTATGCCTATATCTTCTACAATTTCTCTGATAATCGTACGAGAACCGATGTGAACATTCTCTGTTGACGTAGAAGGTCGTCAACTTCGAGAATCTTCATCGGTGAATATTTTTCTTGTCTTTGAACTAACTGTACCACTCAAAACACTGCGATCGGCTTATATAGTGATTTGCGGATGCCTGCTTGAATCAAAATTTCACACACACTAGTTCTTCAAAGTTTTTCAACGTCATTGCTTAAAAAAACCACAAGCTGTTGACTCCAAGTCTGTACTCAAAATATTGTAGCAGACGATAAGCGTTTTGTTAACAGTACCAACCCATAAGTTTATCGGAAGTCGTTGATCAGTGACTAAAATGCGACCTCGTCGCGTTGGTAACTAAAACTAATCTAATATAATTTCCGTTTATATGATCTTACTGTAAAAGCCACTCACATCTAACTCTACGAAGCAAAGACGAGCAAAACGTTTTTTACCGAACCCGAACTAACCATGCACATGTTTCTATTAATTAAGGATTAGAGATGCACCCATCAGTATGTTGTATAAACATTCAAATTCTATACATGCGTATCATCCACACAAAATTTACATTAACCAAAAAATAATTTTACAAAATTTGCACGACATACAAAATATTTCGTTATTTCGTATGTACCAGGTGTACAGGTGGTGCACCAATGTAGTTTGTGCGAGTGATAAATTGGAAAAGTGTGTGCATAGTGTTGTGTTGTGTTCAATATGTCGAAATTTATACCGAACAAAGAGCATTCGCAGAGAGCATTAATTTTTTGTTTTGATTTGAAGAAAACTGCTGTTGAATCATACCGATTACTTCAAAAAGCTTATGGTGAACATGCTCCATCGCAAGATACGTGTGAACGATGGTTTCGGTGTTTCAAAAGTGGTGACTTCAATGTTGCAGAGAAGGAACGTGGAAAACCGCCAAAAAAATACGAAGATGTGGAATTGCAAGCATTGTTGGACGAAGATGATTCGCAAACACAAAAACAACTCGCCGGGCAATTGGGCGTTAGTCAACAAGCTGTTTCCAATCGGCTACGAGAGATGGGAAAGATTCAGAAGACCGGTAGATGGGTACCACATGAGTTGAACGACAGGCAAATGGAAAAGCACAAAAACACGTGTGACATTTTGCTCGCTCGGTACAAAAGGAAGTCGTTTTTGCATCATATCGTTACAGGGGATGAAAAGTGGATTTTTTTTGAGAATCCCAAGCGCAAAAAATCATGGGTAGACCCAGGTTCACCATCCACATCGACCGCAAAAAAAGACGATGCTCTATGTTTGGTGGGATCAGAGGGGCGTGAAAAACGGCCAATTGAATACCGAAACCGAAAGGCAACACAAAGTCATTTTTCTTCATGACAATGCTCCATCACATACGGCAAAACCAGTTCGCGACACGTTGGAAGCACTCAGCTGGGAAATTCTACCCCATGCGGCTTACTCACCAGACTTGGCTCCTTCCGCTTACCACTTGTTTGCATCGATGGGTCACGCACTTGCTGATCAGCGCTTTGGTTCGTACGAAGATGTGAAAAAATAGCTCGATGAATGGTTCACAGCAAAAGGGGAAGATTTTTACTGGCGTGGTATTCACAAATGGCCCGAAAGATGGGAAAAATGTATAACAAGCGATGGAGCATACTTTGAATAAAGCACTTTTTATCATTCTTCCGAATTTAACATGTTTTTTTAGAAAAAAAAATCCTTTTTTAAGTTTGGATAAAAAAATTGATAATTTGTAGTGGAAAAGGATGTGAGTGAAGACACTCAAATCCCCCAAGGAAGTTGTAACATCAATCATTATTTGAACACTGCGAAACATGGTGATCGACGAAAAACCGATGGTGAAAAAAAGAGGAATTTCGAAAAAAAATGGGATTATATTCTAAATCTGATATAAAACATAATACAGACATGATTTTCTGAAGCTAGAAGTCATTCAAAACCAAAATTTATCATTAATTTGTAAGTAAAAAATATGAGTTTGTTAGAAATCTGCTTTAAAGCAAGAATGTAAGTAAAATATATTTATAATACGTTTTTAAAGTCCCGCTTATTGAATATTTCCTATTTTTAGTGTTCCGTACTTATAAGAGTACTTTGGTGTCTGTCACCCGATTTTCGAAACTACTTGACATAGACAGTTGAAATTTGGTACTAATATAGGAATTGATGGCGTCATCAGAGCCATGTAGTTTTAAAAGTTAAATTTCGATTTAGGGAGTTAGTTTTGGGGGGTGAAATCAGAAGTGAAAAAAATTACCAGGTCATCGAGTGGGGTGTCAAATAAAAGCTTGTAAAAACACAAGTTCAAAAATATATAATACTTGCACACACTTTTCATTATATTATTTTTAAAAAATCGCTGTCTCGCTCGCTCCTTATCTCCAAAAGTACTGATCAAATGATTTTGAAAAAATTCTTGAATATTCTCCATAGGGTGTAGATTGAAGGAATCACGAGTGCATTACCTTTAATAATTTATCTGGTATATACAAAAACAAAAATCTCAAGGTTGTCAGTTTTCAGTAAAGATCGGAAAAAAACTTTGTTAACCACTCATTTGGGATGTGTTTTGTGAAGTCATTGATAATTTTATACCTCCGTAATTTTTTTTTTATTTTAAAAGCAATCAACGTACAGAAAACTATTTGCGCAACTGCAACTTCCACTTAACCGGTTATTCTTATTTTTCTTTTTTTTTTGCGCGACACAATTTTTAGTTAATCTCTAAATTTAAAACATTTTACCGAAATTGAAAATAAAAATGAAACAACAAAGTTACTAGTAATAAAAATATTTGGCAAAGGTCATTAAAAGGAAGAATTCTACTGCTAATTTCATAACAATAACATAGTTGTTTAACAAGGAAAAATAGTGTAACTAATAAATAGACACAGAAAGACCGGAGTTATGTATTATAAGTTTAATTTTCAACCGTCAGATTTAGAAACCTAAAAATGTGTCATTTTATATTTTTCCAATAAAAAATACGTAGTGTATTTCAAACTACCAAAAAAATGGCCTTAAAATTCTATGGTTGATGATATAAGGCAATTTTCAAAGATTGTTTTTCAATTTTATGTTCTTTCGAAAATTAAATACCTGAGTTTTTATTAAAAATTTTATTAATTCACTATGAGGAAATTTTCTTTCGTTTTAAAGAAACCTAAAATAAATTATTTCTACTAAAAGTAACAATTAAAACATATTTTGGTATGTTTTTCGTTTTCGAAATTCCCCTTTTTTACCATCGGTTTTTCGTCGATCACCATGTTTTGTAGTAGTCAAGTAATAATTGATGTTACAACCTTCTTGGGGGCTTTAAGGGTCTTCATTCATATCGTTTTCTACTATAAATTATAACTTTCTAATTAATTTTTTTATCCAAACTAAAAAAAAGGCAATAAAAATTAAGTATGAATGAAAATCAGTTGTTACATACATACAAAATATCGAAATATTTTGTCTATGTTTTGTATGTCGTGCAAATTTTGTCAAATAAACTATTTTTTGGTTAATGTAAAATAACTGAAAACGGACAAGGCCCATATTTCAGCAGTTTATCCACTATTCTCTTATTCGTCAAATCCATCCCGAGATGCGTTTCGCCGTATCACGGCTCGTCAGTCGGGCTAGGAGAGGACACACAAGAGAACAGAATTTATGGGTACTTATCCAAGTAGTTACAGACCACGATGTTAGGATGCAACGAATTGAACTAAGTACGCATACCTAATACTCCATCGAAAGCTGACCCAGCAGCGTTCAAGCCGACAGAGTGGTTGACACGGTCAACATTTAAAAGCAGAGTACGCTGTTCGAGGGATTCTCCTCAGGCCAAATATGGGCCTTGTCCGTTTTCAGTTATTTTACATTAATCACTCGATGACCTGGTAATTTTTTTTTTCACTTCCCAAAACTAACCCCTCAAGTCAAAATTTAACTTTCAAAACTACACGGCTCTGATAAGGCCATCAATTCTATCTGTGCTGTTTTATTTTAGACTTAGAATATAATCCCATTTTCCCATTCGATTCCCATCTTCCATAATTTTTTAATTTAAATTTTTATAAACTGACAAAAATCAAATTTTAGTATGTACCAACATAGATTCTTTAGGGACTTTTGATAGAATTAACAGGCTAGGAATCCGCCCACTCTAAAATTTGACCTTCACTTGGAATACGAGTATATAAAAAAAACTGACTATATATAAAGTTTGCTGCCCCTGATGAAGTCTATTGGGTATGATTTTTTTCTGTGAGCCATACTTTCGATTTGCACATTTACTATATTAGGGCACATTATTGTGGGTAAGACGCTAGAAGCGTCTTACACAGCGGTATATTTGAGTGTATCTCATGGCTTTGTGCGAGTCTAGATCACTTTTACTTGATCTTACAATCCGCAGCTACACCCCCTGATGGCAAAGTTTAGAATTAATATTTCCACGTAATTTTCGCAAATCTTGCCAGCATCAATTGGAACAATTTTTCAAAGCAATTACCGCAAGTTTCAATCTTAGTAACCATAGACAAGAGATTTGGGTTTTGTTTTTATTATACTGAGTAACCCAATTTTGCCTGATGTTTGCGTCTTTTATTTCTATTAGAAAATAAAATATACTAAATTTATGTTCGATACAGATATATAGGGAATTATTTAATATTATAGCGCTACTCTAATTTTCCTTTTTTTAATTATTTTTTTTTAACCTGTAGTTTTTCTATATAATTGGGAGGTTCCATCTACAATGACAATATTGAAGAGAATTAAATATTGTACTTAAAATTGTTCCGTTCTCTATAAAAAGTTGTTTAATCCACTGCTCATTTCAATGTGCAAATTTTTTTACTGGAATATTTACTTAAAATAGTTTTGTAAAAATCAAAAACACTAGTACCTAGAAAAGCGTAGTTGAAACTTAAAATTATTAAGAAAGGGTCAAAATTTGTCACTGATAAAACAATTATATTTATAATTTATAAATTTTAGAAATATTTTTATTTTTAAATTAAAATCTTTAGATGTATCAAAAAACGCGAAAATTCGAAAAAATTAGTTGTTTAAAGGAAAATGGGCGCCTTTTTTAAAGAAAACACAACTTTTTGTTCTTTAACTTAAATCAACGATTTTTATGTTTTTAATAAACATAAAAAAATTTCCAACTTAGTCAATTAGAATACTCTATGTGCATTTTAATAGGATTTGTCAGATATGATTCCACTTTTTCATGTTTGTACATCGCTAGGTCACAAAAAACATATTCCCCCTCTTCCGTCGGCGTCTTTATCTGTTGGCACGATAACGAAATGAGATATCGATTTTCAATTTGGAGCACATATAATATTTGAAAGAATGGTGTATTAGGTATGCATATTTAGTACAATTCGTTATATCTTACCAAATTATTTTTTTCTTTATTTTTGGTATCCATTATTTAAAAAAAGGAAAATCAGTAGGATGTGTAAGCTTGTAGGACTGACAATTGCTTGGATGTAGGAAAAATAAAACTTTCGGCACTTATGATACGTAAGCAACGATTATATTACACAATTTATTATTCAATACTTATGAATACTATTATTATTATCTATTACTTCCCCCGCTTGTGAAATAATGTATGCTCCATATAACTTATTTTGGGAAAAGCTGTGACACTTAGAAAATTATTTAGGACGTACTTTCTTTATGCACTGCTAACAGCAGCGGAGGATGGTTTTGTTTTCTTCATAAATTGATGACGTCACCCTACAGCGGCTCACAGCGCTTGTTAGTGACCTCAGATGTTAACCACTTCCGAATAAAAGAAGAGGGGGGACAGAAAGAGGACATTTATTATCACATATATCTGCATGACAAGTGGTCGCTAAAAAAGGCTGAAAAATAGAAGGGGTGGTTCAGTTGCAATTAGATGTTATTCTTGTTATCTTGCTCTATAAATTCAAGTTGAACTAATTCACATTGAAGATAAAATTAAAAAAAAAACAAAATACTATAGTTATGTACAATTTCTCAGGGTTCAGAAGTTTTTAACTTCAACACTGGAGATTATATCCTGAACTGAAATATTATGTAACACGAAAAAATGAATAAATTATCAGAGCTCAACCAAGGTTATTTGTAAAAGGAACTCATCTACGCTGGTGAGCAAAAAATTGACTCAAACTATTTGGCTTCATTTAACACGGATCCTAGAATTTAGTGTTTATGTATTTTTACGGACTTTAGTATCATTTGCCCATTCTATTCTTTTTCTAATCGTACCAAATTCCTCATGCTTTTTACCGATTAAAATGATTGAAAGGTGAAACAAGGAGAACAAGGATTGACAATAGGGGTAAGAGAAAGGAAAAATTAAACAAATTTTAAGTTTAACAATTTATTGATAAAAAATCAAAATCAATATTTTGTATTACCCCTCCTAGCCCTTATTACTGCTTCCAGCCTGCTTTTCATGAAGCGGATGAGTTTTTTCACCCCTGTCTGTGGGATTCTTCCCCACTCTTCCGCCATCGCAACTTTCAAGCTCCTCAGCAATGCAGGGGCTTGATTTATGGCTCGAACCCTTCTTTCGAGCTCATCCCACATGTGCTCAATTGGATTGAGGACAGGACTCCGCGCAGACCAGTCTAATGTGGGTATTCCCACTTCTGCCAGGTATTGCCCCACCTCGCAGTATCGTGCATTAGCACGAAGCTATCACCAACACACCCAGCGTAAGGAACGACGTGTTCCTGCAGGATCTCCTCGATGTACCGGTGAGCAGTTAATTCACCGCTACAAGTCTCATCAGTCACGAAAACCAAATAGGTTTTCGCATCCATTGAGATGCCTCCTCACACCATGACAGAACCTCCTCCGTAGGCGACCGTTTCAGTAATGCAGTACTGCGCATAGTGCTCCCCAGCGCCATGTAGGCATATTCGGGACTCGTCGGAGAATAAAACGGAGCGCCATTGCTCCGACGTGTTCTCGGGCAAATCTGAGTCGTGCTTATCGATGGGCTGCTGTCAATTTGGGTCCGTTAGGTGGTCTCTTTGGAGTTAGGTTAGCTTCTTTCAGTCTTCTTATGACTATCTAATGACTAACAGGCCAGCTGGACCTCAACACCGGTCAGGTGACAATTTCTTAGCGTTGTGTTGACAATGAAGCGGTCGTTTCGCTCCGAGGTACACCTTCTTCTTCCTGATCCTGGTCTCCGTGTAAAGTAGCCAGTCTCTTAGTAACGTCTGTAGACCGCTGGGTGCTCAGGTACAGTTGCGCAGCGACTACACGTTGATTATACCCTTCTTGCAATAGGGTAATTACTTGTGCCGTGTCTTCCAGGGTGGTATCCATTTTTCGATGACGTAATTAGTGGGCAGGTATAGCAGAGATGTTGACGGTTCAACTTTCGATAAAGGAATGATAGGAAAATGCAATTGCATGTGTTTTTATAGGAATGAATAGCTCGCAATGAGTACGTTACTGAGCGAGCAAAGACGGTTCTACTGAGTAAAACCGTTTTAACCAGTAAAACTTTCTGGAAATCTATATGTTTTTGGTATTATTGGAAAGAGCAGAAAATCAGCATTCTAATGATACCAAAAGTGATAGACCACTGTTTGAAAATTAAATTCAAGGATCGATATTGAATGAAGTAAAATCGTTTGAGTCGATTTTTTTGCTCACCAGTGTAGTACAAAACAGATACTTTTCGTAATAGCAAATGTATAAAATCTACTCCCCCAATAGAGTAACAAAGATTCATGAGTAGACAGAGTCGTTTTACGGCAAAAATATGCACCGTACCGGAGACAAAATTGTCAAATTACTTAAAAGGTTCAATATTCGAACAATTTTCAACACTTGTCAGACAATCGACCAATGATCGTGATGATCAAGAGCACAGTTCTTTAACAAACTGAAAGTGTTCATAAAATTTCCTATTGTTATAACACCAGGTAAATGGAGAAACTGAAGAGGATAGGAAAGATGCACCGCAAGAAAAAATCTGCAGTGGTTGGATACCTAAGTCCTACAGGACACCCCATTAATGTTACAGAAACTAAAGTTCTTGCTTTAATATCCAATTTCTATAAAAACAAAAAAAAAACTAGGAAATCAGTCAATACTGCGATCTAAAGGATTTCAACTAGCGTGTCTGCGATCTGCTTACCCTTTATTACCCTCAGATAAACAGTAGTCGGGTATAAATACTTAGTTTGTTGTTAAAAGTTACTACACTTTGGCTAGGTCTAATGTCAAGAGCAATGATTTATCATCTAATAAATGCCATTTCGCAAAATATGGCCTATAAAAAAGTTGAATAAACTAACTGAATTGTAACATTCTCAATCCCTTTTTCACTTTTCATTCGTTTCCAAACAGTAATGAGACTATTTGACTCTTCTGAAACCGTAAATCATGTGTATACATATTAAATAATAATAATATTCTTATTGCGGGAACGTCATCTAAATCCCCCTAATCCTAATTATAACAGTTAAAGCTTTATTTTTATGTTCATCTTTCAGAACTTGAAAAACAATATCTTAAATTTTAAAAATACTTTGTTGTTTATTTTCTGTTTGTATTTATTTTAAAAAAATTTTAAATCTAAGAAATATATAAAAGTAAAGGGTAAAATGACGGTATTTGAAACATAAAATTCTTGATTATTGGGCTTGATAAGAAAACATACAGCAGAAATTAACACATTCGTTATAGTAAATGCTGGTAACATTGCGGTGCTAGAGTTACACCAGAACAGAAGAAATAATTTAAAAAGGGGTCCACATCACCAAGATCTAGCAGGCTATTATTAAACAAACAATCAACATCCTATCAGCACTAACCAATGCAAATAAGGTTACATCCAAACTAGTCTGCAGTACATCTTGAACAGACCTCTTTCTAAAAAGACAAGCCTATTAGTCCGTCCAGCAGGCTTGGGAAGCCCTTTACCAACAACATAACAAACTGTCGGGTGCCTGCAAGCCCATGATGAATCCCAGTTCAGAATGACCAGAAGACTGGCCACAAGAAAAGAGCCAAACATCTATGAGAACCTAGAACAGTATTATTCACTGCAGACCACCACGCGGCCCGAATAGATTCTTCACTGATGCATAAATCTGATACTAATACTACTGAAGGCAGGGCTGCTCGACGGCAAGGATCTTGTCTGGAAGAATCAGCAAACTATCAGAAAAGTATATAGCTCCATAACACGGCCGTTATCTCTACTGAGCATTACCAAGTGTCCGTCAATAAAATAACAATTTATAAAACAATTTGACTCTCGGGACTGATGTTAGCCTGCAAGTTCTGATTATAACTGGTTCGCAATTTCTGAGACTACTGCTTAAGCTAGTCCTAATTCCTTGGCATAACCGCAAATGTATCATACATAGAAATTTTGAACGCACGTTGTAAAAACATTCTATTGTAAGTAATATAACGATGCTAGCTCTACTAGCCAACCCCCTTTTACTTACTAGTGTCTGCGTAAATCCTCTATTGTGACTATTGCATGAATTTCTTCAGTTAGAATACACTTGCATTCGTGTACATTTTCTCTAAACTACTATATTTTATTTCATTGCCATATTTCTTTTTGTATATGGACGCTCTTTTGCTTCCTACCATTGCGTCTGAAGTAACTGAGGGAACGTAAACATTTTCCTACTTCTAGAGTCGGGTCAGTTTATAAAGGTATAGAGAATATGGAGTCTGAATTTTATTTAGTGACACAACTATTGAAAAATAAATTTTATATCGAAATATCTGTATTTGATTTTAATTCTCTCACTTTATTTCGTATTTACATAAATTAAACCTATATTTTACAAAACGATAGCTGTCATCCTTCTTTTTAATCATTACAACTTGAGAACTCTATGTATTCGGACTTTGTTCTATAATTCCAGCCGCCAACATTTCATCTGCTTCGGTATCGACAATTTTCTGCATTCGGGGGTTTAACGGACGGCATCGTTGTTTAAATGGCGTGGGGTCGGTCAGGTGTATCTTTTGTTCTAATCGTGGTCGTTACCTGCACCGTGGCAAAACGTGGAACTTCTTGATCTATATTCTTTAGTCGTGCTTGTTCGGTCGGTATTAATGTAAGCGGTGTTTGTCGGCAATCTCTCCTAATAGGCTGTAAAGTACAGATAAATAAGGCGTGGAGAGGGAATCTCTATTCAGGAAGAGTAAGCTCGTGGATAGGTCTAACTGGAAGTCGTAGTTCGTTTGTAAATCTATTCCTATTACAACTTCTGACGACAAATTTGGTAAGTACCCGATAACTTCGGTGTAATGACGTTCATTGGCACCTAATTCCAGTCGTCCTTGACACATATGAGCGTTCCAATTACAAGTACCAATCGAACTGCGTGCTTGTGTTTAATAGTGTTCATAACCTAATTCCAGTCGAGAGGCTTCCTTAGCAGATATGAGCGTTCCATTTGCCAATCAAACTGCCTGTGTGTTTATTCAGTATAATTTTCTATTTCGGCATAACGTTACGATACGTTCTTCAATGTAAGATTAAGTAGTGCCGGTGTCGATCAAGACCATATTACAATTTTTACCAGAACCTGAGGGCGAGGTTCAGTATACATGAGGTTACACGATACTTCGGTGGTTTTGAGCTGCGTCGGTCTAGCTTCAGTGCAGCGCCTTAGCATTTTTTCCGACGGTCTCGGGCATAAACATGAAAGAAGGCCCAATTTCTTGCAACAGGAACAAAAGAACCGTGGTCGCTAGCCGCGAACGATCTATTAGATGTGGGTAATCAGGAGTTTAAAGTCAGCGGCGGTCTTCTAGGTGTTTTTAGATCTTGTCGAAGCTAGTCATATTCTCTGACGACCCTTGAGAAAAATACTACGGCTGTAAAATCAGTGTGTCGTAGTTGTTATCGAAATGTGTGGGAATTTCTGTCTAGCCAGTTAAGTTCTTGCTCCGGTGTAAACCTGCAATGCAGGCGATTAATGTCTGCAAATCTGTGATGTAATTGATAGCAGATTCATTTCACAGTTTCTAAGTCAACTTCATAGTTTACTGAGAAGTAGAAAGTTCGAAAATCATCGTTAAAATCCTTCCAACTATTCTATTTGATTCTGTTGCGGCATCTCCACGCAAAAACTGGGGTAAATACGATAGTACTGGGTCCGGTTTAAGATTTTCGGAAGTACAAATTTCTCGAAGCCTTTCCAGGAAAGTAACAGGATCTCCTCGGCCGTTGTACTAGGCCCTGGCGATGTGATCCCACTAGACGGACTTGGGATCGACGGAAGACACAGTTATTGCCGTAGTTGGAACGCCTGGGATAGTAACAGTAAATGGAGTCGGTAGTAGGAATGCTGTTGCGCCAGTCATGGTGGGTAAACCGGGAACACTGATTGCCGGTGAAGGGAAGGTCGGGACTGTCGTCGAGAGTAGCGCCGAGGCACCTTCCTCTCCCATGAGCTTAGTTAATTGTATTCTTCGATGGAAATGTTCAACCTAAACTTCATAAATTCGAAAAATAATTTTGGTTTCTCCAAGTGATAAACCCATCCTGTTCTTATATCGGGGTTGGCTTTGTTTTGTAATAAGTCGTTTGTACTTTGTGGATTTCCCTCGGCATCTATCTTACCATTTGCTACGGTTGTAGGCACTTCTAGAGTTGAGGTAAGGAATTTATCTCTCATTAGGTCGGTGCGGTGATGAAACGGATATCACATTTACTCGAAAATAACGTGCAACTCGACCCCTTTTTGTCAAAAGGCGGTTTCGGAAAATTGCCGAGAACTTTCAGGTGGTACGGTTGTATACAGTAGATGCTAACTGGTTGACGGTAGAGTTGGAAATTCTCTCTTGTATCAAGAAATTCACGCAAATATGTCAAAAATTAAATTTATAAGAAAGAAAAATGTTACTTTTTTACAATTCTAGACCAATGTCTAGGGAACCTAGCACCTAATATTAGCTCATTAGCTATTTTAACGCTTACCTAAATTACTGATGAATTCTTAAATCTAACTTTTACTTAATAGTTCCAGGCAATTGTCTGATCGCTTGTTGTCGCAATGATATTAACTTCCGGGGTGTATTGCACTCTGTATCACATCATATAGCACTTTTCACTAGTAGAAGTTCAAAAAAAGGCTTCACTAAAATTTTACTTTTGACATCAAAATTTGTCAAGTTTCGACGGGCCATTTTTCAAAAATTTGTTAAAAGTACTAAAATATTTTAATGGTATACAATTTTTTTCAAAAATCATGATATAATATTTCTTGTGCCCAAAGGACACCGCACAAAAGTATAGGAAAAAGCCGTTCGGTCAAAATTTTGGGAAAAAATTCTCCAAGTGATGCTGAACAAAAGTTCTCATGGACATAATGCTAAAAATATAGATCAATTAGATTCTTTTATTATCTTTTTTTTAAATTATTTTCACTTTTGAAGAAAAAGTTTCATACAAAAGATTCCCGATTTTTCTCGGGCTATCACGTGGGACCATCGGCGGCGGGGAACACTCTCTCACGTAGGGGAGAGGTGCCCCACTTCCTGATGCGTTCGGTAGTAGGGCACCGTTCCCCCACAGGTGGGGATGCTCCCCCGCCGCTGATGGTCCCACGTGATAGCCCGGGAAAAATCGGGAATCTTTTGTCTGAAACAGTTTCTTCAAAAGTGAAAATTATTTTTACAAAAATAGAGAATAAAAGAAACTAATTGGTCTATATTTTTAGGCTCCAAAGGCCACTGGTGGCCGAATTATTGAATTTTGAGCATTGTGCCCATAAGAGCTTTGTTCCGCATAACTTGGAGAACTTTTTCCTAAAATTTCAAAAATTTTGACCGAACGCCTTTTTTCTATACTTTTGTGAGGGGGCCTTTAGTTAGTTAGCTCAACATTGCACAACTACTAAAATTTCTTCATGTGGCGGCCTAAAAGTTTAATTTTTTGCATTTTAACCCATTTTATAATCCAAATTTAGTGAAATACGCAAAATAAAAATTTAACTATTTCAGAGTTAAACAGACTTTAAAAAAATATTGGTATTGTTGTTTTGTGGGAGTTAAAGATATATATTTCTAATTAAACATTAGACATTTATAATATCGTGGATTAAAATTGTACTATATGTGTAGATTGTAAATAGGACTTTTATAAATTTAGGTATTTAGAAAAATGACGTCATACAAAAATTGCTTGTCAAATTTCTGTCACTGTTGTAAGTACTACAAAATTTTTATTGCTATTGGAACTTTATGATTTTTTTTTTTCGAAAAATGAGTGAAAGTAATTTGGAACATCGCACAGTGATAAAGTTTCTTACTAAAAAGAGAAATCGACCAAAAATTAAAATGAAATGAAAAAATGTTCCTGGCTATACAGTTTTAATGAGACAGAGATTTAATTCAGAATGACCCCAGATCAGAAAAAAAAAGATTCGGTACGATAGATCCCCAAACTCTTTTCACCAGAGCAGAGATTTGGAAGAAAAAACATTCTGTAGAACATTTGGCCGCTTTAGAGAACGATGGGAGTTATTTTGCGCGATTTGTCACAGGCAATAAAACATGGATGTTCTATTGGGATCCCCCCACGAAGCAGGAATCCATGCAACGGATTTAAAAGGGTTCTCCATCTCTGAAGAAGGCCTTCTGAAAAGTTGATGGCGATCGATTTTGGAACTGCCAAGGAATTTTGCTTATTAAATATATGGACAAAGGGTCCATAAATAACGGGAAGGTTGAGGGAAGGACGATCCAAAACCTGAAACAGAGCTTGAGAAAAAAACATTCGAATTCATGAAGAACCAAAACTTTGCTATTGCACAACTACAGGGTCCACAAGGATCACATAGCCCTGATTAAGCATTCTTAATGTATGGAAAGACTATAATCCCAAGAATCTGATCTGCTCGACTTTTAGTCTTCGGAGATACCTGGGGATATGTATATTTTTGAACGAAGCTTTTTCTATTTCAGTACTGGACACTGATTGAAGAACGCAAATAAGGCGTTTTAGTTCTGATTGAAGAGATTGTGGGTAAGAGAGTGATATGAACTCTATAAACAAGGGATTTGATGACTGACTGTTTTTGGGCGGGATGGTGATGTGAGGAAGCATTTAGATCTCTGTCCGTGTGAGTGGCTTTTCTATATACTAAGTGGCCTAAAGTTATTTCTGACTTTCGAATAATAAGAAGATCTAGAAAAGGAAGAGTATCTTCACCTTTGATATTAAAAATAATAATGCACTCCTTTTCCTAGATGTTCTTATTAATCCAAAGTCCAATATGACTGCAGACTACTCATTATAAAGTCCACTCACGCTGATAGATATCTAAATGCTTTCTCGCATCATTCCGCT
>CM032446.1:117397151-117399651 GCA_019049505.1 Pachyrhynchus sulphureomaculatus | reverse complement strand
AGAAAACGACAAATATCGCATTTAACTAATTATACATACATAATATACAACTGTCAGTTTCAGAATTGTTAACACTAGCCAAAAAGAGCTAAAAAGGTCTAGTTCGTCTTTTTGAGCAGAACCTGGCGCGATGAAAAGAATAAGTGCAGCTCATGTTAAGCTTCAACTTCGAAAAAATCTATTAGTATCTTGATTAAAAAAAATGCTTTCTTGTAGTAAATAAGTTAGTCCAAAAAATCGTAAAAAAAATTTTTCTCATCGATTAAAATCTTCTACATAAACATTTACAGCATTTCCTAACAAAAAAAATCAATTTGACCTTAGCTATGACCATCCCTCTATATCCCTTAGAGTTTTTATTTTATAAGAACTAAAAAAGTGCCAATAAAACTAAAACAGTTTCACAGAGCATCTGCCAACATTACTGTCGACTCAAAATATTCTTACCAAAAGAGCATAAACGTTTAGTGCCCAAACGTTCACGACAGTTTTGGAACATTCTGCTTAAAAAGAAAATAAAATAAATGAAATGTAACCCACTATTTTGTTCCGAATGGTCACATGCTTATGAAATCCTACTTATACCATATGTAAAAATGGAGAAAACATTTAATTCTTTCGGAGTTATGAGTCCCCTCTTGAATACATTCTGCTAGTTCGTTTTAAAATACCATTTGTACTATTAAGTAAGCGTTAAAATAATATTAACATACTAGCCAACTACCGGATTAGATATGGAACGTTTCGACTATCTTTTCTTTTTTAAATATCATGCTCAAGATTTAATTCAATTACAAGAACAATAATTTTAAAATTATTACGAGAGTATTTAAATTAAAATGTAATGATATTAACAGTTTCACCCAAATGGGCGACAATTGACGTTATTAGTGGTTGTTCTTAATTTGCAGTATTTCCCTAATAAAACTACAAAATAATAAGTCCAGTTTAGTTTAAACAAATACAATTTTAGTTCTACAGAAAATGTTAAAAGTGTAAACTATGATGTTTATTTCAGTGAACTTTACGCAAATAATCTTTAAAGAAAACATTTTTTTCCGTAAAAAAAATACCTATCTGAAAATCGGTTACATCATTTAATCCTTGTTGAACCATATAATCATACAAAAAATGACAATATACTCACGTGGTTTGAACATGTTTTAATGAAACATCAATAATTTTGGATGTACTGATTTTTCACGATCACAAAATATTATAATCAAAATGGATATTTACATATCAAAATATGTAAATTGTGAATGAAAGTTCAACCGTAATTTTTTTTTGCCTAATCTGAATAGCCATAGGGTAGGGATCACTGTAACATGATGCAGGAAACCTTTATTAGATTTCAAAAATGTTAAAGAATTAACTGTTATAATGCACATATACATATATTTCTTCATTTCTAACTGGATTTGCCATTATTATTAACATATTTATAAGCTAATACTTGGTGAAATAGAAAACACCGAAAATATAGCATGCTTGGTGGTAATATCCTCATACCTTACAAAGATCTCGTCAACTCGTGCAAGCTTAGATACAGAAATAAATTTCTGAAAATTGTAATATTTTTATACCGTTAAATTATTTCCTCAATCATTCAAAAATACCTCAAAATACCGTCACTTACTCGAAAGCATACAAAAATTAGTTTATCTTTTTTACCTTAAGTCTACGTTCTTCACAATCTAAAGACATCGTAGCGATTTTATATAAATCGGAGATCCTTTTGGATTTATCTCGTATGGTTGATAAACAGAAATCATTTGTTTCGTCATTTTTTTTAGTAAAATTTTTTCGCATATTACTGCAAGTAAATTCTATCAGGTGCACATTATCATTTCAAACTATTTCTATAAAGCCCAAAGAATTTGGCATTCCATATACCCACAGAAGACAGTGGCATAGTAGTCGAGTGAATTTTCGAGATGATTAAATCAGGGTATGAATATGTGGAGCAGCAAGATCGCGATGGTCGTGAGCGTTAGAGGCCTTCACAGAGACACCGATTCCATAATTTAAAAATTTGTATTCTTATTTATATATTTTTTAAACAAATTTGTACGATTATCACGCTGCTATATTGAGTAGATTTGAAGTGTTTAGTCAGTGTTAATACACCTTTTTATTATCATTAAAAACTGTATGTACTCATATTTATTTACGAGCACAAATTTGTGACCAAGTAATCAATAACACAACTGATCATAAAAATGAGTGATTTAGCAATAAGCAAGCACATTGTAATATGTTTGCACATATGTATTATTTTCTTCACTTTTAATAAATACAACATAAAAGTTTCAAAAAACATACCTATCAAACAGTTTGCCACGTTACTCTAGAGCTAAACAAATAATCTAATAGCAAATCGCGTTTTTGCCATGAGTTTGTGTAAAAATTTTAATAAAATAATCGTGAACGTTTTCTCTGTGTGCATTATTCTCAGGTGTATAAAATTTTTAACATATCCATCTAAATTTTCCTCTTT
>CM032446.1:117387151-117392151 GCA_019049505.1 Pachyrhynchus sulphureomaculatus | reverse complement strand
CCGTTTGAAGGCACAGTTTGGGGACAGTACACTGTCTCAGAATCGTGTGTATATGTGGGCGAGAGAATTTAAGGGCGGACGAGAACGGGTTGAAAACGAAAGTCATGATCGACGCCCTAGGTCAAGCCTTACAGATGACAACATCCGTGACATTAGACACCTTATCGAAGGTGATCGCCGATTAACCGTTGAAGAAATTTTCTCAGAAGTGGGTATCAGCTATGGAAGTGTTCAATTCATAATTACTGATCGACTCGGTTTCAGAAAAATTACTGCTCGGTGGGTTCCAAGGTTGTTGACTGGAAACCAAAAACAGGTTAGATCGGAGATCGCTGAAAGGCTTCTGAATCGATTTCAGCAAGAAGGGGAGGTCTTTTTAAAACGCATAGTGACATGTGATGAGACGTGGGTACATCACTACACTCCCGAGTCCAAAATGGCAAGTAAGGAGTGGCGAAGAAAGAATGAAGGTTCCCCAGTGAAGGCCAAAACTCGTCTCTCTGCTGGAAAAGTCCTTGCAACGATTTTTTTTGACTCTAGGGGAATTTTACTGATCGATTTCCTGCACGATCAACGTACGGTGAATGCGGCTTACTACTGCCAGTTGTTACTGTTGGTAAAAGCCACCTATCGAAAGAAAAGACGGGACATGCCCATCAGAGATGGCATTCTCCTCCAGGACAACGCCAGGTCTCACACTGCGGCTTTGACAAGGGATACACTGGAAGAAATGGGCTGGGAAACCCTCGAGCACCCTCCTTATAGCCCTGACTTATCCCCCTGTGACTATTTTTTGTTTGCGCCTATGAAAGAATCACTGGGAGGACAGCGATTTGGAAGCAATGAAGAAGTCGAGGAACACGTGCGCAATTGGCTTACAACCCGCGCTCAAACCTTTTATGACCAGGGAATACGGAAACTTCCAAATCGGTGGCAAAAGTGTGTAGATCACGCAGGAGATTATATTGAAAAATGTTAAATCAATGATTTGTGTGTATAAGGTTATTCAATAAACGTATAAAAAAAAAATTACCGTTTATATTTGATTTACCCACGTATATATATACATATACATATACATATATATATATATATATATATATATATATATATATATATATATATATATATATATATATATATATATATATATATGTACTTTCTAAAGCTACCGACTCTTTTAAACACTTTAAGTTATATGCTGTATAATAAGTCGATATTTGATTTATTTAAAACAAAAATACACGTCTTTTCATTACAGAGTATGAGCAGATATCACAGGGCCTATGGCAGATATGACTAAAAATGAATAAACAAAAAATGTAAAAGTTTTAATGGAAGGTCACTTTATTTTTTTTACAAATCTAATATTTTTATAAAGCTGACATGACATTTTATATAAATAATAATGTTACTTTATACTCCTAATGCTTTCCTCCACGTTGAAATTAAATAAGCGATCAAACATAGTCTCTAGTGAAAAAAAAAACAAATATATTTAAATTATCAATTCTTTAGCTAAACGGCCATTTTGTGTTCATATTTTTTATTTAATAACAAGGTATTACTCCTAGCTAAGTATAGATGTTATTGTGTTTATTAATAATTTAGTTATTTAATTTTAAAATATTTAAAAAATTCAAATATGGCTGTATTTTTATTTAATTATATAAAGTAGTAAGTGTGGTATGGTAATTTCTACAAATAATGGTTTTTGCATAACTCTGTTTAGTAGGAGTAGCAGATTGAATGGCATTTCGAATTTTATCTTGCAGTTATTCTAATATCACAGAATGAGTGCTTTAAACTGGGTCCTGGACATAACCCCACAGAAAATAATCCAAGGTAGTTAGTTATATCAGCCTATCGAGCCGACCCTCTTACCGCCCCACGAGTTGCAATTAAGCGACTTTCAAATCTTTTATTAACGAATTCTTGAATCGATTGTGCGTTGTGTACTAGCGCCCCGTCGATCGAAATATAAACTTCTGAAAAGGTCTACACGTTTAAATAACGTTCACTGGTTAGAGCTCCTTAAGAAAATATGGATCCCAGTAACTTAATTCCAACTATACCGACTCATATGTTTATTCTAAATCTTATTTGATTGTCCCCCATTCTTGTATCATGTTTGTTGATAGTCGACCGTGTTGTGCCTGTTAAAAATTCCATTATTTGTAAAATAGTATTCGTCTATAACTAATATACTGTCACATGAATGTATTTTAGAAGTCAATGACAACAATTCAATGTAATTTCGACATGGTTTTCTTACCAATGTTGATGAATTTAAAATTCGTAGCGTTTATACCTACCCCTCGCGGTTTTCTGGATCTTGTACCTGATTTCGAAACTTTATTTGTAGTATTCCGTTTTAACCGTTTGGCTAAAAGCCAAAAAGACAACTTAGCTGTTTTGGTTTTCACGGCACACTAATCGCCTATTTAATTCAAACGTAATAGCTTATCATATTAGCTTCATACTAGAAATAATAGATTTGTAAAAAATAAATTGAACCTTAGTTAAAACTTTCACATTTTTGTGTTAATTTTTAGTCATATCTTCTCGTAGTCAGAAACGAAAAGAAGTAAATTTTTTCCCTAATGATAAATCAGATATCGGTAAACGTATCATAAGTCATTAAAAAGTAATCCTTGAAAAAAATTTAAACACTGAAAAAAAGTGGGAGATTTACATTTGACAAATCTAAGAAATACAGGGTTCCTTAATTCTTAGATTTGTGCAATTAGTGTTTCGTATGTTAATTGCTTTTGAAATAAAAATTTTTATTAGGGAGGTATAAAATAATCAATGACTTCACAAAACACATCCCAAATGAGTTTTCAATAAAGTTTTTCTCCGATCTTTACTGAAAACTGACGACCTTGAAATTTTTGTTTTTTATATACTAGATAAAATTAAAATAAATTATTAAACGTAAACGTTTTTGATCAGTAATTTTCGAGATAAGGGGAGAACAGCGATTTTTTGCAATTTTTTAAAAATAGTACAAACAAAAGTGTGCGCAACTATTATATTATATATATGTATATGTATACTTTTGGAATCGTGTTTTTACAAGCTTTCCTGTGACACTCCACTCGATGACCTGGTAGTTTTTTTCTCACTTCCGATTCCACCCCCTAAAACTACCCTTAAGTCAAAATTTAACTTTCAAAACTACTCGGCTCTGATGAGGCCATCAATTCCTATATTAGTACGGAACACTAAAAATTAAATAGTTGTATATGTCAGTTATTAAAAAACAGAAAATAGTTTCGATACTAGACAAAAAGTTTCAATTTTTTCTTTCCATGGCGTAATACCCAAAAAAGTTTTTTTTTTTAAAAGTAAGTCATGACTCCCAGTAGATTAGGGAAAATCGTACTGTAATCGATATCTGAAAGGTAAATACCTTGTTGTGATAGATTGTGATGTAATTTTAAATAAATTTGAAAAATTATAATAGTTACGGACATTTGTATTTAAAATAAAAAAGTTTTTTATTTCCAGTTAAACCGAAAGTGGTTTTATTAAAAAAATAACAATTTATGTCCGTTTAAGACCAAAAGGTTATCAAAACATTACTTAAAAAATTGCGACATTAGGGAGGGTAACAACATCCTTAGTTACCCGATATTTACAACTATGCTATATATATATATATATATATATATATATATATATATATATATATATATATATATATATATATATATATATATATATATATACACATATTCTTACCTTAGATGTATAAGAAATCTTAGCCACTTAGGCCCCCATTCCACATCTTTGTCCTTGCATTCACTCGGCATATAGAGTGTGCGTTGGCGAATAAATGTCTGAGAATTCGGTGGCATATCGGAGAAGTCATACATTACAACAAACATTTTAACAACAGTTCCCAGAGGGTTAAATAAGGTCACCTGAACTGTTCCAGCTTTAGGTACATTGTATCCCTTCTTTCCCAAATGAATATGACCCTTAAAAGAAAGAAATGGTTAAATTGTATGTAAACTAAAATTATTGATGTCGGCTTTAGTTGACTGTATAGTATACATGTTATTTTCAAAGTTGAAATATTTTCTTAGTAACTCGTAGATTTCCTAAAATAACTAATACTACACAAAAAATGTCGATTTTAATCTTAATTTTTAGTGCTTTTTACTAAATAAAATCTTTTAATCTGTAATAGCAAATATTGTAGCATTCGAATACTATTTAATTAAAGGCTGGTTCATTACAATAATTATAACGATATGTAGGCAAAACTGAACGTTTCACTAATAATTAATAAATCAAGCTGAACTAAGCATGAATTTTTGGGGTTACAGGAATCCCAATTTTAAGGTAACCTTTTCTAAATTCAGTACAGTAAGTAGCGTAATCCGAATGAATATTTAGAGAAAACCAGGAATTAACAACAGCTTGAAACGCACGAAAACATTTTAAGTACTTTAAATGTCCATAATTATTGTTTTTTTCTCCACATCTTTGTAGTAAATCAACTTTTTGTAAAAGTTTATGACAAGCATTACCAGCAATGGCCTGTTTTCCACTGTGGACATACTCGCTAGCTACGTTACATTATTGAGCCCATTTTTCAATGACATATATAAAGTATATACATACCCCTAACATTAAATGACGTTCTGGGGGAGAAATCACATCAATTACAAGAGTATGATGATCTATCTAAAATTGGCGAGCACACAATTTTTAATATTTTTCGCTGTTGTTTTTTTTACCTCCACTATTTTTTCAAGCGAAAAAAAATAACTTCAACAGCTACCAATCGTATCGTCTATATCTAATTCTTTTTTTAAGGCATCGCTCCATATGCAAGGGCATGTACTCGAATGAGTCATTATTCCGGTGAGTGTATTGGCGGGTTTTAAATCTGTAGCGATGGTGGCGTAAAAATCATTAATTTTTAAAAGTGAGCGCATAGCATATTTATATTATACTTTTCTTGTATATGAGCCATAAATACCCAA
>CM032446.1:117364651-117382151 GCA_019049505.1 Pachyrhynchus sulphureomaculatus | reverse complement strand
TTAATGTAAATGAGAAACAGAGTAGGAGACAGTATGGAGCCCTGGGGCACACCGGCGTTGATAGTGAGGCTGTTAGAAAGAAATCCGTCGACCGCCACTCGTAAAGAACGCTCTCTGAGGAAACATGAGAGCCACAAACAGAACCTTTCAGACATACCATAAGAGCGCAACTTAGCCAACAGTCCATCGTGCCAAACACGGTCGAATGCCTTGGATATGTCAAGAGCAACCGCTCGAGATTCTCCAAAGTGTTCAATTGCGTTGTTCCAAACATGTGTTACATAAGTCAGAAGATCTCCTGTTGATCTATGTTTACGAAAACCATATTGATGATCGCTGTGCACGTGTGTGCGTCTGCGTGGACGTGGTAGTGTGAGCGTTGGGGTGGGAGCGTATGTATACGCACGTATGTGCGCGCCTGTGTGAGCGTGTGCGAATCTGTGTGAATGCACACACGCCAATGAGGGTGTGTGTGAAGGCGCGTGGATGCGTGCGAGCGTGGGTGGGTGCATACGTAGGTGCGTATGTAGATGCGTGCATGGATGCGTCTGAGCGTGCGTGCGTGTGTGTAGAAACTTCTATATTTTTTAATTACCTTAAATACGATGGTAGATACTAGTTTTACAATAAAAGTATATTCAAATAACCCCAATCGCCTTAACAAATACGCTTTAACGTTTTATACAAAAACAATTTTAAGAATTTTGAACACCTGGACATTCTGTTTCCTTCTAAATTCGATAACAACACGATTTTGAATAACCATTAAACATAAAATAACAATATTTTTTTCTCATTTACTTACTAGAAAATCTAAAAAATGAAACTGAGATAACTGGCCATATTTATAAGTCTAGGTATATTGTCAAAAATAGTTAAGTAAATCAAAAAAAATATAAATTTTACTTGATCTTTTTAGACCACGAATGTCTTCTTAATTGTTTAATCTAACTTAGTTATTCAAGTCTTGACAATACCATCTTCGATCAAGGAGCAACTTCAGAAAGCGGAATCAGCGGAATATCGAGAACGTAATAAAATTATTTTGGTACATAAACTACATGACTTAAAATCAGCTGAATCGGAACATCTGTGGAGAGTGCGGTTTTAATGGAAGAGTAGACAATAGTATTCTAGATGGGCTGCAGCAACAATAATAACCTAAAAAAATATTTTTTTAACCGTACGTCTTCAGTGCCACCGTCACTAAAAAAATTAATTTTAGAATATTTTTCGTTTTTAACATTAGCAGCATAAGAAAAAGCCATTTATATTTACCGGTTGTGCGATTTTATTTGGTTCTCTCTCTCTTTCTCCCCCTATCTCTTTAGTAATAATAAGAAGAATAAATACAAAACGGCTGCTATCGTCTTCGAGATCGTTTTGTAAGGCGACAAAAAGTTCAATTTTCTAAAAACTATTTACTATTTTTAGTTTGAATTTGCGTTATTAAAATGATGGTTTACTGTTATGTTCTGGACTTAACCAAAGTGGATTGCCCAAGTTTAGGAAATTGACAGTACCTTGAGGGAGCACCCAAAGAATTACCATACTAGTTACTTTTTAAATTGAAAACAACCGCATATTGAAAATATGTTCTTTTATAGGCCAATTAAAAAATAATAAAATATATTTATTTCAGGTCCATCGACAGTGGATGAATATTATTCAAAATTCTTTATTATCTGGCAAAGATGCAAATACTGTCTAGAAATTTATAAAGTTTGTCATAATTATTGTGAGTCGAAGTACCTCACCACCAAAAATTGAATGTTGTCTCAACTTTAAATCTTCATAATCAATTCCAAGATAAGAAAAGATGATACCTAGTGAGATAACATTAGCTTAATTTTTATTTATCATTTGAATTCTCAATTAATATATTTTATGAAGACCATCCATTTAATGTTCTACAGTGAGATTTTAATAATTTTAACAATATTTTTAAGTATTTTTTTAGATCTAAAATACTAAAAAGTTTGTGTGGAAAAGTTTAGGCACTAAAATGATTTTCCAGTTAACATTTATTATTAAAATCTTGAAATCAAGCCCTCTTACCTTTTAGGAATCAACAACTGTTCAAGGTATAGCTAGTAGACTAATTTTTATTATTAATTACTACATAATTTTTTTTCCAGTTACTATTATAGTAATGCGAAAGATTGTAATACGTGGCATTAAGTTTGATAATTTACTACTTATGTTACGTATATATGCGTTATATGACATTTGTTACAATTTTCAGCTTGTCACTAAAATTTTAGAAATGAAATAATCTTAAAATGAAAAATTTATTGCAGGCTTTACATCTACTCTTGTTGACTCTCTCTATACCTGCCAATATTATACTTTGGCAGCTACTACTCCTAACCTCCAATTTCGAGTTATCTAAAAATTCCACAGTAGACAAGTATAGTTTTTTTACTGCTCTTTACCTTTTTATTTTTACCCCCCCAACATCACACACAGCTAATACGAGTATTTTAGTTTTCAATCAATTTATTCTTGTTATTATCATTAGTGTATTGATAAATTTATTGGAAATGTCTAATCTAAAAAGTTATAGTGCGTTTTTCGTACCATTTTGTACGAATACTACAAAAACAACTACCGAAATTTTTTTTTAAATGTGCCACAGATGTTAACTGTCGAAATCAATGGTTTCAAGCAGCACGACGTATTAATCCTAAAACATCAAACTTTTTCTATTGTGAAGATCACTTCGATGTAAGTATTTTAAATATATATATAAAAAATATAAATAATAAAATAATAATAATCATTTTTGCGTTGAAGTCGAACATAACCTATAGCCTTGTTACCGTAACTTTCGCGTAACCCCTACAAATCATTTAATTCTATTTAATAAAAAGATTTTGTTTCTTATTTACATGTACATTTTTAACAAATATAACCAAATATAGCATACTTCAATAATTTTGGCAGTATATACACAGGTAGAAGCTGTTGACAATACTTACGTGAAAATAATTTAACGTAATAAGGTCACAAACATGGCAGCCAATCGTGGCGCTTTTTCAAATTTTAATTTATTTATAATTAATTGTAAAAAAATTTCAAAAGTGTGTCGTATCGATTATCAATATTATTTATGATAAAGTTTTAAAATAAAGTAAAAAAATTGATAATTATTTTTTATTCAAAAACCCAATTCTAAGATTTCGTTTCAGGACCTACAGATGACATTGTAGTATCAGTCGACATTTTAAAAAGCTAATGTCAGTAATTATTAAATGAACCTAATGAAGTTGTTGCTACATTTTTTTTTTGGAAAATGGCTTGCGAATATCTCCAAATAGATTTAAAACCTTTAATACTACAACTGTTAGTCAAAAATATAATCTAGAAACATATAAATTATTATGGAGAACTTAGCTTTATATATCTTAAATTTATTAAACTAGATTCTAATTTATTTATAGAAGCCCGTTATAAATTTATTAACAAAAATATTAGCATAAATTATGATTACAATATAATTTTTCATTTGGAACTGCTGATGCATGTTACAAACCTATTTATTTCGATTTCTTATAAGGAATATTTCTTGTAAGAAGTTGTATACCAAAAACCACTATTTGCTATAAGTTAAAGAAATTACTGAGCTTCTTATCAAATCAGACGTTTGTAGGAGACCAATTTGTATCCGAAGTTAAGTAATCTATTATTATTTGTTTAAAAACTAGTTGTTTATTGTATCAATTCAAACCGAGCAAATTGTTAACTGCCTTAAATTTTGGCATGTTTTTAGTGTTCCTTACGGAACACTTATAAGATCACTTCGGTGTCTGTCTGTCTGTCTGTCTGTCACACCCAATTTTCTCCGAAACTATTTGACATAGAAAGTTGAAATTTGGTAATAATATAGGAATTGATGGCCTCATCAGAGCCATGCAGTTTTAAGAGTTAGATTTTGACTTAAGGCGTTAGTTTTGGGGGGTGAAATCGGAAGTGAAAAAAAAATTTTTTTTACTAGGTCATCGAGTGTAGTGTCAAATGAAAGCTTGTGAAAACACGAGTAAAAAATGTATATATAATGTAATCCTTGCGCGCACTTTTATTTGTATTATTTTTAAAAAATCGCGAAAAATCGCTGTCCCGAGCCTTATCTCGAAAAGTACTTATCAAAAAATTTTGAAAAGATTCCGGAATATGCTCCACGGGGTGTAGATTGAACGAAAATTATCACGAGTGCATTACCTTTAATAATTTTTCTGGTATTAAAAAAAAACAAAAATTTCAAGGTCATCAGATTTCAGTAAAAATTGGAAACAAACTTTGTTGAAAACTCATTTGGGGTGTGTTTTGTGAAGTCACTGATCATTTTATACATCTGTAACAAAATTTTTTATTTTAAAAGCAATCAACGGGCGGAACACTAATGCGCAAGTTCAACTTGCACTTGACCGGTTTTTTATGTAAAATGATCGTATTATGTTAATTATTTCTAGTTTGTAAATAACAAATCCTATAAAGAATTCCTTTTATATTGTGTTCCAAGAAATATCTATTTGGATTCAAAGTTTTCGTGTCCTATACTTTTTTTGTAAAAAATAAAATATTTTAATTTAAATAATCGACCCACATTTAGCCAAGCTCAACGATGCTCCCAATGTAAGTAGTGTTGTAATGTCAATTTATCACTTAGTAGTCAATTTGATTAAAATGGGGTAATTAGGCAAATTTTTTTACATTTTATAGTAAATATAGTTGTGGTTTCAAGAAACAGACTTTGCGTTTTAATCTTATTCCGTTATAGATCCCGTATCACCTCGAGTAAATAGGGAGTGATATGGTCTTATAACGAAGTTACATAACTTTTCAGGGGATGCATGTCAAATCTATCGTCCGTGTTTTACAACCAAAAAGGTTCATTCTTGTTTCAATAAGTAACTATGAACCTACGCGTATTAATCCTTCCATATAATCTTTTGGTGGAACTGTGGAAAATTGGTTTTGCAATTTTCCAACCGCCCCTCGGACTGTTATTATTTCCCCACCGTAAGAGCACGCCGAACCGCTGTTAACGGTACCTCACCTTCAGCGCGCGTCAATGCCTAGGTACGCGCATCAACAGGGCCTCCCTGCGATTATAAAATATCGTTAGGCACACTGAAATGAAGAACCAGCCGATTTTTCAACCCGTAGCAGACACCGTCAAGCAGCACCGCCAAACGGACAACCCGATCCAACGTTGCCGGATTGTATCCTTTTTTTATATGTAAAAAATATAGGCATTAAAAAGCCATTAAAAGATCTGTTACAAATAATATAAAAAAGGTAAATTAGAAAAACTGGATATTTTATACAGAAAGAATAAAAAAAATGCGTATGTCTAATAAACACGGTAGAACACGATATTATTTTCGAACTAACGATTTGTTTAGTTTTTTTTTTTTTTTAAGTAAGCTTTTTTTTAATTAGGTCTATTAATTTACGGAAAAGCTTTCAAATTTAAACTTTTAAATTTTGTAAAACACTCTTAATTTTGGTGAGATATTTTCTCGATTTTGAGAAAACCACCTATTTAATGTTGGATAATACTGTCCCATTTATAAAAAGGAAGTTTAAAACTGGTCTAATTTGGTAATTAGACGTTTAAATTGACAGCAGCACTAGTAAGTGAACTAACAGTATAATGGTATGCAACACAAAACCAGAAAATTTGTTTTCATATATGAGTAAACCGAGAAAAATTAAATATTGTGTTAAAATTCTGAAAACTTTTATATTTTCTATCGGTCCCAAAACCTTTACACTTGCTTTTTATATTAAATTTTCTTATAAAAACGTTTATTTGGTTATTTCCAATACAGAATATTACATTGTCAAAAACAAACGTCAACTGAACAGCTACAAATTTTAAATTTCATGGTAGCAAGACTGGGTCCTTTTAAACCCCTTTAAATACTAAGAGTATAGTTTGGAAAAAGAAGATAGTGAAAAACTTTTCTCCATGTATATCAATGAACATGTTCCGTCTACATTATACATCATAAAGATATACAGATATATTCTTACATTTCTAACAACTTAATCCAAGTTAATATACAATAAACATAACTAAAACTTACTATATAAGCAGCTATAAGAATAAACACCTACCAGATATGGAGATGACACCTTATCATGATCACCAAAAGCATAGAAAAATACGGTAACTGGAACAAAAATATGTTTTGGCACGAAAGAACCGCTGGCTCCCAACTCGGCAGTAAAACCATGAACAGTTGACACTGGCTCCAATCGACCGTTTAAGATAGACTCCTCAAAACTGCCTGTTAGAAGAAAATAAGAATTACTGTGTTAATATAACGCAACAAACAAGTAACAAAAAAAATATTTCATGAACATTGTATTTCATATATTTAATATATAATAATAATGCATATATAACACATGGGCTGAAAAGTCCCGGGCCTAACACATAGATGGCGCTAGTTTTATTGCAGTCACCTTTTTTTCAGTTAATACTAACCTTCAAAAGACAGCTGTTAAAATTTCATGATATTCTATTCATTAGTTTGTGAGTTATTGTGCTAAGAGTGACGCTACTTTTGTTATTTTCAAAACAATGGATCAAAAACAATTTCGTGTTTTAATTTTACACTGCTTCTTGATGGGAAAAATACCGTTCAAGTGAAGCAATGGCTTGAAAAGTGTTATGCGGACTCCGCTCCATCAGAAACAACAATAAAACGTTGGTTTGCTGACTTCAAACGTGGTCGTAGAGACACCGATGATGCAGAACGCAGTGGACGTCCAAATGAGGCGGTAGCACCAGAAAACATCAAAAAAATCCATAAAATCGTTTTGAATGATCGAAAAGTGAAGTTGCGTGAGTTAGCTGACATCGTAAAGATATCAAAAGAACGTGTTGGCTTTATATTGCATGAGCATTTGACTATGAGAAAGCTCTGTTCAAAGTGGGTGCCGCGTTTGCTCACTGTTGATCAAAAACAAGAACGTGTTGATGATTCTGAGCAGTGTTTGGCCATTGTTAGAGCGGCGCTGGAATGATTGCGTTGCTCTTGATGGAGATTACGTTGATGAATAAAGCTAATTTTGGACCAAAAAAACCGTGTTTTCTTTGTTAGGCCCGGGACTTTTCAGCCCATGTGTTAATATTCCAAAAAAGGTTTTACAATTTTCATGGATAATGAAAATCATCAAGGATAAAAAGAAAAATAACCTATTGCCTCTTTGCATAAGAATGCACAATGTTCCCTTAAATTAGACTTGGCTGTTGCTCATATTAAAATAACTTTAATCTACCATTTTTATTTGACCAACAATTATTCCTAATTTTTTGAGTCATTGTTTTATACTACTGATAAGCAAAAATACATCCAGATCTTAGACCACACTGTGGCACGTAGGTGCCAAACGCAAACGACGTGGACGGAACGACTAGAGCGACAAAATCAATACCATTATATAGAGGTGTTCTCGGTAAGAGAGATACGCGCGGGGCGAATGCTCAAATTTTTGACATTATTACGCTACATCAACCACATCTGGGAATTTAAAAAAAGAATATTTTGGGACAACCAAACCGTGGAATAATCCTAAAGCACAACTTGTGCACATCTCAGTAGGAAAGATGATAGCCGTGGACAACCAACCTTTTTTTGTAGAAAATATAGGTAGGCGTAAAAATGAAACATTATTATATTAAAGTTATTGTTGTTATTTACTTTTGTACAGTAAAATGTATCTATAACTTTAAGGATAAAGGTAACAATAAACCATTTTGAAAATAATTTTCTTCCCTTTCTTTATCAAAAAATAAGCCAGCAAAATAATTTTCTTAGTCCAGTCAGAATACGACCAAAACAGGCCAAAAACCAATTTAACAATTTAACTCAGCCACTCAACATGTACAGTAACCTGTGTATAATAATTAAAAATAACTTTGGTTACTGAAAATATTATAAAACTGGAAAAAAAATATTTTTTTAAAAACAAATCGTAAATTTGCATTAAAAAAAAAAAATTAAATTTGAGACTAAAATGGCCAATTTCTCGGGCCTAAATTGTTTCAATGACTTCTTAACAGGTGTACAAGTATGAAATGCGGATTTTTTTCTAAAAAAACATGTTAAATTCGGAAGAATGATAAAAGTGCTTTATTCAAAGTATGCTCCATCGCTTGTTATACATTTTTCCCATCTTTCGGGCAATTTGTGAATACCACGCCAGTAAAAATCTTACCCTTTTGCTGCGAACCATTCATCGAGCCATTTTTTCACATCTTCGTACGAACCAAAGCGCTGCTCAGCAAGTGCGTGACCCAACGATGCAAACAAGTGGTAATCGGAAGGAGCCAAGTCTGGTGAGTAAGCCGCATGGGGTAGAACTTCCCAGCTCAGTGCTTCCAACGTGTCGCGAACTGGTTTTGCCGTATGTGATGGAGCATTGTCATGAAGAAAAATGACTTTGTGTTGCCTCTTTCGGTATTCTGGCCTTTTTTCAAGCAGCGAACGGTACAAATCGGTCAATTGTTGTTGGTAACGTTTAGTATTAACCTTTTTTCTAGGTTTTAACAGCTCATAATAGACCACGCCCCTCTGGTCCCACCAAACACAGAGCATCGTCTCTCTGCCAAAGCGATTCGGTCTTGCGGTCGATGTGGATGGTGCGCCTGGGTCTACCCATGATTTTTTGCTCTTAGGATTCTCAAAATAAATCCACTTTTCATCCCCTATAACTACACAATGCAAAAACGACTTCCTTTTGTACCGAGCGAGCAAAATGTCACACGTGTGTTTGCGCTTTTTTTTCCATTTGCCTGTCGTTCAACTTATGTGGTACCCATCTACCGGTCTTCTGAATCTTTCCCATCTCTCGTAGCCGATTGGAAACAGCTTGTTGACTAACGCCCAATTGCTCGGCGAGTTGTCTTTGTGTTTGCGAATCATCTTCGTCCAACAATGCTTGCAATTCCACATTTTCGTATTTTTTTTGGCGGTTTTCCTCGTTCCTTGTCTGCAACATCGAAGTCACCACTTTTGAAACGCCGAAATCATCGTTCACACGTATCTTGCGATGGAGCATGTTCACCATAAGCTTCTCGAAGTAATCGGTATGATTCAACAGCAATTTTCTTCAAATGAAAACAAAAAATTAATGCTGTCCGCGAATGCTCTTTGTTCGGTATAAATTTCGACATATTGAACACAACAACACAACACTATGCACACACTTTTCCAATTTATCACTCGTGCGCGTCTGACACTTGTTGATGACACAACAAAATGGTGCAGTATCAAATCTTTATAGCACAAACTGCATTGGCGTCTGAAATCCGCATTTCATACTTGTATACCTGGTAAGTACCACAAATGAAAGCTTAGGGACTAAGGAACCTTTTCTGATATTTTTGGTAAGGTAGTAGTATACTGAAAAAAAGTTGTTTAAAAAATTCGTCAGAAGAAAAAACGTGGGTAAAACTTATCGATATTATGATATATATAGTAGGACCTCCGTTATCCGGGGTAACGACGAGGAGAGGGTCCACATAATCGAAAACTCCCGGATAAACGAATCACAATTTTTTATTAATTAAATGTGCTAGGTAGGAATGTTAATTAAGAAAATCTGGCTAGACGATATTTTTTTTAATAAGAAACAAACGTTTTACATTATTATTAATTTTCATCATGTATACAAATGTCCATAATACATATACATTAAATTTTCATTTAGAGAAAAAATTTTACTTTTTTTTATTAAAGATTTCTTTTCTAATATCTGTTCTCATGGCCCGTAACGCGATGATTTTGCTATAATCGGCGTTCTCAAAATAATTTAACAGAAGTTCATCGCCTCTAACGCTTGGTTGCGTGTAATTTTCTTCGTTTCCAAAACAATAAAAGAATCTTCGTTGTCATCACTCTCGTTTCCATGGTCAATCTGCGAAGAGATCGATGGCCCGTCTTTTCTGTGGAGATCTGCTATTTCAGTTTCTGTTATTTTTTCGAAACCTTCTTCGTTCAGTCACTTTCCAGCCAATTTATCATATCTTCCCTGTCAACATGGATGAAATCCGGGAGAGCTTAACGATGTCGAGATATGAGTCAGTTTCAATATCTTCTGAGGTTTGTTGGTTAAATCTTCTTGTTTTAATATTTTCGTCCATGAAAGTTTTAATGTTGTAGGGGGTAAATTTACTCAGGCATCACACACAGCAAAAATAGCATCTTTTATTGTCCACTTGTTTAGGATTTCTTTTATTGACTCGGCGCTACTATTTTCGTCGAGTAGAAATCGAAGGAATATTTTTTTGTATCTTCGTTTTAAACTTGATGTTACCCCTAGATCCATCGGCTGGATTAGTGACGTTACGTTCGCTGGAAGATAATGAACGAAAATTTGTCCATCTTTGGTGGCCAAGATTGATTCAGCTGGATGGGACGGAGCATTATCGAGCAATAAAACAGCTCTAAGGGGTAGATCTTTTAAGTGTTGACGTACTGAAGGTACAAATTTATCTTTAAACCACGACGTAAAAACTGCTTGATTCATCCAAGCTTTTGGATGATTATAATAATCGCAAGGAAGACTTCGAATTTCGGTTCCTTCAAACGATCGAGGTTTTTCTGCCTTCCCTATAACAATTAATTTTAACTTGTGTTCTCCTGAAGCATTAGAACAAGTCATAATTGTGGTCTTTTTTGCTGGATTTGTGACCAGGAGCAGATTTTTCGGATTGAGCTGCTAAGGTTTTTGAAGAAAGCATTTTCCAAAACAATCCTGATTCATCCGCATTACAAATCTGATCGGGTGTTAAATTAAATTTTTTGACCAAAAAGTTAAAATTTTCAATAAATAATGTTGCTGTAACATAATCACCGCTAAGACCCTTGAATGTCCAACTGCCTAATACCCTTTTTTTAAACTTGTTAAGCCATCCATGGGAAGCGAGAATGGCTCCTCAATTTTTAAATTTTCATGAGACCATAACGCTTTTTCACTCACCATTGGCCCGAAAATAGGAACTCCCTCCGCGCATTTTTGCATGAACCATTGATACACTGCTTGATCGCCGTCTTTTAATGTAAGAGGTCTTCATTATTTTCCGAGAAGAACATGTCGTTTAGGCCAACGACGACACGAAGTAGAAAATGTCTTTTTTCTTCTTCACCATATCGCGAACCGTTTGCTCGCCAACTCCGAATTCAGCGGACAATTTTTTATACTTTCATCTTTTTCAACTCGGTTAATTATAACTAATTTTTGTTCAATTTTTAACACGATACGTTTTCTTTTTTGCGACATTTTGGTTATTTTAGAATGGAGAGCAAAGCACAACTAAGTAAATAATTTTCTTCAGCAGACAAACAGTCGAGTGGGAGTTTCATAGAAACGACTTTAATATTACCGTTCTTGGAATATGAATTAAACTGTGGTAGTTTCCCGAAACATCTCTTTCTCCCGATACCAGCTTGCCGTGTTTTTTTCATTCTTTATTTTATTTTTTTTTTTTTAAATAAAAATAATACATATTTTTAAATACATAATAGTAATAAGTGGTTATAATAATCTAAATATGTAATATGAATTTTATTCATTTTTTAATAAAAATAATAAATAATTAAAGCGAAATAGTGTCAAAAAACACCTTAAAAAAATCGACCACTCGGGACCCCGGTTGATTGGAACCCCGGATAATGGAGGTCCCACTGTATATCATATATATCTAATATGAAAAAAAACGGCTAAAATTATGTTTGTGTTGTTGGATCAATTAAAGTAACGTTCATGGAACATATTTCCAGAGTTAACTAAAAAAAATTAGCTTACCGTTTGCAAGTACACCTATTTAATCATAAAAAATGGCAAACAAAAATACAAAAACGGCCAATTTCTCCCGACCAGAAAGTTCATATGACATCCCCTTAAATGTCTTGTTTTTTATCTAGAATCAAATTTTGTCAGAATTTTTAGTTTATCTTCCATAAATTTATGATAAAATTGCAAAATTACGCTAAAAAACCTAAAAACGGACCAATTCTCCGATTTTTGAGGGCGTTGCCCCAATTTTTCAGCAATCGCAATATTTTTTCCTTAATGTACTCGTCGAGACGAGTAATTAAAAAAAAAGGAGCAGTATCCGACAATTTCACCTCAAAATCGTATTCTGACTGTAGTATCTAGTTAACGCAAAAATTCTAAATACTTATTTTTTAGGGTTCAAGAGGCTGCTTGGTCTACTTGAGGCGAAATATAATATGTTTAGCCGAGCATTTTTTAGCCAAAGCCCAAAATATACAAAAAACGAATTGCTGATTTACTACCAAGTGTCGATTTCTTTTCCTTTACAATAAATATGTAACGCAAATAACATGATTTTAACCATGACATTTTGTGCTTAATATCAGAGGCCTAGAAGGTAGTCACACCAGCGAAAACATCAAGAATGCCCTAAGGTGCTCAAAAAAAACTGTAAACAACACAAGTAACCGCCTATTTATTAGACAGTGGAGCTAACATTAAAAAAACCACAAGTGCACTTCCAACAACTGGTAGTAATGGACTCTCTAAAAGTGCAAAGATCTGTACTGTTATAAGTGTCGGAAGAAGGATTATAACTCACCTCTTTTCATAATGAAATTAGAACAAATCCAGAGAGATTTTAACATTGGAGTAAAGAACATAGTAAGAGTATCAGATGTACCTACACGCTGAAATTTTAAATATTATCTATTGAAAAGGCTTTTTAAACAAAGAAGAGCTATGAGCTTGCTTGCTGCTAAATATGATTCACTTTTTTCTTTGGAAACAAATTAGTGGGACTGGGAAAACGTTACTGAAGTTTTTACAACCATTCGAACAAACTACCAAACATTTCAGTAGTTCACTGTGTATAATATCAGCAATTCCAACAATTTTGTTCATTAAATAAATATTTAATGGAAATGGAAGTTCCCGGTTGGGGATCTATTCGGAATAATTTACTTGAAGATTTGAGCCAGACATTCGCAAACATCGAAACCAATAATAATTATATAATTGCCACGTTACTGGATCAAAGATTTAAAGATGCATATTTTACTAACAAAGAGCAGGTTAAAAAAGACATTTTAAAATACATTAAACAAGCAAAACCGTTAAAAGTAAATGTTGAACCTGAAGAAGATGTGGTGTCAGTATTGGAATCAGACTCCTTGGACGATGTCCCACGTAGTATTTTAAAAAACAGAGACAAAAATAAAAAGGTCTTCCATGGAATAGGAGAGGTAGAAACAGGGTTCAGTTCATATTTAGATTTGCAATTGATACTCGTAGATCGTAAAGCAACTCCGTTTTTATGGTGGCAGATTCATTTTAAGAATTTTCTAGGTTAGGAGAACTTGCTCCGAAGTTTCTTTCAGCACCAGTTTGTTCAATATTTAGTAAAAGGCGATTTTCTGAGGTTGGGAAAATTTATATGGAGAAAAAAGGGACAGAATGTTATCAGAAAATGGTGAAATACTAACATACCTACATAACAATTTACCTTTGTTCCCTCGATTTTGGCCAGAAAAATTACCCCTAAGAGCTCTGAAAAGAACGCATAATACGATATATGCGAAGCAAACCCTCCAACCCCCTTAACCCCTTAGGTTTACCTATAAATAATTATGCTTAAAATTTGTTTATTATTCAACAAAAAACCAGGAAAAATTCTTATAATACCATTGAAATTATACAAAAATTTAACTCTCTCCTCCTCTTAAAACAATGTCGCTTAAAAATTATGTTCCTTTTCTATTTTGAGTATTACATGCGTGCCAATCCAATTATCCCGTAGGGGTGCAGGATAGAATATCACTCCGGGTACGTTCTGCCTTTCGTAGAAGGCGACTAAAAGAACAAGCCAGATCGCTCGGTGTGAGAGCATCGCATCGGCTTAGACCGCGTAAAGTTGCAGTAACATTTCGTGGCTGCGCCGAGGCCCCAAACTTCGCCGTGAAAAAAAGAAGAGGATGATCCCAGGATCGAAAAATTCCGGAAGTAAAATAGCCCACCGTTAGGATTTCCGGGTGGGGGATGGTCCGGGGGCGTCATGTAGCGATAAAAATTTTAAAATAGATTTTGTCAAAAGCGATCTCTTTTGCTAACGAGAGGAGGCTCTGAGGCGCTAAAATGTTATGTAATTAAAAATAAGAACCCAACAAAACACAAGCTACTCCAAGTAAAACTAACTTTAGAGCACTCTTCACTTCTCTTGCAGACACTATCGATTATTTACATATTCATCATTCAAAGGTCAAAATTGCCATCCTGAGCGACTTTAATGTCCGCATCAACTGGCTTAAGTAATTAAATGAAAACAATGCCGGAAGCTAAATCTTTCTGAATCAATTGTAGCTCTACTTAGCTCATTGATGAACAAACAATGACTCCTGATTGTGACGTACCATTCGCTAGTATTCTTGACCTTTTTTAATTACTAATCTACAAATTTACACTACCACAGTAAATTCGATATTGAATATTCTACCAATCAGTAATAGAGAATTTGGTACTACAAATCTGCCAAATGGGAAGAAGTCATGGAATATTTTCGAACTTCCCCTTTGTTAGACGTTTGTTTCGGATTCGATAATCCATCTGACTGCGCTAAGGAAGTTTCTGATATCATTGGGGCTAATATGGAAGCGTACATCCCTTTTTCCAAGAAATACCTTTCGTACGATCGAAAATGCAAAGAAGCTATTGCTTCTAAACTTCTTGCCTATCGACAATGGCATCATAAATTGTAACATCCTTGTTAGTGCCCAGAACAGATGTAAAAAAATAGTCGACAAAACCAAGGTGATGGTACATAATCCAAAAATTAAGACAACCATGTCGCCTCAACAATTCCAGGTCTTTTTGTCCAGTCGCTACGGCCATTAGTCAACACTGCATTAAAACCACTGACATGCCCAGATAATACTATTACAACAATACCTTTTGAAAAAGCTAACTTGTTAGCTGAACTCTTTATTTCACACGCTACTATTAATTTCCAGGGAAAACGACCACTATTATTCCTAATGTGCAGTCAAAGATGCCCAATAATGTCTTCAGACTGTGTCGTAAAACGTGTTTTAATAAAGCTAGAGACCAACAAAAGTTTAACGCTATTGGAATACCTACCATAGTACTCAACAAATGCACGAGCGAACTAACACTAGTATTTTCCAGACTTCTCAACCTATCCTACAGAAAAGAAATATTTTCTTTCTGCTGGAAATGCGCCGACCACTCACATTGCTTTCAATAATATCGAAAGTTACGGAAAGTACAGAGCAGCATTTTTAACATATTTGGAAGGACTTAATATGGCACACGTATTTGGAACAACGCGATATATCCAAGGTATTCGACTATGTTTGGCATGACAGATTACTGGCCAAGGTATGACTGAAGGGTTTTGTTGATGGATCGCATGCAGAGAGTGTTCTTTACCTACAATATAATCGCCGGTGTACTCCAAAGCTCCATGCTCTCGTCTACTCTGTTTCTTCGTTAAATTAACAATCTGCTGGAGAGGCCAGTAATCCAATCTACAGCTTTGCCGATGACAGTAAGTTTGATTCTTCATTTACCTTAAATGCTCGATCATCAACCAATACAAATATCCGCAGACAGCAGGAAGTTGTTTAGGTTAACAAAGTCTTGACCGAAATTCTATTTTGAGGCGACACTAACCAAGTACTATTTAACGCTGTAAAAACCCAGGCACAATATTTTAAAATTTAACGCTGCAGAACCAGACATAGTTACGTCGAGATACTGCATTCCTCTAGCACTTAGCTTGCTGGACGTTAATTTGGGAACAAATGTGTCTTGGCATGAACATGTTGCATGGATAGCAAAGAAAGCCTCTCAAAAACTAAGAATACTATTTAGTACTAGAAAGTTTTATATCCCACAACACCTTTTAATCCTGTGCAAAGCTTAAATTCGACCAATGTTGAAATATTTGGGGCTCTGCTCCCAGACATACGCTACATTTATTAAATTCTATTCAAAAGCGATCTATTCGCCTGATTGGAAATCCAGAACTCACCAGCAACCTTAAATCCTTAGAACATCGAATAACATTTGCTAACTTGTATCTATTCTCTAAGTACTTTCATGGAAAGTGTTGGATGGATGTACTTAGCTTAATTCCGGAATACACGTCGCGCTAGAACATCACATCAGAGGTTTAACTGATCACTCTTCGTACCACTCTTTTTAAGAATCTTTTTATATGGAGAACCTTATTCCTTTGAAATGAATGTCTCAGGACTGTTTCCCACCAAAGGCAATTTACAGCGATTCAAGATCACCGCAAACCGCTTTTTCCGCACATGCGTCGCCCCTATAATGCAGTACGTATACCGTACCCACGAAAAATTTACACATTATATATATATATATATATATATATATATATATATATATATATATATATATATATATTATAAGTAAACATTTTAAATTAATCTCAGTTAATTAGGAAGTTATCGTGCCGACAGACAGACAAAAATGAAAAGTGTGTTTTTTGTAATCTAGGAACCCCATAACGTGAAGATATGCAAAAATATAGGAGAATAATTTTTTTCAGTAAAAATGGGATATTTTAAGGTGCCGCTAACGCTGGAAAAATTACAAACCTGTTTTCTGTCAAAAATATATTATTTATTATTATTTCTTGTTTTCACGGCGTTTTTGATCAATCTTTATGTTTGTAATTAAAGTTGCGATTTGGGATAGGCGATAACGGATTTTACCTATCGATAGTCGATAGCAACCTACCTATCGATAATTTTAAGTTATCGACATATCGATAGTTCTCGAAAACTATCGATAACTATAGATATTTCGATACATCGTTGAGTATTGACAAATCGATAACTCTCGATAATATATATATATATATATTATATATATATATATATATATATATATATATATATATATATATATATATATATATATATATATATATTATATTTATACAGGGTGCCCCATATGTATGGAATAATGATTCCCAGCATTTATTAATCAGTGTATTAAAAAAAAAAGTTTAAATAAAAGTTATAGGGTGTTATATGCCGCACATGCTGACGTTTACAATAAAATGTTTTGAACTGTCAGTTCGAAGAAATTACGCCATCACGATTTTTTTTAAATGGAAAGCCCTGTATATTTTTTTATTTTTGAGTCCTACTAAAAATTCTAGATATTATTTGTTTAACATACCATATGTCTAAATTGAACTATTGGAATTATTGTCATTTGAAATTTAAAATAAAAAAAAGGCAAAAAACTATTAATAAACACTCTAGGTTTATTTTTAAGGTAACAATTGCTCAAAATGTCTATCGTTAACAGCGAGCAACGACCCAATCTGTCATCTGTGCTACTTCATATTAAATTCTCTATTGTAAATCTTCTACAGTTTCAGGTCGACTTCGGTAAACTTTGGTTTTCAAATGATCCCATAAAAAAAAAT
>CM032446.1:117344651-117359651 GCA_019049505.1 Pachyrhynchus sulphureomaculatus | reverse complement strand
CGATTTCGTTGAAATTTTGCACATCTAAACCTTGTACTTGCACATTAATATTTTTAAAAACCATCAAAAAATATTTTTTTTATGATTTTCTTTTTTTTAAGATTCACGCACACTGTATATATATTAATTATAAATTTTAAAAACAACTCATTTGTTTCGGACCAATACAGCAGAAGCTAGAGGTTACGCCATTTTACCACTCGCCACACGACCTTGTCGGAAGAGTTAACTCTGCAATTTTTTAATATTATGAAACAAAATAATGTATTAATTTTAGTTCTAAGTAACAACAAATCATACCTAATATTCCATTAATGTTACATAAAACTTTCATACAAAAAAAGTCACAAAAATTGACTTATATTTATTGGCGTAATTCCTCCTCTTAAAAAGGATAAAAATTAAGAGCCACAGATTTTGAGGAATAATAGGTATAGCTGCTATTACTAGGACTAAATGTATACTAGTATTGTGGCCAGCACTATACAACAGCGCTTTGCTCTGTCCCAGGTTTTCATATTAATTTCAATTTTCAGTTAAAATATGTGACTAATATTCTGCCTCGATCATCGGAAATCAAGTACCTTTAAAGTGGAGGTAAAGAATGCACCATAGCGAATTGAACATTGAACGGAAATAAAACATCAAAATATAACATATAAATAACCGAAAAATGACATTTTTCAAACTTTAGCTTGTTGTAGCATCTGAATAGTAATGATGTATCAATTAAAAAAAAGTACTATTACTATTACTACTACATACTATACTCTTTTGGATAGAAACTAAAGATTGTTATAATATAAAAGGTATACAGTTATAGCTGTCATCAATTTCAATTGCTAATTCCTTCTAACAATTATTTGAAAAATGAATTATGCATTATTCGAAAATTGAAAAAAAGTATTTCAATTTAATTACTTAACCAAAATAATCCATTACAAAATGAATTACTTTAATTGAATGACTTCTTGCAGTAATTTAATTATTTTATGGTAATTAAGTTACTTTTATAGCATTGTAATTTCATTCATTATTCATTTCAATTTCTTTTTAAAGCGATTTAGATATGTCTATAATATACCAATTTCGTAGTAATTTAATTACTTCCATCGTAATAATTACCTCCACAGTCATTCAATTAAATTCGTAATAATTTAATTACTCTACTGGTATTAATTCAATTATCGCGAAAGTAATTCAAATGCTACTAAACTAATTCAAATACTGCGAAAGTAGTTCAATTATCGAGAAAACATTACTAATTACTTTAATCTTAATTATTGATAAACAAATTAAAATTACTCTCTAAATAGAATAATTAAATTAAAAAAACTAAATTACAAAACATTATTCAGTTACTGTAATTAAATTACCGACAGCTCGATATACAGTTTAAAACAATGTTGTACTTTATGAGCTACTATATTTGAAAACAAATTATATTTATATACCTTTTTATTGCAGTCGCGGAATTTAGAGATGAATCAAAATCAAATCGATTTTTTCCTTTCCTGACTGGTGCCGGGCTGCTAGTCAGTGGTAATCCGGTTCTAGCATGGAACACCATAGAAGTCGTACTCCCTAAATGCCTTCTATATTTGACTTGATCGGAAGCGGTAGGTTTGTCACAAGTATTTGTACTCTGATGAAAATTAACTGGTTCTTTTACAGGGTGCTTTTCTTCCTCTAACTCTTCACTGTCAAATGTTATTTTCTTTCTGGCCCCAGTTCTTTTAGATACTCTATTTTCTAAATTTATATTTGATACGTCTCGCAATTTCAATTGTTTGATCAGAACAGGACTATCACAATGTTTTTCTACATATATGCTATAATTATTCCTTTCCTTATTACTAAATAATTTATCACTTTCGCTCTTATCACAATTAAAATTATCACACTCACTCTGCATTGGCCAATTCTGTTTTTGAACACAATGGGAACCACTACTGTTTAAATTCTTTTGTCCACTTCGTTCTATTGCATCCAATAACAGCTGGCCCTTGTCTTGGACAGTTTTGAGATCAGTTAAGTTATGGCAACAATCATGTGGCCACATATTGTGTCTTTCAAGATCCAATTTAGCTTCTTCTAGTTGTTCCTCAAAAGTGGGACTCATATTTCCATACTTACAGTCATATTCAACGTGAAACATTGGTATTCCAATATTATGAGTTGATTTTGTTTTATTAGGGATAGGGACTGAAGGTTCCAGGGTTTCCATCATTTCTGTATTGTCTTTTTTATAAAGTTTACAGGTTTTCTTATTGCTACAGTTACTTGCCCTTCTCTTGGGATTATCGTGGTCCTCAATATCCTCACAGCAATGCTTTCCCTTTAAAGTGCAAGAAGTATGCATTCTGTCGTCAAGTAATCCATTCCGAAGTTCCATTTTCGTATTAAATAAATTAGAGCTAAATGCTTTTGATGAACAAGTGACACAATTAAAAGTTGGTATGTAAGAAGTTCTGGGCGTACTCAAAAACGAAATAGTTAAACATGCATTATCACCAAGATCTGCTACCGGAAACTCATGTTTGGAAGCTGTTAAAGTAAACGTAAGAGGGGCCAATAATTCTTCGGGAGTTGACAGACGATACTTCAAATTATTAGATGTAATCGCACAACAGGATTTGTCTTGTGTTACCAACCAAGCAGTAATCTGAGAAAAATACAACTGAGAACGAATGGCGTTGACCAACTGGTTTATATTGAAGTAAATGACTGGTGTACGTCTAAAATAAAAAAAAAAACAACTTAAGTGTCTTTTTAATTACACATAAACTATACTAGATAATTTTTATTTTTCTGTGCTTTATTAAAAAAAGCATATAAGCGAAGTTTTTGCAATTGACTATACATGTCTAATGCAGCCAACATTAAAACATCGTCATAACAGTGTGTGATCATTGGCATTATGTAAAAGTAGTTGCTCATTTCTGAATTATTTACTGAATTATTTTATCAGCATTATTTTTCTCATACTTTATTCTAAACAAGCAAAACGAATTATTCGGTTTAATATACTACCCCTAAAATAGAATAAGATTATGAGGAAACACATATATTTTAACATACTTTAAAATATATATTTTTTTAATGTTAATTTTTCTTTTCGTCATTTCTAACACTAGTTCATTTACTGCGGAAAAAGAATATTTCCCGACCAAATTTTTAATCAATTTAAAATCAGTTTTTTAACGTAAGCAAGAAAATTAAATATCTAGAAATAATTTAAATCACTTTTGATATTGTCGTAACCTCTAGGAAAATCATAAAATAGTTAATTGTCTCTTCTGAAAAATGTATTTTTATTAAAATTTTAAAAAAAAAAACTAAATTTATTAAATATATCCCCTTTCTGGAGGTAACGCAAATATGTCTTAGGTTTTCAATTATTTTAATTTTAGTCATGTAAATTTGATCGAATTATTTCATCGAGAAACTCTGCCTCCCTAGTTATCGTTTTTTTTTTTTTTTCGAGGAGCTCCCCTCGCTCAGCATGTTTTAAGAGGAACAGTATTATGAACTCCGCGACATTGGTTGTTAAACAAAACAGTAATGTAGCCAAATATTGACAAGGAGCTACCACAGTGTACATATCGTCAGTGTGCTACAAAAATGTCCAAACCATGGAAAAGAGAGAGGTTCTCGAGAATTATAGCTCAAATCGGAGTTTCATATTAACTTTGATAGAACCTTAAAAAAATAGCGTAAAATGTTCAAAAATACTACAACACATATACTATACATGTCTGAAAATAGAATTGATAGAAAATACGATTATAAAAAGCATCTTAATTACAATAACCGGTCAAGTGAAAGTTGGACTTGCGCAATTAGTGTTCCGTACGTTGATTGCTTTTAAAATAAATATTTCGTTACGGAAGTATAAAATGATCAGTGACTTCACAAAATGAGTTTTCAATAAAAAAATTTTCCAATGTGTAATGAAAACTGATGACATTGAAATTTTTGTTTTTTTTTTTTATATACCAGATAAATTATTAAAGGTAATGCACTCGTGATAACTTTCGTTCATTCCTGTAGAGAATATTCCAGAATTTTTTCAAAATTTTTTGATCAGTACTTTTCTAGATAAGGTCGGGGGACAGCGATTTTTCGCACTTTCTTAAAAATAAAACAAAGAGAATTGTGCGCAAGTATTACATTATACCATATATATTTTTGAACTCGTCTTTTTACGAGCTTTCATTTGACATCCCACTCGATGACCTGGTAAAAAAACATTTCACTTCCGACTTCACCCCCCAAAACTAACCCCTTAAGTCAAAATTGAACTTTCAAAACTACACGGCTCTAATGAAGCCATCAATTCCTATATTAGTGCTAAATTTCAACTTTCTATGTCAAATAGTTTCGGAGAAAATCGGGTGTGACAGACAAACAGACAGACAGAAGGACACCGAAGTGATCTTATAAGTGTTCCGTACGGAACACTAAAAATACGTCTAAATAAAAAGATGAGCTGATTCTGGTGCTTGGTGGCTGTGATTCTTAAGCCTCCATACATTCACCGAAATAGGTCAACATACATCGGGGCAATCAAATTAGGTGCAAATGTTGACAAAAGCTATCTAATATTATTTTCAATAGTAATGAAATATGGGTGTTTTGGGATAAATCAATATAAAAAAAATCGTAAAATCAAAACGATTACAATTATTATTTATTACACTATTACACATTATTTTTGAGTGGACAATTTTAAAAACTTAAGTCTTGAACTTAAGTTTCGCCTTCGATTTTGCTATTATAAATTCTTACCTCTTGGCATTAACACAAAAGTGCCACTGCTCCAACAAAAATGCATTATCCAAATTATCAGTTTCGTTGTCGTTAATTTCTTTACAGGCACAAGTAAAAAGAACTTCTATGCAGAGTGGGATGCCTTTCTTTAACAACTTTAAAATGGTGTCACGATTTCGCTTGAATAACTCACACTAAAAAAAATCAAAGTACTTTCATTCCAACTGATCAAACGCATTTTAGTCATATTTAATTTTTTTTGTAAGTGTATGTACAAGTATATTTTTTAAGTGTCTCACCTAATTCACTATTTTCTCATTCTACATACCGAGAAAATTCTTTCAGTAATAAATTTAGTTTTTTATGAGGACGCCAAATATGATAACAAAAAATTTATCATTTGTCAAATTTGACAAATTATAAGGCCAATTAGGATTTCTTTAAATGGCACCCTCTACATACCATGAGAACACCATTAAATAGTATTTTTCACTCCGCGTACAAAAATATGTAACACTTTTTTTTTGTTACTAATATATAGGGTATGTCAAATTACTGAACTGAATTTTAACTTTTAAGTGGTTCACTCAATTTACTCTTTTCCTATTTGGAGTAACAAAAAAGGTATTCTACCAATAAACTTAGTTTTTTGTGAGGGAACGTAATGTAATAACATTACATTCGTCACTTGTCAGATCAGACGGTTTACAAAACCAAGTAGGATTTTTCTAAACGACACCCTCTACATATGAGCACATCATTAAATAGCATTTTTCGGTCCGTTTATAAAAATATGCATCACGTGATAGTTATTTTCAGCCATTACCGATAATAGGGCATTCAAGTTATTGAACTGAATTTTAACTTTTAAGTGGCTCACCTGATTTACTATTTTCCTATTTTGGGCATCAAAAAAAATTCTTTTAGTAATAAACTTAGTTTTTTGTGAGGAAAGAAAATATGATCACAAAATTTGTCAGTTGTCAAATTTGCCAGTTTACAAAGCCAACTAAAATTTTTTAAATCATTCCCTCTTCATATGAGCATATCATTAAATACACAGGCCATCGATGAAAAAACTTTTTTAATTATTTTACCTGGGTCCAAAAATAATAATAAAAAAAAGTCGTATCACTCACCAATTTTTCACATTTTAATATTCAAAATGTGAAAAGTTTATTTTTTATCATTCGAATGTTATTAGGTTGGCAATAAAATCAGAATTTTATAATGTTGGCAGTAAAATCAAATGTTATTAGGTTGGCAGTTCCGATAAATGTCACAGTTGTTTGTTTTCTTCCAGTTAATATAACCTTGCAATGCAGTGTTTAACACATGTGCTTTAATTCACACTCAAAGTATGACTAATCGTGTTGTAAAAACTCTCCCAACACTTTTTGTTAATATATGTGGTGAGTTTGTAGTTAAAAACATCAAAGAAATATTACTGACTTTGTAAAAAAAGTATACATATTTTGGTGTAGAAATCGGTAATCAAGAAAAATGTTGGCTTCTCACAAAGTATGTTATGTTTGTGTAGAGGATCTTAGGAAATGGTATAAGAAAGAAAAGAAAGCTTTTAGATTTGCAGTACCCATGGTATGAAGAGAGCAACAAAATCATTCAAATGATGTTATTTTTGCAGCGTTGATATTTCTGGATATAACTCCAAAAATAAGAAAGTAATTGTCTATCCTAACTTTACTTCAGCTAATCGGCCCGTAGGACATGAACCGGGACTTCCTGTCCCTGAGTCACCTCAGTCTATTGATGACGTTTTACAGTCCAGTCCCGAATTTAATGAAAGTCGACCGGAGAAAATTTAAAACCACAGTTGTTTACACAAGCTGAGTTAAGTGATTTAGTGAAAGATTTGGGTTTGAGGAAAAAAGCGGAATTGCTTGGTTCTAGGCTGAAAGAAAAACATTTATTGGAATCTGGAAGATCTATTTACCATTATAGAACAAGAGATCAACAGTTTGCTCAGTTTTTCAAGCAGGAAGAGGATTTGGTTTACTGCCATGATCCCTATTTTGAAATTTAATCGAATGTCATATTGTGAAAGAACTGTGGGTGATACAAAAAAACTGATACCAGATACGGTTTCAGCACCCAAAAATACATAATACTTAGATATATTGGTTTAAAAAGTTTTTATAAATACTTTTTTTGTTGGCCTGTGATATCATTCTTCAATCTATTAACAAAAATAAATAACTCTACATTTATTTTCAGTCGTTATCAATATACAGGGCATTTAAGTTACTGAGAACTAACCTGAACCGAATTTTAATTTTTAAGTGGCTCACCCAATTTAGTATTTTTCTATTCAGCATAACAAAAAATTTCTTTCACTGCTAGACTTAGTTTTTTCCTGAGGAAGCCTAATATAACAAAAAATTTGTCACTTGTCAAATTTCACAGATTACAAAGTTAACTCGATTTTTTTAAAATGGCATCCTCCGCATACGATTGGGCAAATGACAAACCACTAAGTTTGCCAATTTTTTGTTGTGCCAAAGAGGAAGATAGTAAATCAAGCCTCTAAATGGTTAAAATCCGTTCAATAATTTGAATGTCCTCTATATCGGGACTATATATAGGACTGAAAATGAATCTCAAGTGTTATATATTTTTGTAAACGGAGTGAAAAATGCTATTTAACAGTGTGTTTACTTAGAGAAAAAACTCTAGTTAGCTTTGTAAACTGCCAAATTTGACAAGTGACGAATTTTGTGTTATCATATTTGGCTTCCTCACAAAAAACTAAGTGTATTGGTAAAAGAATTTCTTTGATACCCCCAAATAGTAAAATAACAAATAGAGTGAGCCACTAAAAAGTTAAAATTCAGTTCAATAAATTAAATGCCCTGTATATCGGTAACGACGGAACATAACTATCAAGTGTTACATATTTTTACAAACGGACCGAAAAATGCTATTTAATGGTGTACTCAGATATAGAGGGTGGCAAATCCGAGGTGGCTTTGTAAACTATCAACTTTTGTGTTATCATATTTGGCTTCCTCAAAACTAAGTGTTTTGGTAAAAGAATTTTTTTGATACCTCAAATAGGAAAAGAGTAAATTGAGTGAGCCACTTAAAAGGTAAAATTCAGTTCAGCAAATGGAATGTCCTGTATATCGGTAACGACTGAAAATAAATATCAAGTGTTATATATTTTTGTAAACGGAGTGAAAAGTACTATTTAATGGTGTGCTCATCTGTAGAGGGTGCCAATTAAAAAAATCCTTTATAATCTGGCAAATTTAATAAATGACAAATTATTTGTTATCGTATTTGGCTTCCTTATAAGAAACTTAGTTTAGTACTAAAAGCATTTTCTTGGTATGTAGGATAGAAAATAGCGAATTAGATGAGATACTTAAAAAGAAGTCCCTGTACACTAAAATTTGTGATTGATTTTCTACAAATACGTGGAAACAGTTTCTTGTTTACTAGAGATAACAAACTATATGACACCTTAAATAGAAAAAAAATTAATGAAAAGAATATTAGGTAACTTCACATACCAATTGATTTTCCGTACTACACTTATGATTTTGACCAGTCTTACTAAACATGCAGTGTGGACCTTCATGAAAGCCTTTAGATTTGCCACTGGCGCACTCCGATGGTCCTGGAATGCGTCCCTCCGTCACTAATGTGGCGATAGCCACGAGCACCTCACTCTCATTATGAATACTGTTTGATTCCTGATTGAAACTCGAACTATGCATCTGGAAAAAATAAATACATATAGAATAGATATTTAATATTACAAAATACATAATCCAAATTTGTAACTTCAAAAATAACAAATAATAAAACTAAGACATGGATATCGATTTCAAAATCTTGGTATCTAAACCAGCAATTATATGTTACCTGCTCTAGTACACTAAGAATCTTACTGACATTTTTTACTACTTTAAATTTAAATTATTTAGTGGTGGAAATCTGATAGTTGTGTTTTTATAACTATATCTCACGAGTTGTATAACCTGAAGAGATTCATGTTGATCATGAATCGCAGGAGGCACTCAGTGGGAAATATACTCTTGAGTAATTCATGCCGAAAAAAGAGGGTCCTCCACATAAAACAAGTCTTGAAGAGGGTAGTACGCTAAGCTGAATCTCATAAGAATGTTAAAAATAGATGGGGGGAATCGGGCGGGCTACATTCATTGTACACTTGCCATAACAGTAATTATAGAATAGAATCGTCACCTACACTTGTCATAACAGTAATTATAGAATAAAATCGTCACCCATTTTTCTTCGATGTTCCAAAGATTTAAGGTTTCTGATGAGTTCCATGTCCAAATCAGGCGAACAGCTCTCCGCCTGCGGATATAATAATCAAATGTAGAGTATGTACAAAAGTAGTTTGTACATGCATTGATCATATAGGATCCAAAAACTATTGTGGAGTACACAGTTTTCTATTACGAAATAATATTCCAAGCTTTTGAGCAGGAATAGAGTGTCCCGACCTAACCGTCAAATTGGATAACGTTAACTTTTTTAGAGAAGAGTGTTCCCTGGATTTTTATAGCTCTTACTGCCTGGCTACTATCACTCCCATAAAGAAATTTATTCCAGACCTTTATTCAGTTACATACCTTCCTACTGTCTGTGGAGATTTCCATGAGCAGCATTCAAGCTAAATATCAAGAGTGGAAGGCAGGATGGAGCTCTGACGTACACCGGTGCTGGTAACGAAGGAGTCGGAAAGAAATCAATCAACTGTCACTTGTAACGAACGACTTAGGAAAGTCGAGTCATAAATGAAATCTTGTAGATATACCTTAGCAACCCAGCTTAACCAACAGGCCATACCAAAAGAAGTCGGATGTATCAAGAGTAAACGCTCCATAATGATCAACTGTATTGTTTCATGTTGCTTACAAAAGTCAAATTGGTGGTCGCTAATAATGTTATATCCCTCCAGATATTTTAAAACACGCCCATCGATAGTATTATCGATAACTTTCGATATTTCTAAAAGCAGTGCTACAGGTTGGTAGTTGTTTGGGATGGTCTTTTTGTTGTCTGTATTTAAAAGCCTATAAAAAACTGGCGTTAGTTTCACTGGTTCTTGTTTTAAGTACGGTAACAGGTATTTCGAAAGTGCCAGAAGCTTTTCTGGTGTCTGGTTTCATTCAGATGTTTTCTGAAAACAATGTCGGGAATTTTTGACTGCACATTGGGGATAATGGGTGGTGTTTTTCCCTGGAAATTGATAGTAGAGAGTGAAACAAAAGTATAATTAACAAGTTAGTTTATTCAACAGATGCATTATTATTACTAGACCGTGTAAATGGTGGTATAGTTGATTTGGTGATATTTCAAGTAACTGCCTAACAACTGACCAAAAAGGTCTTGGACAGTTGGGCCGGTATTAAATTTGTCTTTAATTCTCCAATTATATGGTTTTTTGGCTTAGTCGACTTTGTTTGCATGTGGTTTAGGGCACTAATAAATATGTTACGGTTTGTGACAAATTTCCCCGTCATTTTCAATAAGCAAGATGTTTGAAAGCAACAGTTACTTTATATCTTCGGTTGAAGCAAGACTTGCCGTTAGAATGGCATTTCTTCGACAAAGGGATGTAAGCTGCTATGCCAGCCAGGTTGACATCAGAAATTTTCTTAGCACAAAAAACACTTTGCCAAGAGAAAGATCACGGGTTATTCCCATTTAGCAGATTTGTAGTACCAAGTCTGCATGGATTAGATGCTCCTTGTCAATAGATCATTAGATATTGAAATGAGTTGTTTATGGTCGAAAGAGCTCAAATAAGAATTTATGATAATACATAGTGTAAAGTTAAAAATGATGATCAAAAAGAGATATGAAGTTTAGCCGTATCAGAATCGGAGATCCGAGCTGGATATCGATATGCTGCGTAAGTTCACAACAAACTGTAAAGGAATTATTCATACGTCCTAGTTGAATATTAGGGACATTTTCTGTACCAAGATGATACATCTGTAAATCAATGGTGGTAGATAAAGGCAGTAGATGGATCATGTAGTTTGTTGAATGAGCTGTTACTGTTAACTACATAAATTCAACGTCCATAGGCTCTCGAGCCTCGTCTCGTTTACAAAAAGATCGCTTCAGACGGAAAAAGACAGTGTAAAAGTTACTTCTAAGCCGGGCATAAAGGTCGATACTACGATATAGGAAGTTGACTGTGCTAGTCGATGTACTGCCTTCAGTTTCACAGAGAACGAATATATGGAATTTATTTTATTACAGCTGTTGGTACACTGAATTAATACTTGAATCTAAACCTAGGATGGTGCCAACATCTACTTTAACATTTTGAACCCTACACGAAGACATTAAAATGCAATATAACAAGGTGGAAAATAAAAATGAGTAAGAAACAAGTCAGGAACAAACCTGATGTGTTTATTAAATTTTTAACAGTTTCTGTAATAGAGGAGTTTCGGTTAACAATAGTTAAAATGAAATGGTGCTTTTTTCAAAAAAAAGCTATGTGAATCTACGAAAAATAAGAAAATTTGTCTTTACTGAAATTACACCCAAATGCTTGGGGTAGTACTCTTCACAAGTATGTGCTATTATGGTGGTCACAAGGTATAGGGGGGGAAATATTTTCATCGTAATGCCGGCGGGACCCCCTAAAATTTGCCATTTGTATAAAAAAATAAGATTTGTACAGTTTTAACTCGATGAGATAACGTTAATCCGTGCCTCACCGAGGTTAAAACTGTAAAATTCGATTTTTTGCAAAAAAATCGTGTTTTTTTCTTTTTTTTTTTTTTTTTTTTTTTCCCTCATAAAACGAAAATCATTCGTCCTAGAAATCTGACTCTTGTTTCATTTCATAGGAAATGTTGTTGTCTTAAAGTGTTTACTCCTACCACTTTTTCGTTAAAACTTTTATATTTGAAGATATTCATCATCCAAGACCGGACATGATTCGAATTCTCAAATTCGACCATCGACCTTAGAAAACGAAAGTGAAAAATGGCAACAAAGATTGCTAACTTAAATACTTTTGACCATTTTTTGTTTCCCTTGTATTATAAACAATTATACAAATACATTATACAATATATAATAAGACATAAAATTGTCATTTGTTTTAATTTTATAACTAATTTTACAAATTGCAAGGTAGTGGGTACCTACCCGATATTTAGTTCTATTCTTTAAAAGGTTTGTTTTTGTTACAAAAAAGCTATTGTTAAGGTCCTTTTTATCAGAAAATCCTACCCGTAGTGTCATAAACCACACCCCTTCTTTTTTGTCCGGGACGCCGGGGGAGAAGTCCGAGTTTTAGTTTACGTTTGCCTTTCAAGCAATGAACATTTCAATAACGTTCGTTTAGTGACTTTTCCGTGAGGTTTGCGGGACAATGTCTTCTACAGCCTCAACGATCCATGCTTATTCGAGTTCAAGGCAAAAAAAAAATGGTGTATCTAATCGGCCACACATCTCATCAAATCAGTGGCAGTAAATTCCCATATAATTGTCAAGTTTTACGCAGTTTATTTTATGATATACGGCAAGTGAAACTAAACACCAAAGAAGCTGCAAGACCTACAATATAGGAAGTTTTAATTTTTTGAGAAAAAAGCTAAGATACCAACCAGAAACCTGAAAGACTGTGTTGCAAAATTAGAAAAACCGTACGAAGAGTGGAGAAAACTGCAAAAAAAAACCTAAAAGATCTCAAAGCACAGCGCAAAATAAAAAAGTAGAAGCTTTCAACTCATTCAAGTCACAGACATTTGTTTACTTATAATCAATATTTATGTAAAAGCGTGATTCAACGACCCCAAACCCACTTTGGCCGCCAACCAAAACCTACAATTGTTAAAATCTTTTGTGAAATACAGACACATTGATAAAGAACTTGCAAACAAGGCACTGTTTGAAATGATAAATCATCTGTATCTCAATTCGAAGCTAGTCGCATTTTAATTTTTTGATGAAACTTTAGAAAAAAATGTCAAAACAAGCATGGCTGCAAAATGTATAAAATTAATTTCCGTTGAAGAAAAAAGTTACGATGATAGGGATGTAAAAGCAAGGCTCAATCAGGGGATGACTTACTGGACAAAAAAATTGATTATTTTGTTTCTCATCAAACTCTTAAATTTTTTCAAGAGATTTGAAATTGATACAGTTTTAAGGTTGTCAATGACACTGCAGAAAGATGTGTAAAATTAATTCAAAACTTCAATTCCTGTTTGACGAAAGATCAACAACGACAGTTTCTGTTACAAGTTGTATCTGAATGTACGAAAATTTTTCCTGACTCTCACATTTTTATACCTTTTTGCTTTTCTTTTCTCCCAAATCCCCCATTTTCAATTTGGATTTTGCTTTATTTACTTTTGAAAACAGTTTTTTATGTACATATTGAAAAAATAAATAAAGAAAAATCTAGAGAGCCGATGTAATTGAATCTTGCAATGTTTTTAGACATTTTCATAAAAAATCAATTTTCATAAAAAGTCACAACTTCAACCTGGATGAGGCACGGATTAATGTTATTCGATTGTCGAATGGCATTACAAACTACAAATTGAAACATAAAAAAATAAATTACACAAAATTTCAAACAAAAACTCAGAGACAGTTCACTAAAGCTAAACAGTTCGTAAAAGAAAATACCCAAATTAAAATTGTCAAAGCTGACAAAAAACAAGTAAAACTGTCATCATGAATAGCACTGAATATCATATGAAAATTAACGCACTTCTAAATGATACGAATACCTATAAAAAAATAAAGACAGACTTGACAACTTCATTTCAAAACAAGAATAATAATTTCGTAAAAAACCTTCTAAATAAAAAACAAAAAGCTTAACAATACTCAATGCAGTAGCGTCAAAGACATACGGTCTTCCAAAGCTCCATAAAACTGACATGCCATTAGGACCAATAGTTTTCTGTATTCAATCTCCCTTTTACAAACTTTCAAAGTACTTATCAGGCTGATTAGCGAAAGTTACATCAAAGATTCATTTGATTTTAAAAAATTTATTGATACCATAAAGATTCCAGATAATTATAAATTAGTGTTACTGGATGTGGTTTCATTATATATAAACATTCCAAATGAAATAGTATCCAACATTATAACTCAATAACCGGTCAAGCGCAATTAGTGTTCCATACGTTGATTGCTTTTAAAATAAAAATTTTCGTTACGGAAGTATAAAATGATCAGTGACTTCACAAAACACATCCCAAATGAGTTTTCAACAAAGTTTGTTTCCGATCTTTGGTAAAAATTGATGACCTTGAAATTTTTGTTTTTTTTTTATATACCAGATAAATTATTAAAGACAATGCACTCGTGATAATTTTCGTTCAATCTACACCCTGTAGAGAATCTTCCATCTTTCATTTGATACCCCACTCGATGACCTGGTAAAAAAAAAATGTTTTCATTTCCTCAAAACTAACCCCTTAGGTCAAAATTTAACTTTCAAAACTACACGGTTCTGATGAGGTCATCAATTTATATATTAATGCCAAATTTCAACTTTCTATGTCAAATAGTTTCGGAGAAAATCGGGTGTGACCGACAGACAGGTGGACACCGAAGTGATCTTATAAGTGTTCCGTACGAAACACTACAAATGGACTATCTTACAACACCATACAACATTGACATTACAAGATTTCACAGAGGCTGTGAATCTCTCTTTAAACAATAATTATTTCCAGTATGAAAATGAATTCTACCAGGAAAGTGTAACTAAAGCTCATTTTACATCAGAAACAGAAACTAATAATCAAATAAATTTTCTTGATTTATTATTAATTAGAGAAAGTGAACAAAGAATAGCCACAATAGTACACAAAAGAGTTCTGGTCAAAGCCATTATCTTAATTTCAATTCAAATCATCCAAAAAAGCAAATAAACAGTGTTATAATAGCTCTCACAGATAGAACTATTGCGATAACTTCCGCAAAGTACCGGCCAGAAACCCTACAAAAAGTTAAACAAACATTATACAGCAACCATTTTCCAGAAAAAACACAATTTCAAAAATATTCAAATAGAGAACTTTTTTATTTTACAACAAAGACAAAAAGACAAATAAAAAAAACAGCAAACAAAATAATAAAAAATATATAAATATATTGCTGTCATACACGGCCGGTTTGCCATAAAACTCAAAATTTAGTAAACTTCTTATTTACACCACTTAAAAGCGAAGTACC
>CM032446.1:117322151-117342151 GCA_019049505.1 Pachyrhynchus sulphureomaculatus | reverse complement strand
ATATATATATATATATATATATATATATATATATATATATATATATATATATATATATATATATATATATATATATGTACATATGTATATATGTATATATATATATATATATATATATATATATATATATATATATATATATATATATATATATATATATATATACAGTCCCTGGCCAAATTATTAGACGCACTGCAAGATTTCATGTAAAATATTAATTACCGAGTGATATTGTACCGTTTTATTATTTTAAATTGATTTGTTTTTTATTTTTATATTATCCAATCAATTACCTATTTATTTGACATAAATAAAACAGCATTAATTTAGAAAAGCATAAGTTTATTAAGTTTTAAAGAAAAGTGAAATTAATGTTAGTAAAAGTCAATATTTAGTTGAGCCACCTTTAGCCGCTATCAAAGCTTTAATTCTGCGCGGCATGCTATCAATGCAAGATTGTACTGTCTCCTGCATTTGAGGATGATGATTCCACACATGAATAATCTTTTCTAGGAGCTGGGTTTTGTTGGTAATCACATCTTTAGCCACTTCTCTTTTCATCAGGGCTATTACCCGGCCAATCCAACAGAGGGATATTTTTTTCTGCCAAAAAAGCTTTAACAGACCGAGCAGTGTGGCAGGGAGTTCCATCTTGCATGAAAGTGAATGGTTCCCCATTTGGAAACCATTCTCTGAGCTGCGGAATCAACCGATTTTGTAATACTTCTTTGTACTGATCTTGCCTCATTATTCCTTTGACGACGTACAGATGTCCAGTGCCCTTGCCGCTGATGATTGACCAAATCATCACTTTGGTGGGATGTTTAACCGTCGGGACGACACAATCAGGATGAAACTTTTCTCCATGACGACGACGCACATACTGAGCTTTATTCTGCAAAATTTCGAATGTGCTTTCGTCACTGAAGCAGACCTGTCAAAAATAGGAAAAATATATAAACTTCCATGTTTATTTGCTTTATTTAACTGAAAATGATAATAATGTATCAATTATTGATTACATTGCTGTATCTTACCGAGCTCCAGAAGTCCACATCTTTGTCTTGCCATTGTTTGGCCCACTTCAGGCGCTTTGCTTTCATTGCAGCTGTTAACTTGGGCTTCCTGGCGGGACGACAGGCCTTAAAATCTAATTCTTTCAATTTTCTTCGAACAGTGCGCTCAGAAGCATTTACGCTAGCATCCTGGAGTTGTGATTTTATTACCTTTGTGGTAGCAAATCTGTTTTCTACACAAATTTTCTTCAAACATCTCTCTGACCGTGGAGTGAAAATTGGTTTTCTACCGCATCTTTTCTTTCTTTTCGGGCTTAATTCCTTCCCTGACTCAATTTTCTTTTTTATGCGTCGTACACTAGCTTCAGAAACCTCCAATCTTCGTGATATTTCTCGGTTTGTAAATGTTTTCGCAATCACAAGGGCCTTCACTTCAGCTTTTTTACGTGGTGAAAGATCGCCTTTTCTACCCATAATGAAAATAGTCCAATTACTTTTTTAAAACACTGCATACAAAATAAACTAATAACTGAGTCTTATAAAACTGTTAAACAAACAATCACAGTCCATAAAGCCACAGAAACACGTCCGTACCTGACTCGATTCCGATCGCGACTGATACAGGTTTGTACTTGTTTACGTTCATGTATCACTTTGTCAACACATTGTTGCCATATGTTAAAAATAAATACAAATATGTAGTGTACAACAATTCTTTTGAAATAAAAATCAATAATATTGTAGTTTAAATATACCATTATTGCATAAAAACTCTTAAGAAACATAAAATTACTAAAAAAATACAGTGCGTCTAATAATTTGGCCAGGGACTGTATATATATATATATATATATATATATATATATATATATATATATATATATATATATATATATATATATATATAGTACTGTATGAGAAGGCGCATTATCGTAATGAAAAAACCAAGAGTTATCGGCCCAAATTTTTTATCATTTCGAACGTTTGGGAAGCTATTTTTAAAACAAAATTTAATGCAACTTTGCTGAATTTGATCGAAAAATGCACTTTTGTTGTTGAACGAATGCAAGCGAATCTTATTAACTACTGACGCTATGGTCTTAAAATTTGACACAGATAGAAGTTAAGGTCCTACCAACCTAACGACAAAAAAATAACCCGATTTGGAAATACCCGGGCGATTTAAATTTAAAAGTCTTACTATTTTTTGATTACAGTAGTATATATGGGTATGGCCAAAGGAGGGGCAGGGGGAATAAACACTCCCTATGGATATAGAAAATATACCCCTTAAAAACAACGCTATTTGTAGGAGGATTCCTTTTAATGAAAAATGTTCATCCATCCCTCTGTCATCATCATTTTTAAGTGTAAATTTTTAGAGTTTCATTGTAGGTAGGGGTTCTTTTTTGTAGAAATTCTTTGGTCACTGGATTTCTCAGTGTCTTTAAAAGTACAATCTAACGAAGTGCAGTGCAGCTAATGCAGAAAAAAGTAAATAATAATATATTTATAAGAAACAGCTTAATATTTTCTAAATTTGTACTTTAATAAGCTATATATAAACATATATAACCTGCCATTAAAATTAACAAATGTGTTAGCACCGGTACATATCCAAACCAGGTTTTATTACCAGACCATGAGCGATCATTCACTTTTTAGCGGTATTGCGCGGAAGCGTAGTTGGGTAATTTTTCTGCACAAAATAGGGTTGTAATTCGGTCCAATGTTTTCTGCTTGTACTTTGGCGAGAAACGATTTTATGAATGACATACTTGGTTTACGGAAAAAATGTTTTTAATTTGTGTGCAAGAGGGGCTTTTTTCAAAGGTTTCGCGCTTTGATTATAGGTTGACGCTCTCCTGTTTGTCGTTTGAAGCCCATCACCAGAACTAGCTCGGCGTTTAGTGTTCTCTTTTTTTCTTTAATATTTAATTTTATTTTGATAATTTTCTGCAGCAGCCATAACTCCCAGTCCCTTCAACCCGGCTACGCCACTGTATACGTACATGTTGGTACAAACAACAGTCTACTGAACAAAGCTGAGATCGAGCACGTCAGTCCAGAGAGGAAAAAACCGACTAATCAGCGCTACAACCTTCAATTCCGAGAGCATATAAGTAGCCTCACATAAGCTCAGCAGCCGGATTCCAGTTTGCTATCTGATATCGAAGTTGTCGTCGATTTCGTAAAGATCAGCGATTTCCATTATTGTTAATTTGTCGTTCAATGGAATCGGTTGTTTCATATTCTATAAATGCCGATTTGGTCGTTTTCGCAAGCTTGTATAGATAACTTTGTCTGCTTGCAAGGTTTAGAATATTATATTGGATTTTTCTAGTTAATTTTAATAAATACAATATAAATACACAAAATGTATGTAAATAATTTCATAAGTAGAAATTTACTTTAACAAAGTGTTATTTAAATTTGAAAATCACTATTTGTTATTCTAATTTATTATTAATAGTTAGTGCAAATAAAAAAAATTGGGTCACTTAAAGCAAAATATTAACAATTGTAATTAAGAGTGATCACGATTTTACAACACTGTAAACAAAAGAGCGCAGAGAAGATGTTTCGAGCGACAAGATTTTGGCGAGATTGTCTGTTATGATTGGTATTGTTAATCCCGACAAATTCTAGTTGTTATAAATATCTTCCCTATGCTCTTTTGTTCAGAGTGTCGTAAAAAGTTTTTATTAATTAAAAACGCCCATAAATATCTTCCATGCGTTCTGATAATTACAAGCGCTTACAGACATTTGAAATACTCCTGCGAGCTGTCGACAAAGCGATTAATATGCTATTATTATTTGAGATTGTTTTTAATACCGGATTGCTTCCTATCGAAATCCCTAGTAATTGTACCGTACATGAATATTCAAATTTTTTAATTTTTTTTAACCTAACCTTTATGTTTTATTTCGTGTAACTAGTTGTGGACTTTGGACTCTTCAAACTAATGTAGAAGTTGCTCAAAAAATTTAAAATTCAGATAAATAGTCTGACGGACCTAACAAGCTACTTCATAAAAACTAATGTCGCTCCCACCCTTGGTAAACGGTGCTAAAAACCACATTTAGGCGAAATGGGGCCCTAACAATCTAGTAAAAACGTACCTTTGGGGGAGCCATCCATTATTGCACCTTTGTAAAATTGAGCAGCATAACCCTTAAGAGTATCGTACTATTACCAAAACCCTAATTTCAACTTTGTATGTGCCATAGAGGCAGAGACACAGACATTCACCTTGAAAACCTTTAAATTTTGAGAATAACATGAGAGAAATTGTCAAAAAATATCAAATTTGAAGTATATAGTTGGAGGGTCATAACCAACTCCTACGAAATGCATCGTGCGTTCCCCACCCATTGGGACAGGGTCCAGTACTGCCCCTTTGGGTACCGTTTGGTCCAAAATTAAATTTTTAGACAACGCCATGCAAAGTATTATATGACAAAATCAATTGTCTTTAGGAAACCTGGAAACCTACACAGACACGGGCCGTTTTTTACACTTTTAGTGATTTCAGCATCAACAGTATAAGTTTCTGATAGTCTATCTAAAAATCACTTCTGTTCAATGGGGGGGTGGACAACAATTTAAAATGCTTCCTGAAGATTGGAGTATTTCAAAGAGTACCTCAAGACAATGACAAGAAAGGTGGATAAAAGAACGCCCGATATTATACGCTACTAGTCACGACCAGTAACTATTTCATTATTTGAAAATCGCTAATATTTTATTCTATTTCATTCCCAACTGCTTCCAATACTATTTTTGATTAAGAAAATTCAAGTATCCATAATAAACAATAACATATGATAAACTAATTATTAGTAAATAATATATCATTACTTTTTTACCTCCAGTATAAAAAATGACAGACTAAACAATAAGGCGAGTATATACTACAGAATACGATAATATTTATCGGAATGCATATTATAGCCAGAAGCCAGATAACAGTAAGTGAAAGTTTTGAATAATATAGTAAACTCAGCAATATGAAAGTTAAGCCAAAGAAAATATATATTTCAATTTACTTTCATTAGTGGCAGTCACAGTAAAATCAGAACAGAAGAATATTTTGTAATACCATTAATTAAATTGATTACGGTTATAATTTTGAAAAAAAAAAAAACATTTCCTGGAGATTATATAACATTATGTTATTATTTTATAATGGCACTAAAACCCATAATTTCAATGTTCCACACATTGAATAAATAAAAAATTAGGATAAACAAATTATGAACTAACTTTTCTGAAATAAAATTTATTTTAAAGAACACTGATATGGTCTTGCTTTAAAAGCTATTTCTATAGTCTTTCACAATGCACAATTTAAAGTTTAAAACATTTAATTATTTTTTAATATTATTAGTATCTCATGCAGATAGATATCTTAATCTACATATATTTGTTAGTAAAAAAAAAATAAAATTTGAAACCATCGATAACTAACAGTCCAAGTTATTATTTTAAAGTAGTGAGAAAGGATATTTTTTTTTATTGCAGTATAGATTAAAACGCCCAAATGTATATTTGGAAACAAACGGTTATTGGTAAATAAATTATGATACATGATGCAGTTAAACCACAGACGACAAAGAATAAGTGTCTACGTGGAGTCAGTTGATATTGATTTATGTCAAAAACTTTTATTTCTGTATGGTTCCTCAACGAGGTAACGCACACTTTCTATGAGACAACAGTCTAAATTGTTGATAGATGGTGAACAATACTATTGGTATAAATTTAGTGCAATTTAATTCTATGACTAATTCCAGTTTTACACGACTCTACAAAGGCTCTGCTAGGGACGATGGTTCATGGTTCAACTAACGGAGAAGATTTTGTCTCAGAAACTGCGATCTGATTAAAGTGAGTAACTCAAAGATTGGTTGGTTATCACTAGTCAATTTGTTATTTATATGCTAAATCGAAAAGGATAGTAGAATTATTGTACAATATATCCACTAAAACTGTCATGCCTTAAAAGTTTTAGTATGCGCATAAAGGCATCAAGTTCATTATTTGTAAAAAATGGGACTTCATTATATTTTGTCTTCGAAAAATTTTTAAACCAGTGTGGTAAAGTAACTAACGCCCTTATTCGTCTAAAATTTCTAATGAAAAAAGTACATAGTTCTAAACAATTTTTATTTTTCTAAACTATTCTAAAAATATATGTTCATATTTGACAGAATATAGTAAAATACTAACATAATAAATAATTCACAATTAGCTTACGAACGACACTGGTAGCATTTTACAAGTCACCATGTTGACTTAATTCCCGGTCAGCAGAATTTTTGAATTAATACCGAAGTAAAACAATAGATGTTTTTAGAATTCCACTATATTTATAAACCGTAACAATTGTTTCGACATACAATGTCTTCATCAGACGGATGATAACTTTAAACTGAAGTTTAAAAGTTTAAAGTTATCATCCGTCTGATGAAGACATTGTATGTCGAAACAATTGTTACGGTTTATAAATATAGTGGAATTCTAAAAACATCTATTGTTTTACTTCGGTATTAATTTACAATGAATTTCCATCAAGTAACGGCTACCTCAGTGAATAATAGAATTTTTGATGTACTTCCCTGCAGCACGTGTACTAGACACATACGATGGTTTTATCAGAAACGCCATGTAAAAATTTAGCGAATTTAGTAAAGCAGAGTCATGTCTTGTAAAAATTTAGTTCGTACAGATAGTTTATTTTTTGTTTAATCAAATTACAAGAACAACTGTGACATTAAAAAATAGTAAAATAGCACCACATGAACACCAAACGAGTCTTAGGCCGGCATTACACTATAAAAGTTTTTTGACAAAGACGTATTATAAAAGTTAGATAGAAATTATTTTACAATTTCTTTTATAAAATATCTTATGACTACAAAATTTGCATTACACTATGTAAAATATTTTACAAAATATTTTATAAGAAATATCAGTTTTTCGTTTCAAGACAGTGTTGGGAGTTATGACTGTAATGGATGATGACGTTTTACCAATTGCAGCAGGTTTTGTGGCTGCTGTAGATGCAATCGCTGTGGCGGAAAAAGATAAAAATAAAAATTTAAAGAAATGTTTGCGGGTAAGACCTTGGATTTCCCGGCGCGAATTAAAGGGCATCCATCAGAATTTACTCAAAGAACTGGCCATGGAAGATACAAAAAGTTACATGAACTATTTGAGGATGGATGAAAAAACCTTCGATTACTTGCCTCTGAAGGTGGGACCTATATCTCGGGAAATGATACATTTGCGGAACCCAATACCTTCTGAGGAACGGCTTAGGGTTACTCTGCAATTTATTGCCACGGGCGAGAGAGCTATTTCTTGCCACAGGCGAGAGCTACACAAGTCTTCAATACAGTAGTCGCATACGTCAGTGTACACTTTGAACCCATTAATTTTTTTTTTACGTCGTCAACCTCATACGTCATACCATATACTTTTAATACACAAGCAATATCTTAATAAGCATTCAGCAGTTTATTTCTATTCTTATACTCTGTTGGCAAATGTCATACAGATAATCTATTCTTTCATATTCACAAATTTTAGTAGCCGCCAGAGACCACCTGCACTCAACCCTCGACTCGGCCATTCTTCAGTTACTTTCAAAACTTTTGTTTTTAAATTACAGTTTAAAGAAATAAAATTAAAATATACAACAATTAATAAGTTGATAACTGATACGTGTGATTGGATTTTGTCGCGAGACGTGAGATATGCGCATGCGGACAAAGAGAAGAGAAGCCAACCTACCGGCAAGTCGGGTGCGGGAGTGGGAGAGACTACTTTTATCAAATATTGGATGAAAATGCAAACTATGATAAAAGAACTTTTATAAAAAACAAATTTTATAAAACTAGAACTATTACACTATCACATTTATCGTAAAAGTTCAGGTTAGTTCAGGTTAGTTATATCACTAAGTTAACTGCGTAACTCTAATAGTAGACTTTTTTGGTGTGCTCCAACTTGATAAAGGGAATAAGTATATACTTGCAAAAAAACATGTTTTTGGTCATTTATGAAACTCTCAAGTTGAAGTAGATTTATGACTATTTTAGGTAGTTACTTACTGCGCAGTTTCAATTGTTTCCGATTGATGAATGAAATACGTTGCAAATTATTGTACAGATATGTATACCAAATGCAACCTTTATTCTTTTTGGGATTACTTACAAAAATGTTTCTGTACAGTAAGTATGAATCGATATAGCTGGGCGCATATACTGTGCAAAAATAATTTTAAACAGAGCTGTCATTTTTGTTTAGGAGACCGTAAACATCGTTTAGGAATCGCAAATGATGATCTCTAGATTCCAGGTGCAATTTATTATTCACCAAGACTCACAATTAATTATGAGTATAATTAAAAAATGCTATAATTTACAGAATAAACCCATTAAAAAATCGCCTGGGCCACTCGGTAGTATACATAAAAATATTTTAAAATGATCATTCTCTCGAAACCTCAAAACCCATAGAAACTTTTCGTCTATAGTCTACAGGATTCAAGTTATATGCTTTTTATTATAATAATGAACCATTCTGTATACAGGATGTCCCATATGTATGGAATAATGATTCCACAGCATTTATTAATCAGTGTATCAAAAAAATGTTTAAATGAAAGTTATAGGGTGTTATACGGCCCATATGCTAACATTGACAATAAAATGTTTTGAACTGTCGTTTCGAACAAATTACGCCATCTTGATTTTTTTTTAAATGGAAAGCCCTATATATTGTTTTATTTTTGAGTCCTACTAAAAATTCTGGAGATTATTTGTCAAACATACCATATGACTAAATTGAACTCTTTTGGAATTATTGAAATTTGAAATTAAGGAGATCAAATTAAAAAAAAAAAAATTAAGCTGGCTTGTGTCAAACATTTACTGTCAGGTAACGACTTAACGCATCAAAAAATGATTTATTGACGAAAACGTTTATTCCGTATTTTGTGAAACTGCAATTTGAGGGTAATATGATAATGGTATATTTAACAGAAACTGAAAGAATCACTTTGTTAATGATGGTTGGTGACGGAGACCGTAGGAGAACACAACAGAAGGTTTGTGATCTTTTTAACGCAGAATATCCGAATCGAGAACCTATTACCTGGTCTGCAAGGAGTCCCGACCTTACACCACTCGATTTTTTTAAGGGGTCATTTGAAAACCAAAGTTTACCGAAGTCGACCTGAAACTGTAGGAGATTTACAAAAAAGAATTCAATATGAAATAGCGCAGATCACCCCGGATTCTCTACAAAACTCTATTCAGGCTACTGATGACAGATTGGGTCATTGCTTCGCTGTTAACGATAGACATTTTGAGCAATTGTTACCTTAAAAATAAACCTAGAGTATTTATTAACAGTTTTTTTGTCTTTTTATTCTTTTAAATTTCAAATGACAATAATTCCAAAACAATTCAATTTAAATATATAGTATCTAGAATTTTTGGTAGGATCCTAAAATAAAAAAATATACCGGGATTTCGATTTTAAAAAAAATCAAGATGGCGTAATTTCCTCGAACTGACAGCGCCGTATAACACCCTATAACTTTTATTTAAACATTTTTTTGATACACTGATTAATAAATGCTTTGGAATCATTATTCCATACATATGGGGCACCCTATATATACTTGCCATTAAAATATCTAACAATACTTAAAACTAACAAACAAATAGTACTCGTAATAACTCTAAAATGAAATACGATAAAATAACATAATTAAGATTCATTCCTGGAATGAATTGTCCAAATTTTGTTTATAAATAACATACGATAATATACAAAAATTTATTTTTATATATTTTTAGAGCTTAGATACCAGCTTCGAAATATTTTTTTAAGTGACAGGATACGAGTTGTACCAAATACGCATACCTCGTACTCAATCGGAGGCTGACACAACAGCCACAAGCCGACAGAGTGGCAGCCAATACTAAAGGCAGGCAGCGCGGTTTGGGAGGAATCAACCACAGAACTTATGTGTTTTAATGTAAAACAACTGAAAACAGGCAAAGCCCATATTTCAGCAGTCTACCACTGTCCTCTTATTCGTACATCCATCCGGAGACGCGCTTCGCCGTATCACGGCACATCAGTTGAATTAGGATCGACAAAAAAGAAAACACAATTTCTAGTACTTATTCCGATACTTACGGAACACAGTGGTAAGATACAACGAACTGTACCAAATACGCATACCTAGCACTCAATCGGAGGCTGACACAGCAGCCACAAATTTTTATAACTGATACAAGATTACCAACAAAAACCTTTATTTCGTAAGGGCGTAGTAGAATCTAAGTTTTTTTTTATGGATCTAGCACACGTGCTGGAGGGAAGTCCCGAAAGCGCTCCAGGAGCGGCACGAGTGCGGAAAAAGCGATTCACGTTGTTCTTGAATTGCTGTAAATTGTACTCGGTGGAAAACACAGCCCTGGGCAAATTATTCCAAAGGGATGACGTTCTCCATATAAAAGACTGCTTGAAAAGCGTTGTACGCGGAGTAACAAGCTGAACCTCATACGGATGTGAAGCACCAGCGCGACATGTACTTCTAACATGCACCACTTTGGGAGGAATTAAGCGGGCTACATCCTTCGAACACTTTCCCTGAAAATACTTGTAGAACAGACTCAAGTCGCCAACCGTTCTTCGATGTTCCAGCGAATCAAGGCCGCCGGTTAATTCCGGGTCCCCAATCAGACGAACTGGTCTTCTCTGTACAGAATTCAACAAATGCAGTGTATGTTTGGGGGCGGAGCCCCAAACGTGAGAGCAGTATTCCATAGTTGGTCGAATTTGGGCTTTGTAAAGAATTAACAGTTGTTGTGGGGTGTAAAGCTTTCTGGTTCAGGTTAGAATCGAACTTATTAGTATTAATTATAGCGTTATTCTCATTATTATTTAATAAGTCGTTTTGTTTTTCTTACAATTAAGCTAAATTAAGCATAAAATAGCGGTACGAAAGGATCTACTATATGACCATTAAAAAGACATTCTTGATTTAATTTTAAATTACTCAATCTTTTAAAAAATTCTAAAAGATTGCACAATGTTTGTAAATTTATACCTATCTAAGTTTTTAAGGAATTATTGTTATTTTTAACTAGCTGTGACACACCACAAAGTACCTTTCTACAGTTAAAGTAAAAATACACAGATGACAACAAAAAATTCTTCAGCACTACAAATAAACCTCTAAAGTAAATACTAATTTAACTACCACGATGCCTATTTAGATTCTGAGGCCAAACTGGGTATTTTGTTTTAATTTTCATAAAGATCTGTTGTAAGCTAAGATTACGTGAAGCAGGTAATTAAAGTAGTAGTGTTATTCGCAATATTCAGTAAACCCAAAAACTATTTAGATGTAACCATAACGTACCCATTATCACTAAAATTTATTTGTGAGAAAATATGCATTTGCAGGATATTGTCAACTTAATGAAACCAATTTCCAATTACAAATCGATTTGATTTTACTAATCCAATTCATAGTTGTTAAATTTTATAAATATAAAAATAAGAGATTATTCTCAAATAATTTGCTAAGAGTCGTATGCCTGATTAAAATATTTTTGGGTACCATTTACTTTTACAAAAAAAATATATCAGGACTATTAGAAATATATAAAAACTTTATCATCAAGCATCGTAAACGGACATGAAATCTCTCTATGCATTATTTTGACACTGCTTATGACATTTAGTAATCCAAACCGGAGAATCCACTTCCTAATATTGGTATTTAAGAAATTTTTATTTATTATTACACTTGTCTAATTATTTGGATTATTAAAAATTAAAAACCCTTGTTTAATAATATTTTGTGGACATATAACAGCTAACAGCTTACACAAATTCACTTTCACTATACAAAAATGTCAAATCGTTTAAAATATAATCAAAAGTTTATTTCCCGATAACAAATGATTTTCTACATACATTAAGAAGGTATTAATTTACAATACTTAGGCCAGGTTGCTAGTGAAAATACAATTTACAACTCACCAAGCATACACGAAGCCAAATATCTTTAAACCTTTTAATATGTTAGTGTCTAGACACCCCTATCAGTGAGTTAGAAATTCGTTTAGTGAATAAAGTAAAAATATAGAAAAAAATATTGCTGAAAGTTCCATAGTTCCTAAAAAGTAAAATTTAATTTCGTCATATACAGGGTATCTAAAAATAGTGAAGCAAAATAAACATGTCTTTTGAAACGGTGCAAATTCTACATACGCTGATAAAATGTGTCTAAACCTATTCGGAAATATTGACGTCTGACTTTTCCGGTTCGGGAAATATGAATGTACACTCAGTTGTACTGTTGTGACACTGCAACTTGCCAAAGTATCCAAAATGTCAAACGAGTAACTGTTAACTATATACTATAGTACTTTTTAACAAGCTCTCTATAATTGTAAAAATAACTAAAAAATTATAAAGTACAACTTTAAAATATGTATTTTTTAGTTTACTACCATTTGGAATGATTATATACTTAAAAGTAACAGTAAATGTATTTTACCATCCATAGAACTACCAATAATTTTTTTTTCTATCCTTTATAGCGACTTTGCCAAAGGGGAACCAGACGCGCAGCTGGACCGGGTCGTTTTTTTCCTGGAAAAAACCGTTTGGCTCTATGTGTCTCTTTCAACCTTATAACCTGGCCATGACACTGCTTTTGACTCACACTGGATATATATCTGTCAGAGAATTGAAGTATTACATTGTCCGTTTATGTGTTGCATTATACGTCGGATGTCGTCCGGTATCAGTCCTTCTCCGTTAAGATAGTTAAAAGAGAGATAAAAAGATATAGATATTGTAGAAAATACTCGACGTTTAGCAGAAGGGAATCCTAGATGATAATGATCTTTCTTTCTTGCCGGTACGTTTTCGAATTATTTTGTATGTCTCGTCCAGTCTTATGATTTATATAGCGTATTTTATATTTAACAATGGATCAGCAAAAAAATACATTCCTGAAAAAGAACGCATCTTAAGATACTGTTTAAGAACCATATTAAAAAAAATACCTACTTCTAACTGAACAGGGGATTTTAAAAGATTTTAAATAATTAATTGAAACACTGCGCACAAAATGATCGAAAATTTCGTGAGTTAATAGATCCTTTAGATAATTTTGAGTTAATCCACAAAAGATAAAAAAATAAGTATTACTAAATCATCTAAATAAAAATCTCAAATCTAATTTAAGGTTACATTTCAACTATATAACTTCCTGGATTTCTCGTTACTACCATTCGGTCAAAGAAGGACATGTTCCCTGTCCTCTCTATTCAGTGTTGTAAGTATTCATAGTTTGTTGTTGATTTGATATATATATATATATATATATATATATATATATATATATATATATATATATATATATATATATATATATAATTTTTACTCTTATATTTATATGTGCAAAAGTTTCCGGCCACATGATATACATTGACGCAGTAGGACGTTCAAAGACGTATTTACGAATAATAGCGCGAAGAATGTTCACATTTAGTTCATAAAAGGTCGTGGGAGCATAAACATGGCTCGGCATATGCAAATCCAAATTCGTAAGAGAGTAATAAAATTTTCAAAAGAAGGAAAGTCTTCTCGTGAGATTGCTTCATTATTATTGATAGGTAAATCAACCGTGAACGATATTATTGTAAAATACCGTTGTGGATATGGTTTAAAAGATCGTCCGCGTAGTGGAAGACCAAGAAAAACGTTTTTAAAAAGTAGATCGTATCATTAAAAGCAAATCAATTGCGGATGTCAAGAAAACTGCTGCCGAAGTTGCACGCGAGTTAAAGGATGAAAACCTAGCTAATGTTAGTCGTAGTACTGTGACACGGAGACTACATGATGTGGGACTTTTTGGCCGTATAGGTATTAAAAAACCATTAATCAGTAAAAAGAATAAGAAGGCCCGATTACAATTTGCCAAAGATCACCTAAATTGAACAATTAAAGATTGGAAAAAAGTAGCTTTCTCAGACGAATCTAAATTTAATCTTTTTGGAAGCGATGGTAGACAACATGTAAGACGTCCTATTGGTACGAGAAATGATGTTCTGTACCAAATTTCTACTGTAAAACACGGTGGAGGAAGTGCGATAGTTTGGGGAATTTTCTCTGCACAAGGAGTCGGCCCATTGATCGAGATCAACGAAAATATGAACGCTGATATTTACAAGGACATTTTAGAAAACAATTTGTTTTCATATGCTGACGAAACATTGCCGCAGAATTGGATATTTCAGCAGAAGAATGACCCCAAACCTACATCCAAGTTGTTAGAACAGTGGTTTTCTGCTTCAAATGTAAGAGTTTTAAGCTGGCCATCTCAATCACCGGAGTTGAACCCAATAGAACACTTATGGGAAACGCTAGATCGTCAAGTTCGAAAGCATACATATTCAAATAAAGCCGCATTATTCAAATCACTGAAGGAAGAATGGGATAAAATTTGATCTGCTTGTATTAATCGATTAATTGAGTCAATGCCACATCGTTGTGCGGCTGTTATCGCTGCAAAGGGTATGGCTACAAAATATTAACATAAAAATATAATTTAAGTCTATTATAGAGCATATGGACTAATAATTTTTCTCGTAGTACAAAGTGGCCGGAAACTTTTGCACATATAAATATAAGAATAATAATAATAAATATATTCACAAACATAAATAATATTCTTTTACTTATTATTTTGTTTCCTATATCTCATACTCACATCTCATAATGATTAAAAATCATTAGTCTTTTTTTTTAATAAACTAGAGTAGGAAATGTCACTGGCCGGAAACTTTTGCACGCCACTGTATATATATAATACATTAAAATTCCGGTTGTTCTGCAGGTAGAGAAAAGTCTGTTAAATACATCGAGTAGTCGTGGAAACTACTACAAAATATTCTGTTGCAAACAAGACAATGGCTATATATGCTAGCAAATTATTTATAGTCGAAATTCAGAGAGGTTGCTTTACATATATATAAGTCCCTTTCAGGATTCTTGAAGTCGAGGAATCTGAAAATTGTGTCATATTTACATTATTTTCAGTTATTTGTGATTAAGCATATTAGGAGTTAATGCTGGAGGGGGAAAAGGAGTTACTTTGTATAGATCGTCTTATACCTCCTTTTTCGGGTTCTTTGAGTGGAATAAAATGAAAATTGTGTTATTTTTTCATTATTCTCTCTTATTTATGGCCGAACATATCAGCGGTTAATGGGGAGGGGAGGGGGCTAAAGATGTAGTATCGAATAGTTCGTGTTATATGTTCTCCTCAGGGTTCTTGAAATTGACGAAAAATTATATTATTACTTCTGTTGGTAAAAAAACCACTTCTGAAATTTTCGTATTTCTTCAGGTTCTAGAGTCGATAACTTTCGAACCAAATCAGATATTGACCTCAAATTGGCTAATCATATAATACTAGAAAAGAAATATCGTTTCAAGGGAAGGTGCTAAAAGAGATGATTTAAAACGTCGAGATGAAATAGTTTGATTAACTTATTATATTTAGTGTGGCAAAATCAAATGCAATAAATATTTTAGAACTGCTTGTTTGCAAGGTGGTTTGAAGTGGGCACATCACTTTGCTGACTTTTCTAATTATAATTTAATAATAATACGATTTATAGCTAAAAGCTGACAGCAGTTCTAATAGTAATACTAGTAGTTCAACATATGATCCGAACCGCATGAACGCACATCGTACCATGAACATAGTCCTCCTACTGCAAACATAGTTTTTTCCTGCTCGCAAGCTACCTGTTTGTAACAAAATGTTATATGATGACATGCTAGGCAGCTGATATAAATGTTTTTCAATAAGCATCTAAACTGACCTTCTGGAAATCGAACCTGGATAAAAATTATATGTCTGATGTCCACTAAATAAAAAGTTACCGATTTTTATATTTGTTCAGAAATATCTCATTGTATCATTCGGTTCAGTTTTGATGGAATACGAGTAATTGTTATCTTAATTTTTTCAAAATCATAATAATATCAACCAAAAGAAATAACACAAAAAGTTTAAAAATGGTTTTCAAATGTTTTTAAAATTACTTTAAAAATCACTGAATTACTGAACAATTAATCAAACAAAGTTCTTCAGAAAACATACTTGTTAACTCAAAATATTAAACATACTTTTTAATTAGTTTGGACAGTTCACCCCACCTGGTAACACTAATAATGATATCGGGGTTGCATAAAAACATAATTTCTGAACAAACTATAATGAGCTTTAGTAATCTTTAGAACTCCTTTTTACTGAGTTTTCCATAAATATACTTGGTGGTAATATTCAAAGTGGAAATGGGAGTCATAAAATATGAAACATACCTGAAAATATAGTGATTTTTTACAAATACAGCCTTTGCCAAAAGTATTAGGCACCCCTAATAAACAGGTGAAACTGAAATATTTAAAAAAAAAGACTAATTGTTTTAAGAATACTATAGGCGGCGCTGTCAAAAGCTAACTTAACCAATAGACAATCTCTTTTACAGGTCCATAAAACACCTGGCCCACAAAATTGCGATAATAAAGTTTTTTGAAAAAATATTTTTAATGTTTTATCAGTCTCTATTCATTACTTGTAGTGTCAGAAGCTTCCGTGCGTGTTTTATTTAAGAACTGGACATTCTTATATTTAATAAATGCCTAAGAAAAGTGGGCTTGGTATCGAAAAACGAATTAAAATTCAAACTCTACATGAACAAGGCAAGTCCCAAGTGGAAATAGCCAAGTTAGTGAAATGTTCTCGGTACGCAGTGTAATGTGCTATTAAAAGGTTTGTGGAGACTGGCTCCCATGCCAACAAAATGAGAACTGGCAGAAAACGTAAGACTAATGAGCGACAGGACAAAAAACTCATCCGCGAGTTTATTAAAAATCGAAAAAAAAACATCATCTGAGCTCGCTGCAACTCTATCGGAAGAGATTGGGATGCCGATTAGTTCTCGAACGGCAAGAAGAAGAATGACAGAAGCTGGTTAAGAGGGTGCAAAGCTAGAAAGAAACCTTGGCTTTCAGAGACCAATAAGAAGAAACGCTTATAGTGGGCTCTGAAGCACCAACATTTTAGCGAAGAGGTTTGGTCTAATGTTGTATGGTCCGACGAATCCAACTTTGAGATAAGTTTTTATATGATTTATTTTAACAAATAACTACATACAAATACTCTTGATTTAATCCGTTTTAGTCAAAATAATAACTAATTTTTTAATTGAGTATTTTTTCTATTCTTACAGCTATTCGGAACGTCAGGTGTGACATTCGTGAGGCGGCGTGTCGGCGAGGAATACCATCCAGATTGCGTGGTACCTACTATAAAACACGGAGAAGGCAGCATTATGATCTGGGGCTGCATGGCTGCTAAAAGTGTCGGCAAAATGTTCATTTTTGAAGGCCGCATGAACAGCCAAAAGTATATAAATGTACTAGAAACTGTACTGATGCCTTCGCTAACGCTCATTTTTGGCGACACTAATTTAGATAACATCAAATTCCAGCAAGATAATGCACCTTGTCATAAATCAGCGGCTACGATGGGCTGGTTTAGAGACAATAACATTGTCTTGTTGGATTGGCCGGCGCAGTCTCCAGATTTAAACCCTATCGAGCAACTCTGGGGTATTCTGAAGCGCAAGATACGGGAGCATAGCATAACATCAAAAGCAGCGCTAAAAAGCGCTTTGATGGATGAGTGGGATGCCATAAGTACAACTGAATGTACTAGGCTTGTACGCAGCATGCCCCAAAGAATTGCTGCTGTAATTAAAGCTAAGGACGGACACACCAAATATTAATTTATTTCATAACTTTATCTCAATATACGATTTTACAAAACATACGAATTTAATTTTTTACCCTGAAACACAAGAAATGAAGTAAATTGTAGGGTGCCTAATACTTTTGGCCAAGGCAATATATGTAAAAATCTAAACCTTGTCTAAAAATCTGACGTTTTAAATTTGGGCTAAAATGCAGTGTATCTTATATTCATTTTTATCAAGCAATTAATACTACTCAACAGTTGATTTCAAGTAACAACTTAATTTAACCAAAAAAATATACTAGTTCGAATTATATATATATATATATATATATATATATATATATATATATATATATATATATATATATATATATATATACTAGCTGTGCCCGCGGCTCCGCTCGCGTGGACTTGATTCGCCTTTATCGTCACTGCTTATTCGTTATGTTTATAATATCATATAGTTCAAGGGGCCTTAGAGGCCCATGGCGTGGTTGCATACTTGTCTCCACTTCTTTTTATCTCCTGTTAGCTTTTCCCAGTGCGGGATTCCCATCAATTCCGGCTCTTGCTTGCCTGTCTTTCTTGCTTCATCCTTGCCACGTGCCATCTTAATCGCTGGCTTCTTATGGCTTATAAGGAGTTTCGTATATAGGCATTTTAATTCGTAATTTGTTCTTCTTCTCCACAGACCCTCTTCTTCCTTCCTCGGTAGATTCTTCTCAAAGCTTTCCTTTCCCACACCTCCAACGTCTCCTTTTCTCTTGCATTCAGTTTCCACGTTTCGCATCCATATGTCACCGTGGGTCTGACAACTGTCGTATTTATTCTTTCTTTTGCTTTTCTTGATACATTTTTTGATTTCAATATTGTATTCATTGCCCCCAAACATCTCTGTCCTTTCGCTATTCTTTCTTGTAGCTCCATCCTTTCTTGTCCACTCTCTGTTATTGTTACTCCCAGACAATTAAATTTGTCTACTTTTTCAAACGTATATCTTTTCCCTAAGTTGTTTATTATATCTAAACTTTTGTTGTTTTTATTATCCTTCTTCTTTGTAATTTCCATGTATTTTGTTTTTTCCTCATTTATCTTTAGTCCTCTCATCCTTCCCCTTTCTTCTATCCTACTTATGGCTTTTTTGAGGTTCTTTTTTGCTCTTGCAATCACTGCTACATCATCCGCATAGGCCAAGCACTGACAGGTATGTTGGTATATCGTTCCATTTTTTTTTATTTCTGACCCCCGGCTTATCTTCTCTAGTACCAAATTAAATAGACATGTCGACACTGGATCCCCCTGTCTTAATCCTCTCTTCACCTTAAACTTGTCTGATACTTTGCCCTCAACCAACGCTCTATTTTCTGTGTCATTCAGGGTCATTCTCACCATGCGAATCAATTTACTTGGAATTTTTAGTTCTTCCATTATCTTGTAGAGTCCTTCTCTATTTACAGAGTCATATGCTTCTCTGAAATCCACAAAGACCAAGTGTAGTGCCAAATTTTGTTTTAAGCTATTACCTTGGATTTGCTTAATCGAAAATATCTGGTCTGTAACCGATCTATTTTTCCTGAATCCACACTGGTACTCTCCCAGAATAGACTCGGCTTTCTCTGCTAGTCTGTTTTTGATAGTCAACACTACTATCTTGTACACGACATCCAGTAAGGCTATTGGTCTATAATTAGCACATATAGTTTTTTTCTCCTTTTTTATATATTGGAAAAATGAGCGACTCTCTCCAGCTCACTGGCATCTTTTCTGTTTCCCATATTTTTTGCACCAACCGGCATATTTCATTTTCCAGATCTAGTCCTCCAGCTTTGATCAGTTCTGCTGTTATACAATTTCCACCCGAGGCCTTATTTTTTTTGGGTTCTGAGTATTTTTTTTATTTCTTCTTTGCAGGGTTTGTTTGTCCCCTCCTGCCCTTCAGTTAATTTTGCTTCCTATTTCTCATTCAACTCATTTTCATTTCCATTTAGTGTTTCTGTAAAGTATTCCCCCCATCTATTCAGTCTTTCTACCAAGCTTACTGCTAAAGTTCCATCTTTTTTCCTACATATTAGCATTTTGTCTCTGTTTATTCCCTTTGTATT
>CM032446.1:117312151-117317151 GCA_019049505.1 Pachyrhynchus sulphureomaculatus | reverse complement strand
TGGTAGACATGAACTAAAATTGACCTTGAATTATAAAATTTTACTAAATTATATATATTGTGATGTGTTATGGTGTAAAAACTTTTTAACATATTATTAATTAAAGAAGTAAAGTAAAAGATTTTTATGAATTAGAATTATTGTATAATGTCCTAATTTTGTAATAGACCATTAGAAAGTTTAAGGATGAAAGAATAGATGATGCTAAGATCTTCCACATCGGTCCTTCTATTCATCGCGCCATTGCAGGCATTAATCGCCTCCAAAAATTTTCTTTTATAATAGTTTTGCTGTTTGTAACTATTTCCACATTGTCATAGTCTGGACGATGGTCACTGTCAATTGCATGTTCTGCAAGGGAACAAGATTTGATATCCCTTTTACAGTCACGCCTATGAGAAGTTAACCTTCTCTTTATGTTGCGGGACGTTTGTCCAATGTAACAGGATGAGCAATCTTTGCATGGGATTTTGTAGACCATATTAGAAGTTTGTTCTTCGGTATTGGGTGTTTTAACTCTTGTATAAGGTTGTTTTAATTTATGTGGGCTGGTTCTGGAGAAACGAATGTTTTCTTGTTTGAAAATTTGAATGAGAGAGGGTGAGACCATCTATGTGCGGAAGGGTCTTAGGTATAATAGTGTTGTTGAGATTATTGGCGAGGTGGTTTTGATTTGAGGAGCCATACTGGTTCTGAATGTTGATAATATTTAAATTGTGGGGTGCATTGTTAATAGAAATTAATTTGTTGAGCAAAGAGGAGGATATATATATATATATATATATATATATATATATATATATATATATATATATATATATATATATACATATATATATATATATATATATATATATATATATATATATATATACATACATATATATATATATATATATATATATATATATATACATACATATATATATATATATATATATATATATATATATACATATATATATATATATATATATATATATATATATATATATAGAAAAGAGAGAGAGAGAGAGACCATCTATGTGCGGAAGGGTCTTAGATATAATAGTGTTGTTGAGATTATTGGCGAGGATGGTTTTGATTTGGAGAGCCATACTGGTTCTGAATGTTGATAATATTTAGATTGTGAGGTGCATTGTTAATAGAAATTAATTTGTTGAGCAAAGAGGAGGATAGATATATATATATATATATATATATATATATATATATATATATATATATATATATATATATATATATATATATATATATATATATATATATATATATATATATATGTATATATATATATATATATATATATATATATATATATATATATATATATATGTATATATACATATATATATATATATATATATATATATATATATATATATGTATATATATATATATATATATATATATATATATATATATATATATATATATATATAGATGTAACTTTTCTTTTGACTGGCTACTAAGAAGAAAGGAGAGTTTTGAGGTTGCAGTCGCGGAGGATTGGCCAAAAAATTAACTACTTTTGTTTAATATCAAGCTTTCGAATATGGATTTTATTCTTCCTCAAGATATAAAACGATGAGTTCAATCGTGTAATACAGATGTCGCCCTAAACAATGGTTTCAAATCTTAAGACTAAAAACTGCACAGCATTTTGTTATTTAGTTTCTGATTAATTAACTGACTAAAGAAAAGAAAATATAAAGTTGTTTTCCATCCTTTATTTTCCCTGTTCACTAAGAGGAAAAATCCCACTGGAAAAAATAATATTTTGTTTTTGTATTAAGCTTGATATTAAACAAAAGTAGTTAATTTTTTGGCCAATCCTCCGCGACTACAACCTCAAAACTCTCCTTTCTTCTATATATATATATATTATATATATATATATATATATATATATATATATATATATATATATATATATATATATATATATATACAGTTATTACATTCAAACAACAGAAAAATGGTTAAGGACAAATACATGTCGTGGAGTAAAGTAATGTCAAGTTGCAAGTTTATTGGCAGAAGCTTGTCAAAGAGCTACTATCATTGGTACCATTGTGAACGGATTTAAAGCGGCTGGAGTATGGACATGGACAAAAACGTCTTTCCCAAACATGTGTTTAAAGCAGCTGAAAATATAAAAAATCTCTCTGTCAAACAAACTCAAGTAATGAAGGCACATCGATACTTCAAGACGCTATTATTAACAATAATGAAAACAAGCAAATTGCTCAACAACGTGATTTAAATAGTGAACCGTCTACTTCGGGATTTAACGCTAAAGCTTAAAAAAAATTAAAATCTTTATTCCTACATACAGTCCAAGAACTCTGAAAAGGTTATATGACACGATATATGTGAAACAACCCCTCTACATCACTCCATTACCTCATTATATATTTGACTATAAATAATATGCTTAATCATTACAATCAACAATAAAACCTAAAAAATTAAAATACTATTTTGAAACTATATGATATTTAACGATCCACACCTTTTATTTAAAATTAAAAGTAACGAAAAAATAACCTGATTTTTTGATCTCTCGACTTCAAAAACCTTAAAAAGAACATACAATACTCTGTATAGGAAACAACCCCTCTAATCGCCTCCCCCACCCCTTTTATGTTTCACTATAAATGTGTATGCATAATATTGGTCTAATATCTCAACAAAAAGCCAGGAAAAAAAATACCAGATACCTATTAAAATGATACGAAATTGATCAATCCCCACCCCTTTCAACTCCTTCGTATCGAGCGATACCGCTCAAAAGCTGTAAGCATCATCCCTTTATTACGTATTACATATGTGCCAAGTTTAAAATTCATATATCATTTCGTTGGAGAGATATCGTGCCAACAGACCGACAGACGAACCGACTAACTGGCAGACAGACCAACGGAATGTGATTTTTTCACGAATACAATACTTTCCTTTAGCAAAGTAAAAAGTTGAGCAGCAAGCAACGCCTCCAACCCTATCCACGACCCTTTTAACCCCTTATACGTCGAATTGTTTATAATTACGCTTAAAATTTATCCATTCTATTAACCAACAAAAATTCTCATAAAACTAGGGGAACTACAAAATATTTAACAACCCCTCATCCCTTTTACTCCCTTTCTCAGAAACAATATCTCTCAAAACTACAGGATCTATTTATACTTACTTCTATTACTACACATTCACAAAATTTGAAATCTATATTTATATTAAAGGAATACACTAATCGATATCATGTTCTTTATGATCTTTATAACTCTGAAACGTGAAGAAATGCTAAGATCCCGGAATGTGATTTTTTTCGCGAATATAATACTTGCCTTTAGCAAGGGAAGCACTATGTTCAAATTAATCTTCATATAATATTATTTTCATCCTAGTTAAAAACCAAATAATCCATCGTCTTTAAACATTCAAATCTGAACTTCTTACTCGTCTTATTTATGACTGGTCCCTCTAGCTCGTATTACAAGATAACCGGCCTTCTGGCAGTAAGACCATATTGGCGATGTACCAATAATATTGCAAACTAGTTAATAAAATGTGGCAGAGGTGTAGGATTTATTTGGCGACGACTGTACATACAATTCTCAATTTATATTTTGAAATATTTTGATTAATTCAATATTTGCCAATAAATATTAACTATCCAGTATCATATAAATATATTTAAAACACTTCTGCTTCCTGAATATTTAGTAAAACTGAAGACACTCTAAACTCGATCACTAGGTTCGGATCTCCGGTTGGGGGCTGGTTCAGGGGTGTCGACATGCAGAGATCATAATTTTAAAATAGATTTTTGCAACATACGAGGTTTAAACTCGAATATAAATTCAGTGCACCAACACCTCATGTACTCGCTCTCTGTGAAACCAAGATCAGTTCATCGACCAGCACAGTAAACTATCTTTATCCTGGGTACGACTTCTATTCCCGATTTAGGCGTAACTTTGGAATCTGTCTTTCTGTCAGAAGCGACCTCTCTTGCCAACGAGAAGAGGCTCTGGGGCCCCTAACTTTGATGTTATGTTGTTAAAAATAACGACTCAACAAACCACAAGGTTCATCTGCATCCTCTATAGACCGCCAAGTGATACTAACTTTAGAACACTTTTCGCGTCTCTTGCAGACATCTTCGATCATTAACAAATTAACTATCCAAATGCCGAAATTACCATCCTGGGTGACTTTAATGACCACAACATCAACTGGCTTAAATATTCAAATACTACCGACGAACAAGGTCGTGAAGCTAAATCATTCTCAATCAGTTGTGGCTTAACTCAGCTTATTGACGAACCAACACGGATCCCTGATCGGGACGGGGAGTTGGCCAGTCTTCTTGATCTGTTTTTAACCACCAATCCGGAGATTTACAAGGTCACCGTAAATCCGCGGTTGGGTTCTTCCGACCATAAACTGCTTTCGACATTGAGTGTCCTACCAGTCAGTGACAGAGAGGCGCCTAAACCGCGCAAGATTTGGCATTACAAATCTGCTAAATGGGAAGATTTCACAGAATATTTTCGAACTTTCCCTTGGTTAGACGTTTGACCGAAAATGCAAAGATGTTGCTTCTAAACATCTTGCCTACCGAAAATGGCGTGAAAATCCTAACACCATAAATCGTAACACCTTTGTTCGTGCCCGGAACAGATGCAAAGAAATTATTGACGAAACCAAGAAGGCACACAATAAGCGAATTAGAAACAAACTTCTCGCTTGTCCCAACAATACCACGTCCTTTTGGTCAGTCGCTAAGGCAGTTGGTCAAAATTTCACCAAATCCACTATACCACCACTCACACGGCTAGATGTTTTTATTGCAACGACACCTGTTGAGAAAGCAAACTTGTTGGCCGAACTGTTTGCTTCACATTCTACTGCCGATTTCCAAGGAAAAACACCACCTACTAACCCCCATAGTGCAGTCAAGGATGCCCGATGTTGTCTTCAGACAGCGAATCATA
>CM032446.1:117286140-117301140 GCA_019049505.1 Pachyrhynchus sulphureomaculatus | reverse complement strand
CATAACTTACAGAGATTTTAAGCACTTTAATGAGGATAATTTTTATACTGACCTACAGCGCATATCATGGGATGACATTTATTATATTGAGGATATTGAGGACAAGGTCAGATTTATTAATTTTCATTTGTCGGGCGTGTTTGGGGACCATTGTCCTCTCAGAACGGTAAGAGTAAACAAGCCTCCAGCTCCCTGGCTGAACACCTGCTTTGAAAGCGCTAATGATAGAAAGAGACCGAGCACTAGCTCAGTTTAAGAGAAATAAAACTCAGGAGAGTCATCAATATTACAAAGAAATGAGAAATCTCACCTTTTACAGTGTGCGTCGTGAAAAATTGGGATATCTTGAATATTTAGAGACACAAAAGAATGCAAAATCATTATGGAAGGGACTTCAGCAATGCAATGTTCACACGGGTTCAAAAGATACCCCTCGTCTGCCTGCACATTTATCCAATGTGAATGATATAAATGAATACTTTTTGAGCGTTTTCCGAAAGTCTGACAACTGTGCTGGTAAAATATATTATTACAGTAACAATAAGAGGAATTTAGATCTGAACTTTAATTTCCTAATGGAAACCCCTGAGTCAATTTGCAGGTGTGTTAATAGTATAAAGTCCAATGCTGCTGGAAATGATGGTTTGACACTTTTTATGCTTAAGCTTAGTTTACCTGTTATCTTATATCATCTAACCCATATTGTTAATTGTTGCCTGGAGAGTGGGTATTTTCCGGAGAGCTGGAAAGAGTCTATTGTGTGCCCAGTTGCTAAAGTTAAAAATCCTTTAACCGTCAGAGATTTGCGTCCAATTAGTTTGTTACCAGTTATGTCAAAAGTCTTGGAGAGGGCAGTACATACACAGGTCTCAGAATATCTCTTGACAAATGAGTTGCTCCCCTTGCATCAATCTGGCTTCCGGAGGGGTCATAGCACATCAACGGCTTTATTGAATTTAACGGATAGCATAATCAGAGATATTGATAAAAATATGGCTGTTATATCAGTCTCGCTGGATTATTCGAAAGCCTTTGATGTGCTGGATCATAACCTACTTTGTGCTAAACTGCACTATCTGGGCTTCGCTGATCACTCCGTACAATTTTTCTATAGCTATTTGTCGGGTAGATGGCAGAGGGTGCGAATGGGTGATGTTTGTTCAGCTGCTGGTAAAATTGTCTCCGGAGTGCCCCAGGGTTCAATACTGGGGCCTCTTCTGTTTCTTATATATACTTTTGATATATTCCAAACAGCTGTATATTCATCGGTTCAGTCGTATGCTGATGACACACAGTTGCTTCATTTCTTTGAACCATCGGATCCTGAGTCTGCAGCAGAAAATTTAAATCAGGATCTCATGGCTTTGTCAGTTTACTCAGATGAACATAATTTGAGGCTAAATCCAGACAAGACTCAAGTTTTATTGTTTTGCAAGGAAAATCGGCGACCAACCTTGAGCATGGCTTTGAGACTGAGGCTGGCTGATCAGGATTTGCTGTTTTCTGATTGTGCCAAGAATTTGGGTCTTTGCATTGATACGCATCTCAGATTCAGGGAACATGTTAGGATACTCCTACAAAAAAGTTATGCGAAAATGAAGGTTTTATATGCAAATCGTTTTATTCTGAATTTTAAGATGAGGAAAAAATTGTGTGAATCTTTGGTCTTGTCTTCATTTCATTATTGTAGTATTGTATACTATCCTTGCTTGGATGCGCTTTCAAGGAGACGTTTGCAGTATGTACAGAACGTCTGCTGTAGGTTTATATTCCATTTGAGAAAATATGATCATATATCTTTAAAAATAAATGAGTTAAAATGGTTAAATTTTGCTAATACTGTGCAATTGCACTTCGTAATATTCTTAATGAGGCTCTTAGGAACTTCTTAGGAACTTCAGTCCCGATTTATTTAAGGGAGAAGCTAGTATCCCGAAATTTGGTACATGATAGGTATATTAGACGGCCTGATCGCTTGACTATGCCTCAGCATCGCACTGCCTTGTTTCAGCGCAGTTTTACATATATTGCGGTAAATACATACAATACTATGAATCCAGAACTGAAAACGTGCACTATTGGCCGACTTCGTCGATTATATAGGGAAGAGCTGTTAAATAAGCAGAATTCTCAGACGTAGTTTATTTGTATTTTGATGTTTCTTGTCGATTATTTATTTACTATGTTAGTATGTAATTGTTGCTTCATTTTTTTTTTTGTAAGTGCGTTGTGTGTTGAAGAGGTTAGATGTAAGAGTAACCGATGGTTAAATCTCGCCTCTTCTACTACACGATGTGTGTGGGTAATATGTACTCACATCACATGTGATTAACATCTTAATAAAGACGATATTTATTTTATATTTATTTATTTATATATATATATATATATATATATATATATATATATATATATATATATATATATATATATATATATATATATATATATATATATATCAATAAATATATATATATATATATATATATATATATATATATATATATATATATATATTGATATATATTATATATATATATATATATATATATATATATATATATATATATATATATATATATATTGATATATATATATATATATATATATATATATATATATATATATATATATATATATATATCAATATATATATATATATATATATATATATATATATATATATATATATATATATATATATATATCAATATATATATATATATATATATATATATATATATATATATATATATATATTATTGATATATATATATATATATATATATATATATATATATATATATATATATATATATATATATATATATATATTCTTTAGTGTGACAAAATCGATACTGAACACTGGGAGATCCAGTATTTTTTAAAGCAGCAGCTGAACCTGGCCGGTTCTTTTATATTTTTACAAGTGGACTAGGCTGATTTTTTTTCCAGTGAATCAGTAATTAAAACCAATATAACTCACCATTTGGGTACTTAGTTTAAGTTATAACTATTTTTCTACCGAATTCCAGAATATCGTCAAAATTAATAAATTTTTGGCTAAGCCGGTCTAATAAACATTGGAAAATCCAAAAAAAATGGAAGAAACCGTCAAATTCTCTTTCAATGTCTTGTTTATAAAATGCATGTCGCAAATGAATTTGAAAATTTCAAGTGGCCGTGAATAACAATATAAGCATTGTTTACTTGAATAAAATTTACCGAATATTTAATAGGAGAAATTTGACACACTATTTTTACTAGTGATTAACATGTAGGCTGAAAAGTTTGTGGTCTAGCTACTTAAAACACTTTTTTTTTTGTAAAATTTGACTTTATTCATTAATATAATCTCCTTCAAGAGCGATACAATCAGTCCAACATTTCTCTATACCTTTCTTGTAGAAAGATTTGTCTTTGCCTTCAAAATAGGCCTCAGTTTCATTGGAGTCAAATCTTTTTCCCCCAAGAATTTTATTGAGTTCTGCGAATAGATGATAGTCGCTGGGGGCCAAATCTAGAGAATACGGTGGATGAGGAAGCAATTCGAACTTCAATTCATGCAATTTGGCCATCGTAAACCATTGACTTGTGACACACTTGTTCATTTGGGGACATTTCTTTGCGATGTCTGCCTTCAAACGCACCAATAACTTTACTCGCTATTGATGGTTTTCTCTTCTCAGCATAGTCGATGAAAATTATTCCATGCGCATTCCAAAATACAGAGGCCAAAACCTTCCCAGCCGATTGTTATGTTTTTGGTCGCTTCGGGCGGCTTTCACCGGCTGCTGCCCACTCAACTGACTGCTGATTCCGGTTTGTAGTGGTGGACCCATATTTCATCCATTGTCACATATCGCATAAAAAATCCTTTTTATTGCGCTTAAATAGGTCCAAACAGCGCTCATAATCATCAACACGTCGTTGTTTTTGGTCCACCGTGAGCAAACGCGGTACCCATTTCGAACAGAGCTTTCTCATGTCCAAATGTTCATACAAAATATGACCAACACGTTCTTTTGATATCTTTTAGAGTGTCAGCTATCTCACGCAATTTCACTTTACGGTCATCCAAAACAGTTTTGTGGATTTTTTTGATGTTTTCGGTGTAACCACCTCATTTGGGCGTCCAGAACATTCAGCATCATTTGTATCTGTACGACCGTGTTTAAATTCAGCATACCAGTAAATGATGAGTGATTTTCCAGGGGCAGAGTCCCCGTAACACTTATCAAGCCATTGCCTTGTTTGAACGGCATTTTTTCCCATTAAAAAACAGTGTTTAATCAACACACGAAATTCTATTTTTTCCATTGTTTTAAGAATATCAAAAGTAGCGTTACTAAAACCACTGTAACTTGTAAACTAATCCTCGAAATGTCATGAAACTTCGACACATATCGTTTGAAGGTTGATACTTCCTAAAAATCATATGGATTTTTGAAAAGGGCGACAAACCACGTGTTATTTCCAGTTATCTCCAATTTATTGCCATATGGAATAAATAATTTGCGAAGTACAACTATTTTGTTTTTGAATTGAGGTAACGTTGGACTTTCGTCTATTCGTTATTTGCTTTATAAAACACATGCAGTGATAGTATCTTAAAGATCTATGACAGGACGAAATACAATGACCGATTTTACTTTCTCTTCTCATAATAATTTAAAACATTTAATAAGTTATATTCTCGAATATATTTTATATTATACTATTATAAAGTTTATCCGTTTTGAATGTGCTATTTATTGTCTCATAAAATAATTATATTGAAAATATATAATAAAATAAATAATAATTTTATGATTTATTATATTTACTTTTATCAAGAACAAAATGTACCTTAAAAAAATTGTAATTGTTTTTTCCACTTGCTACATACATTCAAAATATAAGCAGTTACACAAAGAAACAGCAAAGTAGCTCGCACGTGTAGCGTTTGGCCTAGAAAAACTTGATCATAGCTGGTGCTCGTTTTATAGACCGGTCATTTCACACAAAATTACGAATACGTAAATTTCTTTATGCTTCGTAAATGATCGGTAAAGTAAAAGTTTAAATTAAATAAAATGGTTTGCATTTTACATATAGGTCCGCCAAGAATTCTGCACCATAAAATAGACATTTTTGTTTTTGATTTTTTTTAGCTTTTGAAAGTAAAAATCTGCTATAAACTGTTAAAATTTAGATCAACTGTATACGGTGTCTTAAAATTAGAAGAACTGATCTTAAAAAAATAAAAAATTTAAAATTTTTTTAGAGTATACAAAATAAAGGACTCCCCAAACGAAAAAAAAAGGTAAGTATTTTTTGTGTAGGGAAATAATTAGGATAATTAGGATAAAAAAAAAGAAAGAATGAAGTTTTAGTCAAGTTTGTCACTTTTTTGCTTTAATTTATTTTCACAACGGTACATTAGACACTTTATTTATTTCTTGTTATTACCCTCTGCTCATACAAAGATTTCGTAAGTAGTGTTATTTGTAAATGAAGTATCATGTAGTTGGTCTTCCGTGTCACGGTGACAACTCTGGACTGTACAGTTAGTGTTTGCGAGCTACCTAGTGACAAAATTTCGTTTCCATAACTTCAGTCTTCACATCATCGTTGAGAAGGAATACGTCTCGGATGGAGCAAATCCGCCTTTTCATTTGATACTCAAGTTTAACCTGAGCAAGCTGGTTATTGTAGTAGGCTGCGTTTATGGCCCGCAGGACGTGCCAAAAATCGACCAGCAGGGCCCCCTTCCAGTACTAAAAATCAATGGCTGACACTTCCCGCAGGCAAGCAAGTTTTCAGTTTCACGGAATTTAGTTCGTTTTTCTTCGACAGTCCATGATCGCTCGTTTTGATAAAGGGATGTGATGGTGCTGACGTGTCTCCTCATGGATCAAAATTTTGCTTAAAAAAGCTTTCACAACGAATCTGAAGCATCTCCGAAACTCGAACTCTCGCAGCTTACTAATCTTTATTCAGCATCCTTGGGACCCAACGAACAGAGTTTTTTCGGAATCCCAATTCCTTCCGAATGACCGATTGTACACACCGAGTTCCTCAGAGATTTCATGTAGACCATGTAGACCCCCCCCCCCTTGAACTCTTTTATTTGCGTCCTTGAAAGGGCATTACCACCGAACTAAGCCTACAGTAGCGGCGAATTTTAGCAGGTTTGATGGTTCCATGTGTAAGAAACTTTACGGCTATGCGTTGCATAACAGCACTATGTACCTCTCTCTCACTCAGCTTAAACGCTACTAAACACAGAAAGGGAGATATATGCCGAGGTAGTTCCCCCACTCTAGATACTTCAGCTATGAGCACTAAACATCCCTCCATTTCCCACTCACAATTCAAAAAGGCTCATTTATATTTGATAAACCCACGTAGTAGGGATCGGTTACTAGCCTAGGTGAATTTTTCATTGTTGAGGCTAATAAATATGTAGTGTCGTGGTCAAAATAGTCATATTTGTAGTTCACAGCCTAAATGAGTGAATTTTTAACATACTGTAGCATTAAGACTGTGCACTACCTGTACGATTATTCTACCCGCAGGTGTGCCAACCGAATAAACAAATAATTTATGGGCAATAAGATATTTTTGATATCATTACATTATTGAATATTAAATTTCATTTTCTTGTGGCATTTGTTTATATGCCTGGTACGTGTAATAATATGACCCGTTTTCTTCTTCTGCAATGTGGATTAGAAATTAAGCACTTCTATATCTTGGTGATATCTGAGGGGATGTTGTGATACCCATGAACGTTGTTCAGGTCCTGCAACATACGTGTTTTTCACGACACATGAAGGCACTATGTATTCAACAGGGTAGTGCTAGTACGGATACTATTATGTTTCTACACTGCCGTATCCTAATAATGTATTAAGTTAACTTTAAAACTGATAATGAAGTTATAAAATATTGTATTAAGTTAACTTTACAAATAATGATGAAGTTAAAAAAGGAAATCATCCGTTTTGTGATTGATACAAACCTTACGCAATAATTCTCCAAAATAAGTTCACTACCTAAAATGACCGGACTAATGTCTAATTCTCGTCGCGTGTATCGACTCAGCTGGCACGGCAGCTTGGCAATCAGCTGTGCCTTGTGCAGGGGCCAACCAATAGAAAACTTAGGCTAATATTGATGTCGAACGTTAAAATTAAAGTGGGGATAATAATCAGCTGTGCAACCATGAGTCGGACATACCTTGTTGCCATTTTGTCTGATACTTCAAAAAAAGTAGGGAAAAATCATTGTTTAAAATTATTTTAAAGCTTGAGTGAACTTAAGTATACCTGTGATGTATTTGTCAGTAATTTATAGACTAAATAAAAGGAAATAAATAGTTTTGAGTTTATGAATCATATTTCAGGTAGATATTAGAGAGATTTTGCAATGCTTTATTTGAAGCATGCGCAATAGTAAAGGGAAGATATTAAATATAAGGACTGAGCTGTTATCGTTATTTAAAGTCCGTTTGGAGCTTGGGCAGTATTGAAACAAAATAAGAAAAACCTTTATTGAGGATAACGATTTCCTTTGTTTAGGAACTTATAAGAGAGGTTATTTGAAGATCGATGTTCTTATCGCTATTATGGTAGGGCATGTTTCTTTTTCCTTCTTAGGTATACAAAGCACTAAGAAAATACAGTAAAATTGAAATTATAATCTTTTATTGCAAATAATACTAAACAGTTAATTAGTGTTCAGATTATGTTGGGATTTTGCAGTCTTTGCCACAATGGCATTACAGAATAGTTATTACCACTACAACAAACACTTTATTTTTGCACCTGACACGCGTTACTCTAACCATGTGAGCATAACCACAAGTGATGACTGACTGTCTACTTACTAATCTCTCCTGATGATGGTAAGATGGTTAACACGTATCGAGTCAAAAAATAAAATGTTTGGTGCAGTGACGATAACTATTGTGTAGTGCTAATCTCAAATGAAATTTTATTTATCGCACATTCGTATTAACTTGGAAATATTGAAGAAAGTGATAGAAACCCGCTAGACGCAACTTTTTTAGAAACGTGTGTTGATCGATCACATACTAATAACCGGTGAGCTTAACCATGAAATGAATGAAAAAAAATCCCCTAAGATGAATACTAACTTAACCTTGCAATTTCTTCGCGTTAATATTGCATATGCTTGAGATAACGCTAAGGACAAAGACATGTTAAAAATAAGCGTTGCAAAATCTCTATTAATTTAAATAGAATTTCGTAATCCTATTATAAGTTAATGTATGTTTAAACTGATGCCATGTTATTTTAATATAGTTCTTGTGTTTTGCATATTTGAACAATAAATACTATGGCGGATATAACAAGATCATAGCGAAGTATTTTTATACCTACTCTGCTAGTCGTGTCAACCTATATTCGGGATATTTACTAAAATTCAAACAATTGAAAACTCTGTGATATAATTGTAGGTCCATTTTAGAAAAAGAGCTGCTCTTTTTGCATTTCTCTTCAGTTGATGTTTCATTCTTTTTTCAAGGAGATCATGTCTCTATTCTATTTTTCTTTTATATTTAACATTTTTTCCAAAATTGTTACTGATGGAGAGGCTCTGAAAGTAATTTGGTCTTCACATCACTGCGATACAATACGTAATTCTGCCTGATTTTGTCATATCCAAGATTGCTTGTCATGTACAGTCTTGAATAAATAAACCCTACTCTCGGGCACATTCTATTAACTGTTCTGCAATATTACTCGTACTTCTGAAAACAAGGTTTTATGTGTCGGAAGACAACTGACCTTGTAATTCGAGCTAGAAGTACTGTTTGGTTTTTAAATAGGAGACAGGGTAAATAACTTTGAGGGATAATTTAACCATATCCCTTGCTAAATGGAAGCGTATTCATAAAAAAAAATCACAGGAGATTTTAGCGTTTCTTCACATTTCAGTGTTCCTAGTTCATGAAATTATATAATTTCCCGTTTTCGCTGGTCTGTCTGTCTATTGGTCATGATATCTCCCTAACGAAAGGATATATATATTATATATATATATATATATATATAATATAAATATATATATATATATATATATATATATATATATATAATATGTATTATATATATATATATATATATATATATACATATAAAATGTAAGTATGAATAAAGAATATGGCTCTTGAGCGATATCGAACCTTTCGAGGAAGGTGGTGGGGTTGTTAAGTGTTTTATGCGAATTTTATTCGTTTTTGGTTGGTATAATAGATAAATTCGAAACATAATTATTTATACTCAAATAAATGGTTATAGGGGTGGAAAACGATGTTAAAGGGGTTGCTTCGAACATGTCTTATTACACGTCATTTTTAGGTTTTTGGCGTTGAGGGATCTGAAAGATGTGTTATTTTTTAAATTATGGTTAGAACGGTTGCTTTGCATGTATCATGTTATACATTTTCAGGGTTCTTAGAGTCAGGATGAAAATGGAGCTATTTTGTTTTTAATATATTCAATTATTTATAGGCATCGGCAGATGATTTGTACTCAACAAGTATGTTCACATTTTTAAAAGCCCTCGGATTTTTTGCCTTTCCTATCACTAACAACTTTAATTTTTGTGATCCATCAACATTGCAACATGCTAGGAAGGTAACGCGTTCTTTGTTTATTTTTCGACCTGGTGCGGTCTTTTCCTGAGAACGAACCAGCGTTTTTTCAGGCAACATTTTCCAATACAGAGCTGATTCATCTGCATTGTATGTTTGAGTAGGTCCAAGGTTTAATTCTTTTATCTTATCTGCGAATAAAGTTAGGAAAGGATCGACGGTACTTTCATCATTGGATAGTTTTTCGCCACAAACTTTTAAAGCACGCCGACCATGTCTTTTTCTGAAGTTAGAAATCCAGCCTCTGCTAGCTCTAAAATTATTATTCCCGTAGGTTTCAGTGTAAAACTGTTTTGCTTTGACTGATAAAATTTCTTAGGAAATTGGGACGTGCCTTGATCGTTGCGTACAAAACCATGTATACAAACGAGTTTCTATCTCTGGATATTCGCTTTTCGTATGGTTTTTCTGGCGCCAGGACCGGAATCAACATTTGGAAATAAATCTGAAAGAAATTACACGTCCATAGTGAGTGTCCAAAATTATCTTTAAAATAAATCATATATACATACCTTTTGATTTTCCCTTCCTTCTTTTTTATATCCGAAATTGTGGATGTTCCTATTCCGTATTCATTTGCCAACACTTTTCCGCTTTCACCAAGAACTAGTCTTTCTAATATATCGGACTTTTGTTTTATTGTTAGTGTAATATGTTTTCTTTTAGAAGGCATTTTAATATGTAGGTACATATACGTAAAAAAAAACGTTTACATACTTATATGAACCACATAAAGTAAAATAGAACGTAGGTATGTTGTACTTGTGACAATAAACAAACATCTACAAAGTCCTTAACCTTTAGACGCGATACGCGATGCGTTGTAAGCAAATCAAAGGCACCTACAGTTTGTGTGCATCCCAGATGTATTAGACTGGAAGTTAGGGGAATCCCCTCACTATCCATTTTAGTTTTCGCATGTAGTTTAAATTAAGTAGATGTCTAAAAAAAAACGCAGGTCCGGATTACCTAGTACTATCAAATCGGATTATAAAGTACACAATGCAATAGAAATGTTTGTCCGGATTATTAAAGAATCCGGTTTAATCGAGATCCGGATTATCGAGGTGGCACTGTATATATATATATATATATATATATATATATATATATATATACTAGGTATATATATACTATGTATATATATGCTATGTATATATATATGTATATATATATAGTATATATATATATATATATATATATATATATATATATATATATATATATATATATATATATATACACTATGTATATATATATAGTATATATATATATATATATATATATATATATATATATATATATATATACATAATATATATATATATATATATATATATATATATGTATATATATATATATATATATATATATATACATATATATATATATATATATATATATATATATATATATATATATATATATATATATATATATATATATATATATATAATATTATATGTATGTATATATATATATATATATATATATATATATATATATATATATATATATATATATGTATATATATATATATGTATATATATATATATATATATATATATATATATATATATATATGTATATATATATATATATATATATATATATATATATATATATATATATATATATATATATATATATATAAAAATATATATAATATATATATATATAATAGCACTACTTTCTGTCTTAATTTTTTGTTCTCGTAACAAGAGCGGAACTCATCTTTTGTTACAAACAAAAATGGTAAAGTGGTTTACCCCAGTATTTTCGTCGTAAACATGCAGTTCTAAAATAAACACTAAATGTGCCTAAATGTGCCTATTTTATACTAAAAATAACTTAATACAATCCAATTTACAACGAAATATCAATAAAAAATTTAGAAGTAATGGAAAAACAATTAATTTTCACATTTCTCTACTCCAAGAATCTTGGAGAGGACACATAATACGATATATACAAAGAAACCCCTCCAACTTCCCAACCTCTTTAACCTCATATATTACTATAAATAATATGCTTAAAATTAGTTCATTACCTTTATCATGAACTTGGACAAAGGCTTGTAATACTATTGAAACTATACAATATTTAACCCTCCGAACCCCTTTTACTTCTTGCCTTCTAACAACTGAAAGTAAAGAAAAAATAATTTAATTTTTAGATTTTGCAACTTCAAGAACCCTGAAAAGGACATATAATAGGATATATACGAAGTAACCCTTTTAGCTTCCTCCCCCACCCCTTTATTTCCTTCCAATTTTCACTATAAATAATTACTCATAAAATGTATTTATTATTTTAATAAAATAGTAGAAAAATTTACTATGTTACTACTGCAACCATAAAAAATTTACTGACGCTGACCCCCTTCCCTTGAAGCAATATCGCTTAAAAGCTATTTGCCTTATCCTTTTTACTGGTAATAAATTTATACCAATTTTGAAATTGATATCTCATTTCGTCCGAGAGTTATTGTGTCGGTAAATTCCCATTTTGTTGATTGACCGTTTCGTCGACTAGGCATTCTTACCTGTTGTTACCCTTTCGTCGACTGAGACCGTTTGACCGTCGACCATTTGAAACGGTTCCCTTTTTGTCGACTCGCCGAATTAAATCCACCAAGCAAAGCTGTAGGTGTCCTTCAACCCTCTACAGGTAGTTTTACCTAGGTATTTATCTTCATACAATATAAGAGTGCGGCCGTTAGATTATCGTAGACATTCAGGTTAGTTCAGGTTCAGGTTTGACAGTCCTAAGTCGGTAGAAAGTGTGAAGGAAAGAAAGAATTTTGCTCTATCATTTTTTTTAGGAAATAATTAATATTTACCCTGAATATAGATTTCCATAACAAATAAAAAGGTTTAGTGAATCGACGAAAGGGGAATTGTTAATGACACCGATGTATAGGTTAAAAGGCCAGTCGACAAAACGGAAATTTCTCTTAAAGTCTACAAAACGGGAAACAACGAAACGGTACTAAATCATTGTGTCAACAGATCGACAGGTAGACGGAAATGGATGGCTAGGTTTTTCGTAGTCTAGGGACAAAAAAAGCAAAAATCTCGGAATGTTTCACGTACTTTCTTTTAGCAAGGAAAGTAAAAACAAGACGTAAAAACAATTCCTTAAACACAAATATTTTATTTCTATGAAAGTAAAATCAGTTAAATACCGATTGTCATTCTAGATTCCAACGAAACCAGCTTTTAATAACTCTAAAAATAATCTGTATTCGCTTATTTACAATGCCACAAAAACTTTAAACTCCTTTGTCACTTGAACGCCTAGACAGGTTTAATAGTAATGCGTTACCGTTGTTATAGTATATTACAATATTGCATATGCCTTACAATAGAATGTGTTCGGGGTGTACGTTTTATATGTTCAGGACCGAAGATGATGTCAATTTAGGCGACTTTTTATAACATTATTTTTACTTTCTTTGTAGCATAATTGAAAAATCAAGAATTTTATCCTGTTCTACTTATAGTCACTGCCTTGTTTAATAATTTATTTTTAATTAATTTATATTTAATTAATTATTACTTTTTTTTAGATAATTTGGGATAGCAGTCATTAGAGAAATGGAAAACAAATTACTGCAGGGTAAGAAAGTATTTTCATTTTGAATTTATATATATATATATATATATATATATAATATATATATATACACACACACATACGTATATACATATATATATATATATATATATATATATATATATATATATATATATATATATATATATGTATATGTATATATATATACGTATATATACATATAACATTTATTTAGTATGTCTTGGATTTTGTGGTTCGTTTGCTTAAAAGAAAACACCTTGACGTTTCGCCCTGGCGTTTAGGGCATTTTCAAATTAATTTCTTTATTTTTCTTTAATTTCCTCCGTTCCTAAAAGCACAATTTTTATACTGTCCACTCTGTACACACATATATGTCAAAATTCTTGCTTAAATTTTAAAACTTATTATCTAACTAGCCATGCCCGCGGCTCCGCTCGCGTGGATTTGATTCACTATTTTCGTCACTGCTTATTCCTTATGTTATCTAACGTAATAAAATATATCCTATAACCTGACCAGAGAACATATGTATTTAAAAAAAAACACGTAAATCGGATAAGTGGTTCTTGAGTACTCAGCGGACTAACGGACAGACATACAGAGAGACGTTGCGTTTTATATATATTATAGATTTTTTTTTGATAAATATTAAGTTAAGAATTAAAAAAAAAAACACGTAAATCGGGTAAGTGGTTCTTGAATGATAAGCACAATAATGGACAGACAGAGAGACGTTGCGTTTTATATATATTGTATAGATTATTATTATTATTATTATATAATCTGGCCAGAGTATATATGTATGAATTAAAAAAAAAACACGTAAATCGGATAACTGGTTCTCGAGTGTTAAGCGCACTAACGGACAGACAGACAGACAGAGAGACGTTTCATTTTATATATATTATATTCTTTGCTACATGATATTGTTCCATATTTAATGCTTTAGGCAGTGTATTGCAAGAGAACGCGCTAGCAGCAAACTTTTCTCCGACTTGATTCACTATTATCGTCACTGCTTATTCCTTATGTCACCTAATGTAATAAAATATATCCTATAACCTGGCCAGAGAACATATGTATGTTTAAAAAAAGCACGTAAATCGGATAAGTGGTGCTCCAGTGATAAGCGCACTAACGGACAGATAGACAGACAGAGAGAGAGACGTTGCTTTTTATATATAATATAGATATTCTTTGCTACGTGATATTGTTCCATATTTAATGGTTTAGCATGTTTAAAAAAAAAGCACGTAAATCGTATAAGTGGTTCTCCAGTGATAAGTGCACTAACGGACAGACAGAGAGATACGTTGCATTTTATATATATTATAGATAGAATAAAATATATATCTATAACCTGGTCAGAGAACATATGTATGAATTTTAAAAAAATCACGTAAATCGGATAAGTGGTTCTCGAGTGATAAGCGCACTAACGGACAGACAAACAGACAGAGAGACGTTGCATTTTATATATATTATAGATGTAGATTATTATTATATAACCTGGCCAAAGAATATATGTATGAATTTAAAAAAAAGACACGTAAATCGGATAAGTGGTTCTCGCGTGATCAACGCACTAAGGGACAGACAGAGAGACATTCCATTTTATATATATTATAGATTATAGATACTCTCTGCTACATAATATTGTTCCATATTTAATGGTTTAGGCTGTGTATTGCAAGGGAGCGCGCTAGCGGCAAACTTTTTTCCAACTTCATTCA
>CM032446.1:117260478-117286040 GCA_019049505.1 Pachyrhynchus sulphureomaculatus | reverse complement strand
GGGAATTTTTATCTGCACAAGGAGTCGGTCCAATGATCGAGATCAACGGAAATACGAACGCTCATATTTACAAGGACATTTTAGAAAACAATTTGTTATCATATGCTGAAGAAACATTGGCGCAGAATTGGATATTTCAGCAGGATAATGACCCCAAACATACCTCCAAGTTGTTAAAACAGTGGTTTTCTGCTTCAAATGTGAGAGTTGTAAGCTGGCCATCTCAATCACCGGACTTGAACCCAATAGAACACTTATGGGAAACACTAGATCGTCAAGTTCGAAAGCGTCCATATTCAAATAAAGCCGCATTATTCAAATCATTGAAGGAAGAATGGGATGAAATTTCACTTGCTTGTATTAATCGATTAATTGAGTCAATGCCACATCGTTGTGCGGCTGTTATCGCTGCAAAGTGTATGGCTACAAAATATTAACATAAAAGTATAATTTAAGTCTATTATAGAGCACATGGACTAATAATTTTTCTCGTAGTACAAAGTGGCCGGAAACTTTTGCACATATAAATATAAGAATCACAAACATAAATAATATCTTTTACTATATTATTTTGTTTCCTATATCTCATACTCACATCTCATAATGATTAAAAATCATTAGTCTTTTTTTTTAAATAAGTACGAGTACGAAATCTCACTAGCCGGAAACTTTTGCACGCCGCTGTATACATGATTTATATCGTTTTTTGTGCCTGTGGACAGAACATTTTATATATTATCTTTATCATATATATTTTTTTCTCTCTTTTTTACTTTTTTTAATATTTTTTTTATTTGCTACTTTAATTTTGCTTTGCTCTTTCAATAATTAGTCTGGCGAGAACCTATTGTAAACCTAGCTATGCTTGAAATATGAAAAATTTTCATGTTGCTTTTTTAAATATTAAATCACTTATGTTACACTTCTCGGATTTCAAGGGCTTAGTTGACGGAAACTGTTATGATATCAGAGGAGTGTCGGAAAATTTGGCTCAATCTAAATACAACAAACGATACAATTAATTTGAGTGGTTATAATTTAGTAAGAGGAGATAGACAGTCCAGGGGGAAGGAGTAGCTCTTTACAGAAAAAATAACTTACAATTTCCTATTTGCTATTCTTCAAATGATAAAGTCCTTAAGAAAATTTGGATTAACTTAAAAGCTTTAAACAGGGACTATTTTGTTGGTGTACTTTATAGGCCACCAAAGGGTAATATTTCCCAGCGTTTATATATTTTTGAAAAACGATTGTCTGATTTTCAACCATTTGAAGTTATCTGTGGTGGAGATATCAACTTAAATTTGCTAAATCTTGTCGATCAATACACTAACATATTTTACGATTATATAGTCATTCAATTTACAACAAATTATTACAGAACCTATCTCAGTAACAAAAACAACGACTTCATTGTTCATTTTAATATCCAAAAATTTTGACTCTGGTGTTAAAGACTCTTATTTATCTGATTATTTTTTTGACTTTTTGTTCTATACATGATTATAAAGAAAATAATTTTGAAACTATTCGATTTAGAAATTTAAAAAAATAAAGATTTGCTGAATGAGTTTTTGGCAGTTACTCCCTTTGAAAAGATTATTTACCTTGAAACTATTAATAATAAGGTTGCTGCTCTAAACAATTTCTTAATAAATTTGATGTACTTGCACCTCTCGTCGAAGTTAAATTAAAGAATAAAAGGCCACCATGTCTTACTTTTACTATAAAAAACATGATTAGGTTGAAAGATAATCCTTAAATATAAATAATAAAAAATATTAAAAAACAAAAAGAGATAGGAATTATTATAAACAGTTAAATCAAACAAATATTGCAATACGTCAAGAAAAAAAAACAGTATCTTCAACACACTATAAATACTGATAGAAAAAATTCTAAACAATTTTGGAATAAATTAAATAATCTTAATATTTACTCTAAACAAACGTCTAATAGAAGACCCGATAATTTAAATAGTCCTTACAATATAAATAGTCATTTTTTACAATTGGCCGTTAATGACTAACCATCAGATCCTTCTTACAAACACACACTATTTAAAAGCTTAAAACAATCACGTGCTACCGGGGAAGATCAAATGAATATAGATATAATTTTGCTACGCATTAACGGAATCCTGCCTTTCATTACGAACATTATTAATTCATGTATACTAGACAGTACCTTTTCCTGAAGCTTGGAAAATCTCAAAAATATTTCCTCTACCCAAAAAAAGACATGTAGAAAGCTACAACGATTTAAGGCCAATAAGTATTTGACCAGGACTGTTGAAATTATTTAAATACCAATTTAAAAAGTTCTGGGGAACACCCATCGAGTTTTATGAGGAAAAATATAATATATCCATTTTTAATTTTTAGACAAGGCCGGTGTAACGGTAACGAGCAACCCACTAAGAGAATTACTTATTTTAGTTAATTCTTTTTATTACTATTATTATTGTTCTTGCTGATTCTTCTTCAACACCATAGCCGGAATTTCTAATTCATGGCTAGAGTACTTGCACCAAAATGGAGTTGCGTGGAATCTTGTTGGGGGTGGTAGGGTTATTCCAGACTCAGTACTTTTCGTACGATATCTACAGTTCCCGACAATGCTGCCTTTTGCATGATTTTCATGTGTTTATTGTCTAAGTTGGGTTTATTCCTTAGTGTGTTCCAATGCCTCGCCTTAGACGAAACCACAACAGGTAAAATCTCGGCTTCTTTCAGTTGGTACATATGCTTGAGATCTACTGCTAGAGGTTGATATTTTACCTCTTCTTTTCAGCAATAATACTAACTATGTTCTGATCCAGAAGGAGTGCGATGTCTATAATTACTGCATCCGTGAATTCATTATCAAACAGGACAATATCAGGTCTGTTGGCATCAACCAGTCGGTCCGTATTAATTTCAAAGTCTCACAAGATCCTTGCTCTACTATTTCTCAGAACTTGCTCCGGTTTACATTTATAATAAGGAACCTCAGCGCTAGTAAATCCATATTTCTTTGCCCGTGCCTGATGGATAACCTTGGCAACGTTGTTATGCCTCTGCAAGTAGTCTTTCTGAGCCAGTGAGGGGCAGCCACAACTTATATGTTGTATTGACTCTGTTGTTTGCTTGCAAAGCCGACATCTAGCATCGATATTCTGCCCTAGTATATTTCTTTTATAAGCTCTAGAACTCGGAAACTTGGTCTTGGATAGCAAAAAGGAATCCTTCTGTTTCTCCAAATATTCCGGAAGTACGGAGCCTCTCCGTTGACTCTTTTATATCCACCTGTTCAGATACCAATGCCAACCAAAACACTTCAACACGCTGTTGTTGTGCCTTGAATCTGAGCTGATAGTTCGTTTAATTTAACTGTAACGGACTGTAATTATTGTCCTAACTACAAACAGCCATATGAAGGCTACCTTGCTTCGCGAAAAAGTAACGTTTTTAATCCTGCTTCCTGTTTCCAGCACATAAATTCTAGACTATGCAGACCTCTTGCCTAGAAAGGTACAGTATGAAGTCAATATCGTTCTAATTTTACTGTCAGAAGCCTGCAGTGCAGTATCAGACCAATTGATGACATAAAACGTATATGCAGCTACCGGTATTGCCCATGAGTTAATTGCTGCGATTTTATTCCTTGGGCTAACCGAGGACTTGCATATTTTGTAAACCCTGAAGTCGACTTTCTTCTCAATAAATATACGGGCTGTACTGTCTTATGTCCCCAATAGTTGTAATAACCCCCGGATATATGTCGCCGTCTTTAGTACCAAGGCTCTGAATTATTATACCTCCAATCAACTGTATGTCCTCTGCCTGAGTGTCAATGCGGCTCCACTGGACATGGACCCCCGCATAATTATTATTATTATTATGTATATTTCTATATTGTACAGAGGCAAATAAAGAAAAACCGCCTATTTTGATTAAATATTCAGAAACACTAAGGAGTTCCTAAAGCTCATTATGAATGGAAAAATCGAGGAAAAGCGTGGCATTGAAAGGAAAAAGTCTCATGGCTCAAAACTGGACGGGCCTCGCTGCCCATAACCTCTTCAGAGCCGCTCAAGATAGAGATGAGTACGCCAGAATTGTCGCCATCATCCATTGAATGGAATGGAAATTTAAGAAGAAGGGCCAGCAGTGAAAAAATATAAAAAAATTAACGTTTATGATAATTTGCAACATTCAGAAAGAAAGTTATCAGTAGGAATAGAGATGGAATGAACCTGAAAATTATATCTTTGAACGCAGATACACTCTTAATCATTTACATTCCTGCTCAACCGACATAAAATGTTGCGAATATATAGTAACAAGTTTCATGTGGGTAAGTAACTTACTTACATGGGTGAAAAGTCCCGAGACTTTCCGAGAGAAGGTAACATAAAACAAAAAAATCATATGATTTTCAATTAGTATCAACTCTCGAAAGATTCGTCTAAAATTTTCATGACATTGTGTCTATTAGTTTGTGAGTAACAACTGTTGAGTGAAGCTACCCTTGATTTTTGCAAAACGACAGAACAAAAAGAATTTCGTGTGTTGATTAAACATTGTATTTGATGGGAAGAAATACAGTCAGAATCCAAGAATGGCTTAAGAAGTGTTATGGCACATCTGCTCCGTTGAAAGCAACTAGATTCAATGGTTTAATTAACTTAAATGCGTTCGTAGAAGCACCGATGATACACCACATTCCGGACGTCCAAATGAGGCAGTCACTCCAAAAAACACAAAAAAAAACATCTTATTGTTCTGAATGACCGCAAAGTGCAAGTGAGAGAGATTACTAACATCGTAAATATATCAACAGAACGCATGAGGCATATTTTGCATGAGTATTTGAATATAAAAAAACTTATGCCCGATGGGTGCTGCGCATTTTTACGATTGATCAAAAACAGCAACGTATCGAAGATTCAGAATGCTGTTTGGCACTGTTTTTGGCGTAATCCAAAAAGGTTTTTGCGTCAATTCGTAACAGTGGACGAAACATGGCTCGACCACTACACGCCCGAGACCAACAGGCAGTCCACAGAGTGGCTGGAACGCATGAAAGCCGACTAAAGCGTCCAAAAGCGCAAACGTGTTAACTTGACTTGATTTTGACAAGTATTTTTTGGGAAGCGCTGATCGGCTATCTTGAGTGTTGTTTCACCACGATAATGCACTAGCCACAACTCCATAAAATCGATGGTGAAATTGGACTAATTGGCCATAAATTGCTTCTCACCCGTCGTATTCACCAGATCTGGCTCCCAGCAATTATAACCTCTTTCCAAATTTGAGTAGGTAGCTCCAAGGAAAAAGATTTGGCTCAAATGAGACTGGGCCTTATTTTAGAGAACTCAACAAATCGTACTAACACGTAGGCTGAAAAAAATCCATATGATTTTCAGGAAGTACCAACCTTTAAATGATATGTGTCAAAATTTCATGACATTTCAATGATAGTTTACAAGTTGTAGTGGTTTAAGTGACGCTACTTTTGATATTTTCAGAACAATGGAAAATACCGAATTTCGTGTTTGATTGAACACTGTTTTTTCATGGGAAAAAAAATCCCATTCAAGCAAAGCAACCTAAAGATATTAAAAGAACGTATTGATCATATTTTGCATGAACATTTGGGCATGAGAAAACTCTGTTCGAAATCAGTATCGCATCTGCTCACAGTGGACCAAAAATAATAACGTTTTTGATGATTCCGAGCGTAATTTGGACCTGTTTAAGACCAATAAAAAGGATTTTTTCATGCGTTATGTAACAATGGAAGAAACATGGATACACCACTACACACCGGAATCAAATCGGTAGTCAGCTGAGTGGACTGTAGCCGGTGAAAGCCGCTCGAAGCGACCAAAGACACAACAGTCGGCTGGGAAGGTTTTGGCCTCTGTATTTTGATACACGAATGGAATAATTTTCGTCGACTATGCTGAGAAGGGAAAAACCATCAATACCGAATATTATATAAAGTTATTGGTGCGTTTGAAGGTAGAAATCGTAACGAAACGACCCCAAATGAACAAGAAAAAAGTGTTCTTTCATTAAGACAATGCACCGAAGTCTGAATTGCTTCCTCATCCATCGTATTCTCCAGATTTGGCCCCAGCGACTATTATCTATTCGCAGACCTCAAAAAAATGCTCGCGGGAAAGGGATTTAGCTCCAATGAAGAAGTTATCGCCGAAACTGAGACCTATTTTGAAGGCAAAGATAAATCCTTCTACAAGAAAGGTATAGAAATGTTAAAAAAACGTTGGACTGATTATATCGCTGTTGAAGGAGACTATATTGATGAATAAAGGCGAATTTTGCAAGAAAATGTGTTTTAAGTAGCTAGATCAAAAACTTTTCGACTTACGTGTTATATAAAAGGTATCCAAATATTGAGAAGTTTGCTGGAATAACTGTATCGCTCGTGAAGGAAACTATCTTGAAGAATAAAATTGATTTTTGGCACAAACATTGTTTTTTTAAAAAAAAGTCTCGGGAGCTTTTCACCCCATGTAGTATTATACCCTACCTATGAGACAAAAAATGATCTAGTTTAGAACAGTCCCAGCTTTCTTTTAAAGAAGTAGTTATCTGTGCGTAATTATGATCATCCGTCGAAAAAAAGGTCTTGTCAATATTTATTCCATTGCTGGAAACAGATATATTTTCAACAGGTATAGGGGAAAAACGTTATATAAAATAAATGGGTTAATAGAAAAAAAATCTTGCAAGTTGAACTTGCACAATTAGTGTTCCGTACGTTAATTGTTTTTAAAATAAAAATTTTTGTTAGGGTGGTATAAAATGATCAGTGACTTCACAAAACACACCCCAAATGAGTTTTCAACAAAGTTTTTTCCAATCTTTACTGAAAACTGGTGACCTTGAAATTTTGTTTTTTTTGATATACCAAATAAATTATTATAGGTAATGCACTCGTGATAATTTTCGTTCAATCTATACCCCGTGGGGAATATTCCACAATTTTTTCAAAATTTTTTGATCAGTACTTTTCGAGATAAGGTAGGGGACAGCGACTTTTTAAAAGTAATACGAAGAAAAAGTGTGCGCAAGTATTACATTATATATATATTTTTTACTCGTGTTTTCACAAGCTTTCATTTGACACCACACTCGATGACCTAGTAAAAAAAATTTTTTTTCACTTCCGATTTCACCCCTCAAAACGAACCCCTTAAGTCAAAATTTATGTTACGGTAGTATAAAATGATTAGTGACTTCATAAAACACACCCCAAATGAGTTTTCAACAAAGTTTGTTTCCAATCTTTACTGAAATCTGATGACCTTGAATTTTTTTTTTTTTATATACCATATAAATTATTAAAGGTAATGCACTCGTGATAATTTTCGTTCAATCTACACCCCGTGGAGAATATTCCAGAGTTTTTTCGAAATTTTTTGATAAGTACTTTTCGAGATAAGGCCCGGGACAGCGATTTTTCGCGAATTTTTAAAAATAATACAAAGAAAAGTGCGCGCAAGTATAATATTATATATATATATATATATATATATATATATATATATATATATATATATATATATATATTTTACTCGTGTTTTAACAAGCTTTCATTTGACACCACACTCGATGACCTAGTAAAAAAATTTTTTTTTCACTTCCGACTTCACCCCCCAAAACTAACCCCTTAAGTCAAAATTTAATTCTCAAAACTACATGGCTCTGATGAGGCCATCAATTCCTATATTATTACCAAATTTCACCTTTCTATGTCAAATAGTTTCGGAGAAAATCGGGTGTGACAGACAGACAGACACCGAAGTGATCTTATAAGTGTTCCGTACGGAACACTAAAAACGGGTTTACTAGTGAAAAAAATATATTCACTCGGTAATAGTTGAAATAGTTTATACATTTGTAATAAGGAACATACTGTTCGACATGTCAGATAAGAAAAACAGACTTCATTAACATAAATTTTAAACCTATTCAGCTTATTGGCCGCTCGCTCATAAAAAAAGATTCTTACATTATGAAATAATAAATAAACCGCAATAGCATTGCCCTAATTTATATATCCGGAAGTGTTATATTATTAGGTTTTGAATGACCCAAATTAGGAGCAAAAAAAGAACACTAGACGTATTTACAAACACTAATAACTCTTATGTAGTATCATTTTGCCAAAGATTCCAAAGTCCCAACGTAGTTATTTAAAAACAGTATTTTTTTATAAAGTAAGTTTGTCTGGTAGCAGTTAAGAGTAGGGACTATATTCTTGGGCAACTTTACTACTAACCATCTCAATGAAATCCAGTATGAAATTAACTAATTATGCGTTAGTAATACCTGAATTAAGAAACAAGGGTTATGGCGCCGCGGCGACTAACAGTTCGAATTTTGGTTCGTAGCCTTCTCATTAGGGTCTGTCCATGTTTTCTGGAAACTTGACAGCTGATTTTTCGTCATTTCTTCATGAAATCAGTAGAGTTGATTATAATTACTCTTTCTTGATGTAACTAGCTATTGCAAAGGGACCAAAACTTACATGACGCGCTGTGGAATTTTACCGGTATTTCCTTGGGCGCCCATAGAATTGACATTGCACTTTTCGAGGTATACGGTAACATCCCTCTTGTACCGACAACTAGCTTTAGCATGCAAAAATATTTTTCTGTGCTTTTTGAAGTTTTTATTATTGATCTATGGTAACAGGAATCTCTTCAGGCAGAAATTCAAATAGATTCGGTCATTCAATATGTCCATCCTGTTTGCTAAATAACGCAACGTTGGATCCGATTGAGCACAGACTTAACGGACGAGTCGTTTTCAGACGTTATTTGTTTGAGATTGTAGCCAGTTTTTTTTTTCATTTCGAGGTTTCCACACTCCTCATATTGCCTCACTAATCTCTATGGAGTTTTAACACTGTGGCGATTCTTTATAAGTAACCGGTTAAGAAATTAAAAATAATATATTTTTATTACTGATTTTCGATTTGAGTATAAGCATTTTAAAATAATACTTCTTAGATATTATCATATTATAACGTGTTACATAAGACGGAAAATAATGTGATACTTTAAAATATCGTATGTGAGTTGTTAAAAAGAAATAAATTATGTTTAAAAATTAAACGGAACACGTTACAGTAACATTGAAATCGCTTTATTATATTAAAAAAACCGGTCAAGTGCAAGTTGAACTTGCGCAATTAGTGTTCCGTACGTTGATTGCTTCTGAAATAAAAATTTTTGTTACGGAGTTATAAAATGATCAGTGACTTCACAAAACACACCCCATATGAGTTTTCAACAAAGTTTGTTTCCGATCTTTACTGAAAACTGATGGCCTTGAAATTTTTTTTTATATACCAGATAAATTATTAAAGGTAATGCACTCATGATAAATTTCGTTCAATCTACACCCCGTGGAGAATATTCCAGAGTTTTTTCAAAATTTTTGGATCAGTACTTTTCGAGATTTTTTCAAAATAATACAAAGAAAAGTGTGCGCATGTAAGACATTATATATATTTTTGAACTCGTGTTTTCACAAGCTTTCATTTGACACCCCACTCGATGACCTAGTAATTTTTTTTTTCACTTCCGATTTTACCCCCCAAAACTAACCCCTTAAGTCAAAATTTAACTTTCAAAACTACACGGCTCTGATGAGGGCATCAATTTCTATATTAGTACCAAATTTCAACTTTCTATGTCAAATTATTTAGAGAAGAAAATCGGGTGTGACAGACGGACGAGCAGACAGACAGACGGATAGACAGAGACCGAAGTGATCTTATAAGTGTTCCGTACGGAACACTAAAAAACTAGAGCGATATACGCTCTTCTGTTAACTTCTTAGACAACCCTCATGTGTCCTTACTATACTCTTTTAATATCCAGTGGATTTACACGAAATTGCGAAATAATGTGCTTTTATGATTATTATACAAGTATACTATTATCAAAGCAAATTGTCGAAAATATAATTCTACTCTATTTAAGTTTTAACCAATTACAACTTTTATAAAGTTCTCTCCATAAATTTCGATACTGGGAAGAATACGAGCTGCTGAATTCTTCGACCACGGTATTTAATAAGGTCAGTAAAAATATACGAAATTGACATAAAACATATTTTAGTTACATTGGTAGAAAGTTGATGTTTGTTTATTAGTCAGAATAACATAGAGCACTTTCAAAAATTACGCGACTAACCGACATTGTATATTTTATATGATTTTAATATCACTACACCAAACCTTTTATTTTTCCACTCGACGCACGTTTCGTTAACCATGTTAGAATTATTACGAACGATGACTGACTAAATCTAAAGGTAAAAACTAGACTATTTATACTTAAAATTGTGATTTACTCGAATTGAACCAACTAATCACAATCGGCGCCTCAGTTCCAGTTGAGTAACCAGGGCTGAAAACTGTAAGAAATAGGACCTCGATCCTTACTTAATATACGTGTAATAGTTATGTACAGGTATAGATAGGAAATTATTAGGCGCATAGGAAAGTACTGAAGTTATAAAATGTGAAAAAATAGGATCAGGAACCTACTTACATTACTCACAGTTCTCTGTGTTGGTCACTCGGCTGAAACTATACCGCCGTCTATGATTGATCGATTTTGCTTAAATAAATCACAGTTTTAAGTATAAATAGTCTAATTTCTAACTTTATATTGAGCCACTCATCGCTTGTAATGATGCTAACATGATTAGTGAAACGCGCACAAAAATAAAATGTTTGCTGTAGTGGTGATAACTGTTCTGTAGTGTCACTATGCCAAAAATTCCAAAATCCTAACGTAGATATACGATTTTAGGCCAAGATGCGTAATTATAATATTTTAGTTAATCTAGTCTGCGGTAATAATCTACTGCTTTTTCTTCGAGCAGGTACTAGCCATATTGTCGCTTATACATTATTAAACTGATTCCTTATTACACAATTTTATGTGATTTTTGGATTAAAAACTTGACAGTCACGTTAACTATGAAGTGTTTAAATGAAAAAATCACGAAATGATAAAATATAATTATCGATTATACATTCGAGTACTTTTTTAGTAATATTTTTTTGTTGCAAAAAAAACATATGCTACTTTCCGAAAATATACACAACTTTGAATATGATGACCAGCACACTCTTATGATTATGGTTGATCTTACTATATAAGATACCCTAGTCAAAGAGTGAATCGTTAAAAAAGATACCAAATAAATAAAATGTGATAGAACTTTACACGTTCTTGTTTTCAAAGGAAATTTTTTTTTTTTCACCACGATTTTATGTTATTAAATGGGTTAGTTTTGTTCCTCTTTTGAATACATAAGATATTTCAGGAGTAACAGAAATTTCAAGTGATACTTTGTATATTCAGAAATTCAAACAACATCTAACTGATAAGATATATTGAATCTAAACTGATAATTTGGACAAGAAAATAGTTTACAGCATTTTAAAATCGTTATTTTGGTTAAAGTCAGAAAAAAAGAAACACGTTAAGAAATAGAATATTGTTTAACTAGTTGAATTTGCGAGATTTTTGCGCTCATCCAAAAAAAGCCACATTTGCTAAATAAAATAAAGAATTTTTAATTACATAAATAAGATTTTTCTAAGAGAGATCTGCAATTACGTCATGGTTCATGTTCTTTCAGTTTTAGTCATGTCGTAATTAAAATTCAGTTTTAGTCATGTCGTAAATTAAATCGCATAAGATCATCAGTAGAAAAAAACCTCTTCATTATGGTCTAATTGTGACATACAGACTACTTCATTAAAGCTATTTTTTTAATTTATTAAAAAATATAGGAATTCTTCAAAACTATCTAATAGCGAGGTATTGGTTCAAAACTAGAGATTTGAACGCCACTCAAATTTGAATTTTGTTTATTTCAACAAATATAGAATTAAATTAATATTTTTAAGCATAAATAGAATCATCAGTCATTTAACCCTATTTTATTAACAGAAAAAAATAAAACTGCGCTCATACAAACACCTCTCTTGCCTTGGTATCTGGAAAGTCTTAACTTTTTATAGTATCACTTTTTATTTTTAAAATAAAAGTAAACTGCCCAGCTAATCCAAAATTTTGTTTCATTTTGCGATCTTCAAACAAAGAAATGCAAACCCCTCGGAAGTCAATTTTTCACGAATCGAATAATTTCCTAGCAAGGACAGTAAAAATACTGTAGTTACTTTTTAATATTTTGACTTCATAAGTTTCACAGCTATGGGGAGTTTTCTTTTTTTATTTTCAGAAGAAAAAAACGCAAAAATAAGATAACTTAGTTTTCCCGTAATAATCAACTTAATTTTTAATTTTTTTATTTATTATAAAGTGCTATGAAGTACGTACCTGTGGAGCGTTTCCGCCCTAGCACAAGGCACATATTCATTGTTTTAAAAGCAATATATAGCAGTCACACTGCCACGGTTTACTCCTTCTACCTTCGCTCTTATTATTTCTAACTACTCAATGTTATTAACGCAAAATGCAAGCAACAATCTGTAATAATAATTTTCGTAATAATGGATAATAATAGTTCTTCATGCAACTGACTTCCTATTTATAATTTTCAACATATGAAAATTATTATTTTTATACTTTATGACTACCTGCAGTAAATCTATTACACCATATCTATTACTACCATTTTTTATCTTTTTTAAGGCAATACTTTATCATTTTTACCTGAAATAATTCACAATAACATATCATCAACTTTTATAAAGAGGATACAAATTACTTTAAAGCTACACGTGCACGACCACCTCCGCAAACACAACCAACTGGACGTTAGCTTTTCATGGGATCACTTGGCATTGTAATATAGTAAAATGCAGTCAAAGCTTGCCGCTTTCCACAATTCAGTTTCTAAAAGGAAAAATAATTCTTTTCTCTAGTTGCCTGTTTCGCTTAGTCCAATTGTCCAATATTAGCCAATATTTTACAAAACTATTTAATTTTTAATATACTTTTCATATTTGTTATTGTTTTTTTTTATGTATTCTTACTATTATAATAGACCGGAAGACTGACGAAGGGAACAGTATCCTTGTTCTCGAATGGGATACATGTCTGAAGTCGGTCTGGAAGGTTCAAGAGCCATCGACAATAAAACATACTTCGCCGCAATGTCACGAAGGAGGTAGTTGAGGAAGGAAAAAGGTTGGCCTCGTCGAGGTTCATGGCAAGCAAGAAGTGCAGAACAGTAGGACTGTTTGTCAATCACGTGGATCGGATTTCATGTAAAAACTGTCCCGTCTGGCTCACATTACCCAGACGTTAATGGGGTTGGCAAAAAGGATCTCTGCCTGTTTGCTTGGCTGTAGGCCTCCCCATCACTACTACTACTACTTGTTACAATAACGAATTAGCTTACCGAAGGACGCTAATAGGGTTTACATTGAATATTTACAGATCAACGATGATTATGTTGATGATTTAAAAAATGATCCATTATTTGAACGTATGTATAATTTTTTTGTTTTACTGGTTTTATCTTCGTGTTCAATAATAACGAGGACATCAAAATTAAAATCCAATTTTCCATTAGAGCAAAAAAACTATTTAAAGGTTGTTTTTTTTTGACAAACTGTCAATTTGATACAGCTGATTTATGGACGACAAGCAAATAGAAAGTTTTTTGTCATTGGTGGTACGTAATTATTCATACTGGTTTTTGAATAATTATTTATATATTGGCTTTATACATACCTAAGAACAGGTGAATAACAGTAATCTATTTATTTAGGATGCTTAAAAAAAACTTGGATAGCGATCTAATATACGTAATATCCGAATATTATTAGTTTTTGACTGGTTAATCTGCGTCAATGTTTTTAAATGCATGATTTAATCTTATCTCTCAACTTAAAATGCCAAAAATATGTTTTAAAACCCTGATACATACATAAAACTTTGTCTTCGAATGTTTATATAAGTTGTAGGAAGGAAACTGCACATACCCATCTCTCGCCATCTCGTAATGAAATATTACCTTATAAAATGACCAGCAAAAATAAATAAAAAGAAATAGTGTTAAATAGTAAATTTATTTTGCAGTTTGTTTCTAAATGTTTTTTAAATAATATTACTCAGAAGCCACACTCAATGAGGAGTTTACTTACCTATGTAAAAAAAAAATCATACTTCATACTAGTATTGGGTTGATGAATTTTTATTAATAATAATATTTAGTAAATAGTAATATTGTTTCGACGAAAAACAACAAATAAACAATAGTCTGCAAACTAAACTGGTGAGCAAAAAAATCGACTCAAACGATTTTGCTTCATTTAACACATTATTTTTGGTATCATTAGAATGTTGATTTTCTACTCCTTCCAATAATACCAAAAATATTTGGATTTCCAAAAAGTTTTACTGATTAAAATGTTTTACTCAATAGAACCGTTTTTGCACGCTCAGCAACGTACTCGTTGCACGCTATTTCCTATCCTTCCTTTATCAGAACTTGAACCGTCAACACCTCTGCTATACCTGCTTACTAAATACGTCATTGGAAAATGGATACTACCTAGGAAGAGCTGGCACAAGTCATTGCCTTATTGCAAGGGCATAGCCAGCGTGTAATCGCTGCGCAACTGCACCTGAGCCAGTCAGCTGTCTCTAGAGTCTACAGACGTTACCAAGAGATTGGCCCCTTGACACCGAGACCAGGATCAGGAAGAAGAAGGTGTACCTTGGAGCGACCGCTTCATTGTCAACACAACTCTAATAGACCAAGAGCTACGGGAGAAAAACTGGCGTGGGCAGTAACAACTTGCCCCTATGACAGGTTCATCTGGCATAGAAACAGTTTACTTTCCAGAACAGTCCTACCGTTCATGCCATTTTTGGCATGAACGGTAGGACCGTAGGCGTGATACGGTATCATTAGCCAGTATAGTAGGACTTGCGCTCAATGAATGACAGAAGTCTTGAGTCAAGAAAAAAGGCCCCCCGGGCCAACATCGACTTTTTCCAATCATTAAGCGCAAGTCCTACTGAAATGGCTAATGATACCGTACCACGCTTACGGTCCTACCCTACCGTTCACGCCAAAAATGGTATATTCGAATTGGGCCTTATTGGATAATGGGCCAGTAGCCACGGCCCACGATATCTGACAGGTGAACTGTTTCTGTACCAGATGAACCTGTCAAAGGGGCAAGTTGCTACTGCCCACGCTACTTTTTTTCCCATAGCTCTTGATCTATAAGAAACCGTTACTTAACCTGCGTTGAGGTCAACAGGAGCTCCGACAAGTTCGTGGTCGGGCGGGTTACTGGACAGTAACTCAGACTTGTCCGAGAACATGTCGAATGGATCTTAAAGCAATGGCGCTCCGTTTTATTTTCCGACGAGTCCCAAATGTGCCTACATGGCAGTGATGGAAGATGAAGAGTCTACAGATGGCCTAGGGAGCGCTATGCGCAGTGCTGCATTACTGAAATGGTCGCCTACGGAGGAGGTTCTGTCATGGTGTGGGGAAGCATCTCACTGGATGCGAAAACCGATTTGGTTTTCATCACTGATGAGACTCGTAGCGGTAGATTACCTGCTCACCGGTACATCGAGGAGATCCTGCAGGAACACGTCGTTCCTTACGCTGGTTTGTTGGCGATAGCTTGGTGCTAATGCACGACAATACGAGGCCACATGCTGCTGCATTGGTGCGGCACTACCTGGCGGAAGTGGGAATACCCACATTAGATTGGCCTGCACGGAGTCCTGACTTCAATCCAATCGAGCATATGTGAGATGAGCTCAAAAGAGGAGTTTGAGCGAGAAATCCAGCCCCTGCATCGTAGAGGGACTTAAAGATTGTGATGGCGGAAGAGTGGAGAAGAATCCCACGGAGAGTGGTGAAAAAGCTCACCTGCTCCATGAAAAACCCGCTGGAAGTAGTAATAAAGGCTAAGGGGGCAATACAAAATAGTCATTTTGGTTTTTATCAATAAACTTAATTGTTAAACTAAAAATTTGTTTAATTTCTCCTTTTTCTTATCACTGGTTGTTTAATTTTTCCTTTCTCTTACCCTTATTTTCAATCATTAATCTCCTTGTTTCCCCTTTTAATCATTTTAATCAGTAAAAAGCATAAGGTATGCTATGGAATTTGGTATCATTAGAAAGAGAATAGAATGAGCTTTCAAATAATACCAAAATCTGTAAAAATACATGAACACTAAATTCTAGGATCAGTGTTAAATAAAGCCAAATAGTTTGGGGCAAATATTTTTGCTCATCAGTGTACATATATTAGTAAACACACTCATTACTTTGCTACAGCATCACTCCATTTTCTGTTTCAGAATAAATTTACTTATGTGTGAAAAACTTTGCGGTATTCTTCGAGTATGTGAGATTAACTATTTCTAATTTATTTTATTAAAATGCAATTTTTTGGGAAAACACATTTTTATGTAGAAATTATGTAGCATTGTCGTGAATGGATTGTGAAAAATTTTGCGAGGGACGTGTAGTGATAACTTATACAAACATTATCGACTAAATGCTATTCTTTCGCTGTAGAAATGTTATACTAAAAAGATTTTACAATGCTTATTTTTTACATGCCTTTGTTCTTATCGTTATCTCAAGCATGTGCTGCATTAACGCGGAGGAATTGCAAGGTATTCATCTTCTATAAACCTAGAGAACTTTTTTTTCATTCATTTCATAGTTAAGCACACCGGTTATTAGTATTTAATGGGTCAACACAAGTTTCTAAATTAAAGTTTGGTCTAGCATGTTTCTATCACTTCCTTCAATATTTCCAAGGAAATACGAATGTGCGATAAATAAAATTTCACTACACATACTATAATGCCATTGTGCCAAAGATTGCAAAATCTCAACACAATCTGAAGACTAATTAACTGTTGTCAGTGTCACTTGCAATAAAAGATTATCATTTCAATTTTACTGTATTGTCTTAGTGGTTTGTATACCTCAGGAGGAAAAAAAACAGATCCTACCCTAATAGCGACAAGAATAACGAACTTCAAATAACCTCTCTTGTAAGTTCCAAAATAAAGGAAATCGTTATCCTTAATAAAGGTTTCTCTTATTTTGTTTCAATACTACGCAAGCTCCAAATGGTGAGCGCATGCCTCAAATAACCAGAACAGCTGACTCTTTTGTATTTAATTGTATGCCTTTACTACTGCGCAAGCTCCAAACGGTGAGCGCATGCTTCAAATAAAGATAAAGACAGGGTCTTCCAAAATAACCGTTGCAAAATCTCTCTACTGTCTTTTAAAACGATGTTTATTTTTTTGAAGTTAAAATCATAAAGATGTATATATCCAAAATGGACCATCCCTTGACAAACTCGGAACTAATTCGCGGATGCAACCAAGCTGTGTCTCAACGGAAGTTCCATCTTGCATTTGTCGTACACTAGAAGAGCCGTTGGGATACACAGTGCAACACGAAAAAAAATAACCATATACGGACACCACCACGTGATAATAGACCAAAAAAAATAGACCCGTGTCTCCCAGTTTTTCCGAAAGTCATGTACTTTTTTTTTATGGGCCCCCAAAGATTTGAGGCCTGGGTGTAATTTTTGCAAAAAACTCATCATATTCTGAGGCTCATATCTTGCAAACCGTTCGGAATTTTAATTTACTTTCTGTGGCAAAGTTGTAGCCCTTGTCATAAGGAACAAAAATTGTGAACATTTAAAGTAAAAAAAACTTCATCTTCAAGATCAAAATAGCAAAAAACTGTAAAAAATTCGATTTTTTTTACCTTTTTTTCCCTGTTTAGGCCCATAGCTAGCAAACCGTTCAAAATTCAAGGAAACAATCAACTACAAAAATGTAGCTAAGATCTTAGTAAAACAACTTTCTAGAATATATGAACTTCCTAGGAATGATTCTTAACACTGTTCAGGTAGCCGCAAAAGTTAAAATTTTCCCGAAAAATCTACTTTTTTAAAGTTTTTTGCGATTTTGATCTGGAAGATGAGAAATTTTTTGGATTTTATATGTTCACAATTTTTGTTCTTTATGACAAGAGCTATAACTTTGCTTCAGAAAGTAAATCAAAACTCCAAACGGTTTGCAAGATATGAGCCTGAGAATATGATCAGTTTTTTGCAAAAATAAACACCGAGTCCCCAAATCCTTGGGGCCTCATAAAAAAAAGTACATGAATTGGGCCATCGGGTAAAAAAAGACCCGTGTCTCCCAGTTTTGCCCCAAGTAATGCATTTTTTTTTTATGAGGCCCCAAAGATTTGGGGCCTCGGTGTCATTTTTGCAAAAAACTGATCATATTCTCAGGCTCATATCTTGCAAACCGTTCGGAATTTTGATTTACTTTCTGAAGCAAAGTTGTAGCTCTTGTCATAAAGAACAAAAATTGTGAACATATAAAATCCAAAAAATTTCATCTTCCAGATCAAAATCGCAAAAAACTTTAAAAAAGTAGATTTTTCGGGAAAATTTTAACTTTTGCGGCTACCTAAACAGTGTTAAGAATCATTCCTAGGAAGTTCATATATTCTAGAAAGTTGTTTACTAAGATCTTAGCTACATTTTTGTAGTTGATTGTTTCCTTGAATTTTGAACGGTTTGCTAGCTATGGGCCTAAACAGGGAAAAAAAGGTAAAAAAAATCGAATTTTTTTACAGTTTTTAGCTATTTTGATCTTGAAGATGAAGTTTTTTTTACTTTAAATGTTCACAATTTTTGTTCCTTATGACAAGGGCTACAACTTTGCCACAGAAAGTAAATTAAAATTCCGGACGGTTTGCAAGATATGAGCCTCAGAATATGATGAGTTTTTTGCAAAAATTACACCCAGGCCTCAAATTTTTGGGGGCCCATAAAAAAAAAAGTGCATGACTTTCGGAAAAACTGGGAGACACGGGTCTTTTTTTTTTGGTCTACTATCACGTAGTGGTGTCCGTATATGGTTATTTTTCCATAACTTAAAAAATTACACACAGTGATATCCCTCAGCTGTTTTTTTGAAAGCGTAAACTTGTGATCGACCTGCGACTCGAGAAGAGAATTTGTTCGCAACTACAATACATAACTATATGGATCGATCGACAACCTGATCTAATTTGTGGCAGACATGCTCCACTTAGAATATGAACTTTAAAACATGTGTAAATATGGAGTTTTTTTTATTTTTAAAAAGTAAATATATAACTTGGAACTGTCTACAATAACTTCGAAAAGAACGAGAACGTGAACGTCCGATAAAAATGATTCGTTGAACAATATGAAGAATGGAATTTTCAAATGGAAATATTTATACGACAATATTACTGAACGATTTGGTCCATGAGGTTGATTTGCTTGTCGACGTATCCTTTGGTGATATCAATTTGACCATGACGTCATAATTATTTAAGCTATTATGTCATCAATGTTTTTTCAAGGTGAATGTGTATTTTTCAATTAAATATTTGAATTCTGCATTGAATTCTAAGTTTATTACAAGTACAAGGAAACATAATGACCGAAACTCTGCTTACTGTTAAGGTCAATACCAACCTATAGTAACTCTCATTATTGTAATTTAGCCTACCTATTCCCATTTTGGGAGACACCATTTTATAACACGGCAAACAAAACAGCACAAAGTAGATGTTTGTTCTCGTTTGTAATTAAGGGAGATATCATTTTTCGAAAACGAAAAACCGAAGAAAAATGTGCATAGCAACCAGATTTTGACGGGGTCAAATGATCTGTACTGTTAATCCTACCAAATTCTAATTACTATAAACATCTTCTCTGCGCTTTTTTGTTAACAAATTTTTAAAATGATGGCCTTCTTTAGTTACAACGATGAACTCTTTTATTTTCAAATATTAAAATAGAAGTATTTTTTTTTATGGGTCTAGCACACGTGCTGCAGGGAAGTCCCTAAAGCGCTCCAGGAGCGGCATGAGTGCAGAAGAAGCGATTCACGTTGTTCTTGAATCGCTGTAAATTGTACTCGGTGGGAAACACAGCGCTGGGCAAATTATTCCAAAGGGATGACGTTCTCCATATAAAAGATTGCTTGAGAAGCGTTGTACGCGGAGTAACAAGCTGAACCTCATACGGATGTGAAGCACCAGCGCGACGTGTATTTCTAACATGCACCGCTTTGGGAGGAATTAAGCGGGCTACATCCTTCGAACACTTTCCATAAAAATACTTGTAGAACAGACTCAAGTCGCCAGCCGTTCTTCGATGTTCCAGCGAATCAAGGCCGGCGGTCAATTCCGGGTCCCCAATCAAACGGGCCGCTCTTCTCTGAACAGAATCCAACAAATGCAGTGCATGTTTGGGAGCGGAGCCCCAAACGTGGGAGCAGTATTCCATAGTTGGTCGAATTTGGGCTTTGTAAAGAATTAACAGTTGTGGGGGTGTAAAGCTTTCTGGTTCTAAATAATATTCTCAACATGTTCATGCCAGGACATATTTGCTCCCAAACTGACGCCCAACAAATTGAGCGACGATGCTAGGGGAATGGACATAACTATGTCGGGTTCAGCAACGTTAACTTTTTTAGAAAAAAACTACCGCCTGGGTTTTTGTAGCGTTAAATTCCACTTGGTTACTGTCACCCCAAGATAGAATTTCTTCCAGGTCTTTGTTAAGTTGAACGACCTCCTGCTGTCTGCGAATATTCGCCTGAGCAGCCGATGTCCGAGCGTTCAAGGTGAATGAAGAGACAAGCGTACTGTCATCTGCAAAGCTGTAGATTGGATTCCCGGTCTTTTCCAGCAGATCGTTAATGTAAATGAGAAAGAGAGTAGGAGACAGTATGGAGCCCTGGGGCACACCGGCGTTGATAGTGAGGGTGTTAGAAAGAAATCCGTCGACCGCCACTCGTAAAGAACGCTCTCTGAGGAAACATGAGAGCCACAAACAGAACCTTTCAGACATACCATAAGAGCGTAACTTAGCCAACAGTCCATCGTGCCAAACACGGTCGAATGTCTTGGATATGTTAAGAGCAACCGCTCGAGATTCTCCAAAGTAGCTAAACAAACGCACTTAAAATTTATTTAGATAAATCTAAATTTCTAAACCTAACAGAAATTAGCAAACAATAAAAGATCCTAAATTATTCATCTCAACAAAACCGCTAAATTTATAGTCAAAACTCTATTTCCAGATATAAAAATTAATCAGGTTCTGGAAGTGAGTCCAGAAATAAAACGGTCTAAATATGTTCTCTGTGCTGGAGAAGTAAGGCGTGATTAGTCGATGCCGTTATTTAAGAGTGATCAAGTTTCATGTTGCTTTTGGGTTATAATAACCATTTTTTTAAAATTACATGATAGTACAATTTAGTAACTAATTATGAAGTATGAACATTCCTTTTTTTGACTATTAACTAAAACAAGATAAAGAAAATTTTTTAATATTTATTTCTTTGGCATTTTAATAAAAACGATGAATAATAATAGAGTATGATTGTTCTACATATAATGCGTTAACATAAGCCTAAACAATAAACACAAAATCTTCTTTATCGGTTAATTACAGGTTACAAATATTCACATAAAAAAGCACAATGTATAGCCGCGGTAAAGCCAAACTATTACAGAAATCCATAAAAATGTCTTTAAACCGTATATTTTGACCGTGGGTGACCTATCTTTTGCATTTATGCACAATTTATCATGAATGTAACCAGTATAATTGTAAATATTTTTTTATACAAACATTTTTACATTTTTTTAACAGCATTGCATACGTTTCATTATTCATTTTAAAGCAGACATTAAATTTGGAAACATATTCCTACTAACCAATTTGTGTAATATAACTACATTTTATATAATCTATCAGTGGCGTACCAAGTTTCAACCGAAGGGGGGCATATGACACAATAGTTTTTTTTATGGGCATAGTACATGTGCTGCAGGGAAATACCTAAAGCGTTACAGGAGCAAAACGTCTGCGGAAAAAGCAAATCATCCCAAAGGGATGAGGCTCATATAAAAGACTGCTTGAAAAGTATTGTACGAGGAGTGAGGTGCTCCTTTAAGGAAAAAAGAAAACACTAAAAGCAGAGCTACTCATGAAGGAGAGGTGCCAAAGGACAACCGGAAGGGGAAGTCATAAGATAACGTGAGGCAAAGCTACAGAAAAACAAACACATGTGCCTCATCGAATTTATCAGAGATAACGAGCTTATTTTTTCCATTATTGTTACATACAATACATCTTCGAGAGCACCATCCTTGACAAACTCGACAAAGCACATTTTAATGATACCGCAAAACGAAGCCAGTTGGCTTCGTCTTGCAGCAACGTATTATTCCATCTGTTTGTCTTTCTGTAGGCATTCTATAGGTTACCTAGGTAAAGTACATAATAGTTAAAGAAAAAGAAACTATTTCAAACATTGCCTAAACGAACTCGGCATTCTATCAAATGCCTGAATTATTTTGCCGACTCGACTGAGGACTCAATACAGCATTTTGCGCGGTCAGTAAGCATGTTAAATTAGTTTTTTTAGCTCATCTTTTGAGATGGCCTTCATTATCCTGGTCGACGCCTTTTAGATGTCTTGAATGTCTGCATAACGCTTTCTTTTCATCGACAAATGTAATTTGAGGAATAGATAGAAATCGCATGGAACCAAATGAGACGAATACGAACGGATGGTTGTAGGTTAAAATACCGTTTTTGATTAAAAATCAGTAATAAGCGTAAGATGATGAGATGCATTATTGTGTAACAGTCGCCAACTTCCACTTTCACGATATTGTGGCCGTACACGACGAATACGCGACAAGAAACGCTTTATAACGCATAGATAATATACAGCTTTAACCGTTTCGCCAAGTGGAATGAATTCCTTGTGCGCTATACTCTCCGAATCGTAGAAACAAATCAGTATTGTTTTCACTTTTTACTTCCCCAAACGACTTTTTCTCCGGATTTTCTTCATTTGGGTACTTTCATTCAAAACACCACAGCTCATCGCCAGTTACAATGGAATACTTGAAATTGTTATCCTTTTTTGACTCTTCAATTAAGCCTTTACGAGCAATTTTTGATCAGTGAATTAATTTGTGTCGTACAAACCGTGCGCAAAACTTTCTAAGCCCCTAATGCTCAGCGAAAATGCGATGGTTTAAAGCAGGTGTGCTCAAAAGTCGATCGCGAGTGCTTTTTGAGTAGATCTCGAGAAAAAAATTCCGGTATAGAACTATTCACAGATTTTGTTTTAGGTAACTAAAACAAAATGTAATGAATAAACTACTAAAATTTATTCAATCCACAATTAGGCCAGAATAACCCCGGCATCACTTTCTTTTATCGTAATAACCCCCTGCTAGCGGCAAAAGGCGGCTTTATCAAAGGAACGCGCGGTACTTGTCAAAGAAAAGCCGCGTTTTTGATTCCCGCCGATTTTTCTAGAAACTTCGGGCGGCATGTTTGACGGGAACATTCGAGACTTCGTTCGCGCCGATATAAATGTTGCGCCTACAGGAATAGGAGTCAGTCTGAGTGGTAACTTAAAGGCGATACATCGATACAAAGTTTATTAATAAATAGTCCAAAATGAGTACGGCGAAGAAAAGTAAAACTTATCATTTTAATAACGATTGGGAGAAAGAATTTTTCTTTTGTATGGTAAAGGATAAGTGCATTTGTCTCATTTGCCGTGCGTCAGTTGCAATACCTAAGCGTGGGAACTTAGAGAGGCATCATAAATCGGTTCATAAAAACTATGAAAAGGATTTTCCGTCACAGAGTGAATTAAGAAAACGAAAAGTACGTGATTTGATAACTTGTTTGAAAAAAGAACAAACCATGTTCACAAGACCAGCCAAACAATCAAAAGCTGCAACGATCGCATCATTTAAAATATCTCATATATTGGCGAAACACAAGAAACCATTTGATGATGGATTGGTTGTGAAGGAAAGCATTTATTGAAGTGGGTGAGACTTTATTTGGAGATTTTAAAAATAAAACAGAGCTTATGTCTGCTATTAGAGAACTTCAGTTATCTCGTCCGACTGTCACAAGGCGTGTTGAAGTCATGAGTCAGGACAGGGCAGATAAACTAAAACATGATATCATGGAATGTAGATACTTTTCTTTACAGTTCGACGAATCCGCCGATATGACAGACACTGCCCAGCTGTGTATTTTTATTCGAATGGTATTCAATGACATGTCGGCTAAGGAAGAGTTTTTGACAATGATTCCTCTAAAAGGAAAGACCCGTGGCGAAGATATATATGACGTTTTCTTCAATTTTGTAACAAACTACAAGCTACCAATATATAAACTCGTGTGCATTACAACCGATGGAGCACCAGCAATGACTGGAAACAAAAACGGTTTTGTGGCATTGTGTCGAACTAATGATGATTTCCCTTCATTTTTCTCCTTCCATTGCATTATACATCAACAAGTTTTGTGTTCAAAAGTTCTAAACATGGAGGAGATTATGGGCATTGCAATAAAAATTGTGAATTCTATCCGTGCATGTAGCTTGCAACGACGGCTCTTTAAATTGAAGTTGGAAGATAGTGAGTCAGCTGAACACACTGATTTAGTTCTTCACACGGACGTCAGGTGGTCGAGTCGCGGAAAATTCCTAGAAAGGTTTTAAGAATTATTGCCCGAAATAACAGCTTTTCTGGACGAAAGAGGTGATGACACTCAGATGCTGAAAAACGGAAAATGGCTGACTGATTTGGCATTTTTGACAGACATCACAATGCATTTAAACACCATTAATTTGGAGCTTCAAGGTAAAGGAAAAACTATTATTGAGATGATTAGCGCAATAAACGCATTCAAAAGTAAATTGCAACTTATGATAGATCAACTGAAAAGAAAGAATCTGAAAAATTTTCCGTCTTTGAAAGCAAGGATTCCTCAGTTGAATTATGATATTTATGAGGCAGAATTATCAAATATTTTCGGCCAATTCGAAATACGTTTTTATGATTTCAGTAAATTGGCAAATATCGCATCATTTATGAATTATTCTTTTTCGTGTAAAAACATTGAGGAATTATCTACTGAAATAGCAAGTCAGTTTAACATGGACTCATGTTCTGTTGAAAATGAGTTAGTGCAGATTATATCAGATATACATCTCAAAGCCACAGCATCTGATACAAAATTCTGGTGTTTTATATCTGCAGATAAATATCCGAATCTAAGGCAAATCGCCCTTCAACTGACGGCAATGTTTGGGTCAACTTACGTGTGCGAGTCTGCATTTTCTGAAATGAAGATAATTAAGTCAAAATATCGCAATCGACTAACTGACGAACATATGTCATCATGCTTGCGATTAGCACTCGGTAATTACGTACCATCTTATGAAAAGTATGCTGAGGACATGCAGGGCCACGCTTCAACATCCAAAGTCACTCTTTAGTTAAGTTTAGACACTAGAACTCGTTTGTTTTGTAAGAACCAATAAACTCGCAATTTTGAATAATTATGAGTTTTTTTCATTGACATTTTAGAGCAGACCTACACTTACCTCGACTAAAAAAAATGCATATTGTGCGGAAAACTAAT
>CM032446.1:117147978-117255478 GCA_019049505.1 Pachyrhynchus sulphureomaculatus | reverse complement strand
CGTCAAATATATATATATATATATATATATATATATATATATATATATATATATATATATATATAGGATGTTATGAAATTCACTGCATATATTGGAACTGGCTCCTCCTTGTAGGAAGACTGACTGCAGAAAATCCACCTTAAATAGCAGATATCAATAATAAAGGCAAAAATCGGCCCTAAAGAAATGATGACATGAATATCGTTTTTGCTCTGCCACTGATAAAACAATACTACGAAACAATTTGGTTGATTGTCAACAAGAAGTGTTACTGAGATTTTACTAGTCCTTTCACAACATATTTAATAAAAAAATATATAAAAATAGTTACCTTTTAAAATAATTAGTTCCAGACACCGAACAATCAATTACACTTCAAGTTTTATATCTCAATAATTTTATATCTCGATAATGAATTTTTGGTTGAATAGTATCACTTACTAAAAATTTTCACCCATTTATCCCGAAATGGTTCATTATTTTAAAAATAACTATACTATTACGTCTACAAGTCACTACCCTAAAATCATGACTTGATGCACATAATATTCACTTATTATAATCTATGCCTAATTTACTGGACAGGTGGAAACAAAATACATGTTCTGGGCAAAATTAGACCTCTTAAAAAAATAAAATATACAAATGTTTGTAGTTCTTAAATTATGGGATAAATTAAAATACCTTTCTAAGCTATTGTGACTTTATATTTTCTTTCATGTTCATTTCGAAATTAATATATTTGTACATAAAAACCCGATTAATTTGCTTTGTTCATAAAATGCATAACTTTTCCTAATAAATATTATGGAAAGATAGTATGTGGTTTTCCTTGTATTCTTCAGTTGATTAACATATGGAAAAGCTTAATTTTCTGGGAAAATTAGTATATAATAATAATATAAGTAAACATCCCAGCTGACATGGACAAAACATATGTCAAAATTCTTGAGCTAGTTCGCGTTGTTCTCTACGACCGACGAACAGGGGCGAGAATCTCGTTTTAATATATTTTAGTAACTTAGCTATAATCATTTTGGATTTGTTGCCTACAGTTTTATAAATCGGTGGTGATTGGTTGAAACATCATACTAGATCGATTTTTGTCTTTGGCTTTGTATAAATAATGTAATCTTCAAGTGACCTTGACACGGCAATAAAGTGAAGCCGCAACCGAACTCATCTCAGTTAGAAACTTTTGATTTTAAAAGCAAATAATCTGTGTTTTCGTTGGGAAATTCTACTTCCGGAATCGGAGGAGTATAAAAGAGGAAATGGTTGTTTTTAGTCCATCTTCTTCAACACAAGAATGAGAAGATACTCTAGGCTACGGTATAAGTTGTCGTTTTTGGTCAGATACCTGGCCACCCATACAGTGGCGATATATTATACAAAAAAGTAAGTTATGTATTTTATAAACAAACCAAATTAATCGGATTTTTATTTGAAAATATATTAATTTCGAAATAACCATGAGAAAAAATATAAAGTCAGAATAGGTTAGAAAAGTATTTTAATTTATGCATAATTTAAGGACTACAAACATATTTTTCTAAGAGGTCAAATTTTGCTCACAACATATTTTTTGTTTCCAACTGTCCAATAAATTAGGCATCATTAAGAAAGAAATTAGCTTAAATTAAAACACCCTTTCATGTGCCGGTTGGTTTGGAGTTAAAATCCTTTTTCCCCTTTTTTAATTTTTCAAAAATTTTCGAATTTGTGAAAAATTGATTGAATGTGCTTCTACATGACCCCAAGAGTCACCGGTTCAGTATATGCAGGGGATTTTTTTTAAACACCTATATATATATACATATATATATATATATATATATATATATATATATATATATATATATATATATATATATATAAATTTTCACTGCACTACTTATACATTTAATTATCAAATTCCTTTTTGTCTCAGCTGGTTATTTAGTTTAAAATTTAGAATGTATGACAATTTATGATTGGGACAGATCTCGTAACGCAGGCTTAATGTCGGTTTAAAAAAACGTGGCGTTTAAAATATAACCGAATTTAAGACCTCCCCAGATCTATAACATCCACGCATGCAGTCACAATGCTTAGAAAGCTAACAGGAAAATATGAAACCTAAAATATTATTAGTCATGATGTTAAAATGCTTAAATGATTATTTATATTTGATTTCTTAATGTGATGTTTAACAGTAATGTTTCTATTTATTGGTTATTGAAATTTCTTTGTTTTGTTTTAAAGGTGTAGGTACTCTAAAATTTAAAGTAATTATGAAGTTAACTTTCCGATTATCCACCCTCATTGATGCAATTGGTACAGCACACCATAGAAAGTAGATAATTCACATTTGACTGTTATTTCCACAATTATTATGAAATTTGATTAAGCAGTTTAGAAGAGACCTGCGTAAATATATTTTCAACCTAAAATTCAATATTATGAGTGTTTTAAATTTTGAAAGTTTTCCATTAATTAACGGATATACTAGCTTCAAATATAGTAAGCTACTACCCTATTTACGACACTATATTTAAGAAACAAATTGTAAACTAGGTGATCTGTGTACAAACAAAAGGGTTATCAATCGTTATACAGTATTTTACAAAACAAAAAATCCAATCAAAATAATTCAGCAGACCCGGACGACTCTCCTGCATGGAGGATTTTAACCCGACCGAAAAGGTCGTCAGACTCGATCACCTTACAAACAACCCAGACAACGATGGGATGAGTTTATTCACCGACCCGACAGACCAAAGCACAGGCGGTTTTGATTTGGGGGTACTTAATAAGGGTATATACACGTAAATATACAGGGTTGTTAGCGACTGCCGCTTAGAGGCTGAAAATAATATATACATAATATATAATAACTTTGCATGTTTTAATTCTTAATAAAGTCTTATCCTCAGGAATATTATACTTTTTAGGAATAATGTTTCCTTTAACACAAATACAGCTCTGTTCAAATGACAACTAAATATTTATAGCTCTTTAAAAAAAATGTACTGTACGTTTCTTATCAAATATGAACAAATTACTAAAAATAACCATTTTTTATGGGTCTAGCACACGTGCTGCAGGGAAGTCTCTAAAGCGCTACAGGAGTGACACGTATGGGGAAAAAGCTATTCACGTTATTCTTGAATCGCTGTAAATTGCACTCGGTGGGAAACACAGTCCTGGGCAAATTATTCCCAAGAGATGAGATTTTTCATATAAAAGACTGCTTGAAAAGGATTGTACGAGGAGTAACAAGCTGAACCTCATACGGATGTGAAGTAGCACCGCTCTGTGAGGAATTAAGCGGGCTACATCCTTCGAACACTTTCCATGAAAATACTTGCAGAATAGGCTCAAGTCGCCAACCGTTCTTCGATGTTCCAGCGAATCAAGACCGCCGATCAGTTCCGGGTCTCCAATCAGACGAACAGCTCTTCTCGGAATAGAATCACAAATGCAATGTATGTTTGGGAGCGGAGCCCCAAACATACGAGCAATATTCCATAGTTAGTCGAATTTGAGCTTTGTAAAGAATTAACAGTTGTTGTGGAGTGTAAAGCTTTCTGGTTCGAACCGAATTCCCAACTTTGAGAAGCTCTCCTTGCTATGCCTGCGACATGTTCATGCCAGGACATATTTGCTCCCAAATTAACGCCCAGTTCAGCCACCCACTCATTACTATTATACTATTATCATTACCACAAAAATTATTATTATAAGTCTCGATATAACTGACAAATAACATATTTATGTTTACGTACAAAATATAGAATCAACCCTTTTATAAGTTTTTTAAAGGCCCAGAAACACTATGACAATTTTAACAGACATTCTGCATTTATTTTTAATAGGCATATGGATGTTTGGACCACGTTTTACTCAAATTACCACAAAAAACCAAGAAAAAATAACAGTGTCCCAATTTTACAATTTTACTGTAATTTAAGGAAAAACAGTGTAAAGTTTTTATACGTACTTCTCTCAAAAATTCATGCAAAAAGGTCTAGTAGCCGGATAAGGTACTAAAAATTGGCCTTTAAAACAAATGCAATGTAAGGATATACATCTTGTAGATATTGTTGAGAAAAGCCTATCCTCAAATTTTTAGACCTCCAACTCACTCCTCTCAGCCATAACCTCCAAATTAGTGTTTCTTTTATTTGTCTCGTACTTGTACAGCTTTTGGCCGCTTGATTCGAAATTTGAGGAGGTAGTAGATAATAGTTAGTACTGTAACCTAATTTTTTTTATTTTTTGGCGCGAAATTCAAAAAAAAAAAAAAAATTTGGTGGAAAAATTAAAAATTTTGATGGAAAAATCCATATATATCGAAATGTATATACCGTGTAGATACGAAACTCACACAATATTTGCAGATTTATGTCACCAACATTTCTGTCAAATTTCAGAACGATCGGAGTACGAGCCGCAAAGTTATATCCAAAATACCAAACCAACTTAAAACCCTCATTTTTCGGCTGTCTAAGTATAATTCTCTTTAATTCTATCAAGTGTCATGTCATTTTCTCAGCTTAAATTGATATGAAAACTGAAATTTGAAAATTTTTTACGGTAACAAATACATAAAATCGACATTTCCCCCATATATACTCAATATAAAATGGATTAAATAAATAAATATACCTAATTAGTAATAACTTTTTTTCCATTTTTTAAGCATATATTTATGTGTGCAAGTGCGTATGTACGTGTGTGTGGGCTTCATTATTGGAAAAACAAAATTTTAATAAGAAAAACAATGCTCAAATAATAAGATTCGTCATATCAATTTAAAACATTTATTAAAATTGACTCTGATTTACGGAAAGTACTCTCAGCAATTCCTTTTGGGAGAGTTTTTAATATTCCGTACGGAACACTTATAAGATCACTCCGGTGTCTGTCCGTCCATCTGTCTGTCAGTCTGCCACATCTGATTTTCTCCGAAACTATTTGACACAGAAAGTTGAGATTTGGTACTAATATAGGAATTGATGGCCTCATCAGAGCCGTGTATTGGTAGTTTTGAAAGTTAAATTTTGACTTAAGGGGTTAATTTTGGGGGGTGAAATCGTAAAAATATGATTCATATCATAATAACTACATAAATGTTATAAGTATTGAATATGAACAGTTTACTTTGGTCACATAGCATTGTGTTATTACGTTTCTATGTGACTGCAGTATCCTGGGTCTACTACATTTTCAAACGCAATGTGGTAAACTGACGAAACTGCAGCCATGCAAAAATTTTATAATAAACACTATAATACGAGGCATGTTTTTTAAGTAAGTACCGTTTTGCGATTCCGCCGCCGCAGCGATACGGTCGGCGTTCCGCGCATGCGCGCTGGTAACCTACATCTCATGTCTACGCACTGACGCCATTACAGTCTGATTCTTCATTGTATACGTTGTTTACTGAGTGTTTAAGATGCCTCCGACAATCGTGAGTCCCGCCGATTGTGAAGTACGGGCTGTTATACGATTTCTTAGTGCTAAAGGCGTAAAACCGATCGATATTCATCGTGAGATCTATGAAGTTTACGGACAAAACATTATGAGTGATGGAATGGTAAGGAAATGGGTGAGAGCATTTAAAAATGGCCGCACAAATGTGCATGATGAAGAACGGAGTGGGCGTCCTTCGGTCGTTAATGAAGATTTGGTGCAGAAAGTGGACGAAAAGGTGAGAGAAAAAACAGACGCTTTACAATTTCATCATTGTGCGACTGCTTTCCTCAATATTCTCGTAGTGTTTTGTATCGCATTGTGACCGAGAACTTGAATTACCGGAAATTGTGTTCACGTTGGGTTCCAAAAATGTTGACGGATTTGCACAAAACCCAACGTTTAGGCAGTGCATTGACTTTCCTTGAGCGGTACCACAATGAAGGTGAACATTTTTTAGACCAAATTGTTACTGGTGACGAAACATGGGTGGCCTACGTCACACCAGAATCGAAACAACAATCCATGGAATGGCGACATTCATCATCACCCAAAAAAGTGAAGTTTAAGCAAACAATTTCTGCCCGCAAAATCATGTGCACAGTTTTTTGGGACAGAAAAGGAGTATTGCTAGTGGAGTTTCTGCCTCGTAATGAGACAATCAATGCAGCGTCTTATTGTGAGACATTGAACAATCTGCGTCGTGCAATCCAGAACAAAAGACGTGGCAAGTTGAGTAAGGGTATCGTTTTGCTGCATGACAATGCCCGTCCACATGTGGCTAATCGGACCAAAGATCTCATCAAATCTTTTAAATGGGAAACTCTAGATCATCCTCCATACAGCCCTGATCTGGCGCCCAGCGACTACCATTTGTTCCTGCACTTGAAGAAGCACCTGGGTGGTCAGCGTCTTCAAGACGATAACGAAGTCAAAACATTTGTGATACAGTGGTTAACAAGTCAGGCGGCAGAATTTTATGAGGAGGGTATTCAAAAACTGGTGCCACGTTATGACAAGTGCCTCAATATTCACGGAAATTATGTAGAAAAGTAGATTAAGGTACAGGCTTTCATGTAAAAATAAAATTATAGCGATATCTTTGCACGTCTTTTTTTAATTCCAAAACGGTACTTACTTAAAAAACATGCCTCGTATAATTCATAAAAGTTCATAATATAATATTTATAATGTTTTTAGATCACTTCAGTATCCGTCCATCAGTCTGTCTCTGTCTATCTGTCACACCCGATTTTCTCCGAAACTATTTGACATAGGAAGTTGAAATTTGGAACTAATATAGAAATTGGTGGCTTCGTCAGAGCCGTGTAGTTTTGAAAGTTAAATTTTGACTTAAGAGGTTAGTTTTGGGGGGTGAAATCGGAACTGAAAAAAAATTTTTACTAGGTCATCGAGTGAGGTGCCAAATGAAAGCTTGTAAAAACACGAGTTCAAAAATATATATAATGTAATACTTGCGTACACTTTTCTTTGTACTATTTTTAAAAAATCTACTCTATGTCTGCTTCTACAGTTTTGAGTTTTACACATAGTTTATACTATTATGATTGATACTAATAGCAGACAGCACGTGTATAAGATAAAAAGGAATAAACATACTTATATAGTTACAGAATTGAGTTAAGTTATATTTATAATTATTTAATAGTATTTAGGATCAGATTATAATAACTTTCCATTCGAGTGAATAGAAAAGCAACTTTATATTAAAAACATCAATTGTAAGTTCCTATGTATTTCCTCATTAGTATTGAGTTATGTACATATATTATTATTATATTATATATATTAAAATCCACAAATTTCAGTTTTCATATTAACTGAAGCTGAAAAAATAATAAACCTGATAAAATTAAAGAGAATTATACTTAACCGAACCGAAAAATGAGAGTTTTCAGGTTGGTTCGTTGGTATTTTGAGCATAACTTTGCAGCCCGGACTCCGACCGTTCTGAAATTTGACAGGCATGTTTGTGACATATATGTGCACATACTGTGTGGCTTTCGACACGATATATACATTTCAATATATATGGATTTTTCCATCAAAATTTTTATTTTTTCTTTGAATTTGGCGCCAAAAAAAGCCAGGTTAGAGTACTAACTATTACTTACATTGCATTTGCCGATTTTAGTACCTTATCCGCGTAGACCCTTTCTTGAGAAATGCTTGCCTAGTCTAAAGGGCTTGAAGATCAATCGTACAGAAACTTTTTTCCATCCCTAAATCTTCAAGCACTACCTTGAAAACTGTACTTTCAGATACTCCTGTTTCTTTAGCAAACACTAGGATATTCGTTTATCGATCTGTTTAGACTAAAATTTTACTTGAAAATAAGACTGATTGCGATACATCTGGTATATTCACCTCTTTAGAAACATTATCACTGTGTGGTGTTCTGAATTACTTTCATTTATTCAGAAGAAAAAAAATCTCTTACAAAATTTCGTTAAAGTACTTAAAAAGGATAATAATACAACATTTTCAAGGTTAGCTAGATATGTTAACTTTAAAAAAACCCTTGTTTTTGTTTATTCTAGGAGGAATAATATAACACTTTTTTACTAGTTTTGTGATTAATTTGCATGTAGGCTGAAATATTCAGACATGTTTTTACCCATCTGATTGTTTCATAATTTCAAAGATCTAGTTTGCCATCCCTTTAACTCCTTATATGATTGACTATAAATAATTATGCCTGAAATTTATTTATGATCAACCAAAAACTAGGAAAAAATCTTATAATACTACTGAAAGAATAAAAAACTTATCGAACCTCAATCCTTTAACCCTCCATTCCTGAAACGATATGGCTCAAAAATAATAGGTTTCTTTCCTACTTGAAGTATTTTATGGTGATATTAGGATTTTTTTACATATACAATACGTTCCTGTAGCAAAGGAAGTAATTAATTGGAGAGAGTATTACAAAACTAACAAATGCACAATACTTTAAATTAACGTTGTCTTTTATGACACTATTATATATTTATTTAGGTTTCTGTTATAAAATAATCGTTATTTTCTCTGCCTACTAATATTCCTGAAAAATATACTCCTCAAAAGTCTAGTTAAATGTGTACATAACTGTGTAGAGAATAGACAATTTGTAAGAAGGTTTTTTAAAATCTTGGAATTGATTTTGACATCGGTTGTGTACTAACGTTTTCCAGGAAGATAAATACGGACAATTTTTTACAAACTGCAAAAATTTATTAAATCAACTTCGAAGCTATATATATCTAGCTTTCACTAGTATAAAACCAGGTCTGAAACCTACTTTTAATCTCTTTACCTGCCATGTGGAACAAGTATGCTTTATAAGTGAGTTAATATGTCGCAATTACATTTATCTCAGTGGAATATTCATTTATGATTAAGCTTCGTTTAATGAGATGAAATTGAGATGCAAAACATTTTTCTAGGAACATTTTCTCGGTAATCTATTTTCTTTACCTGAAACCATCATAGTGTTTTTGTATGACATGCTGAGATCACTGCAAAATAAAATATAAAATTTTTCTTTCCATAAAACCCCATATTCCAGATCTGCCAGTTTTAAAACTACAGATAAAATACTGCGTTAGAGTTAGCTTGGAGCATTCTAAAGAAAACCTACTGACACAATATTGTAACAAATTTCAATTCATAAATATAATTTTTAGTGCTCCGTCCGCAACACTTACTTCGGTGTCCGTCTGTCACACCTGATTTTCTCCGAAATTAGTTGACATAGAGAGTTGAAATATGGCACAAATATAGGAAATGATGATCAGAGCCGTGTAGTTTTGAGAATTAAATTTTAAATTAAGGTTACCAGATCATCGAATGGGGGTGTCAAATGAAAGCTTGTGAAAACACGAGTTCAAAAATATATATGGCGCATACTTTTCTTTGTATTATTTTTAAAAGAATGGCCAAAGAACCCTGTCCATCTAAAAAAGTACTGATTAAAAAATTTTGAAAAAATTCTGGAGTAGTCTCCGTAAAGTGTAGGCCAAGCGAAAATTATGCAGTACGTTTGATAATTTATCTAGTATAAAAAAATAGTTGCGCGCCAAAATGGTGAACGTTTATTTCATCAAAAGTTGTGAATTGAACCGAGGGTGATAGCTACTGCTTTAAGCATTAGGTACCGAGTGAAAATAATTTTATTTTATTTGTTTATAATTAAACAAATATTTAAGTAGTAAATAGTTGTTTTAAACTTTTACCGCTAGATTCTAGATTCAGTTAGATTTGATTTATTGGCTACTAGGTAGCTAAGATGCTATAGCTATTATTTTTATTTACAAAGTAACTACCCAAGTGCCGAGATTGCCATCCTGGGCGACTTTAATGTCCACAATATCAACTGGCTCAAATATTCAAATACTACCGACGAACAAGGTCGTGAAGCTGAATCATTCTCAATCAGTTATGGCTTAACTCAGCTTATTAACGAACCAACACGGATCCCTGATCGAGACGGGGAGTTCGCCAGTCTTCTTGATCTGTTTTTAACCACCAATCCGGAGATTTACACGGTCACCGTAAACCCGCCGTTAGGTTCTTCCGACCATAAACTGCTTTCGACATCGAGTATCCTGCCAATCAGTGACGGAGAGGCGCCTAGGCCGCGCAAGGTTTGGCACTACAATTCTGCTAAATGGGAAGATCTCATGGAATACTTTCGAACTTTCCCTTGGATGGACATTTGTTTCCCATCCGATAACCCATCTGACTGCGCCAGGGAGGTCTCCGATGTTATTTTGGCTGGTATGGAAGCTTACATCCCTTTTTCGAAGAAATGCTCCTCCAACGGCAAGCCTTGGTTCGACCGAAAATGCAAAGAAGCTGTTGCTTCTAATATTGCCTACCGACAATGGCGTGAAAATCCTAACACCATAAATCGAAACATCTTTGTTCATGCCCGGAACAGATGCAAGGGAATTATAGACGAAACCAAGGAGGCACACAGTCAACGAATTAGAAACAAGCTTCTCGCTTGTCCCAACAATTCCAGGTCCTTTTGGGCAGTCGCTAAGGCAGTTAGTCAAAATTTTACCAAATCCACCATACCACCACTCACACGGCCAGATAATTCCATTGCAACCACACCTGTTGAGAGAGCGAACTTGTTGGCTGAACTCTTTGCTTCACATTCTACTGTCGATTTCCAAGGAAAAACACCACCTACTATTCCCATATTGCAGTCAAGGATGCCCGATGTTGTCTTCAGACAGCGCATCATAAAGCGTATTTTAATGAAGCTAGACATCAAGAAGGCTTCTGGCGCTGACGGAATACCTGCCATAGTTCTCAAAAACTGTGCAAGGGAACTAACACCAGTTTTCTGTAGACTTTTTAACCTATCCTACAGTAAGGGAATATTTCCGTCCTGCTGGAAATGTGCCACGGTTCAGCCGATACCTAAAAAAGGTAAGAAGACCTTGCCAAATAACTACCGACCAGTTGCACTGCTTTCAATAATATCGAAAGTCATGGAAAAGGTTATCAATGAGCATCTTCTAAAATATCTTGAACGATTCAATATTATTAGCGATCACCAATATGGTTTTCGTAAACATAGATCAACAGGAGATCTTCTGACTTATGTAACACATGTTTGGAACAACGCAATTGAACACTTTGGAGAATCTCGAGCGGTTGCTCTTGACATATCCAAGGCATTCGACCGTGTTTGGCATGATGGACTGTTGGCTAAGTTGCGCTCTTATGGTATGTCTGAAAGGTTCTGTTTGTGGCTCTCATGTTTCCTCAGAGAGCGTTCTTTACGAGTGGCGGTCGACGGATTTCTTTCTAACACCCTCACTATCAACGCCGGTGTGCCCCAGGGCTCCATACTGTCTCCTACTCTCTTTCTCATTTACATTAACGATCTGCTGGAAAAGACCGGGAATCCAATCTATAGCTTTGCAGATGACAGTACGCTTGTCTCTTCATTCACCTTGAACGCTCGGACATCGGCTGCTCAGGCGAATATCCGCAGACAGCAGGAGGTCGTTCAACTTAACAAAGACCTGGAAGAAATTCTATCTTGTGGTGACAGTAACCAAGTGGAATTTAACGCTACAAAAACCCAAGCGGCAGTTTTTTCTAAAAAAGTTAACGTTGCTGAACCCGACATAGTTATGTCGGGGCACTCCATTCCCCTAGCATCGTCGCTCAATTTGTTGGGCGTTAGTTTGGGAGAAAATATGTCTTGGCATGAACATGTCGCAGGCATAGCAAGGAGAGCTTCTCGAAAGTTGGGAATATTATTTAGAACCAGAAAGCTTTACACCCCACAACAACTGTTAATTCTTTACAAAGCCCAAATTCGACCAACTATGGAATACTGCTCCCACGTTTGGGGCTCCGCTCCCAAACATACACTGCATTTGTTGGATTCTGTTCAGAGAAGAGCAGTCCGTCTAATTGGGGACCCGGAATTGACCGGCGGCCTTAATTCGCTGGAACATCGAAGAACGGTTGGCGACTTGAGTCTGTTCTACAAGTATTTTCATGGAAAGTGTTCGAAGGATGTAGCCCGCTTAATTCCTCCCAAAGCGGTGCATGTTAGAAATACACGTCGCGCTGGTGCTTCGCATCCGTATGAGGTTCAGCTTGTTACTCCGCGTACAACGCTTTTCAAGCGATCTTTTATATGGAGAACGTCATCCCTTTGGAATAATTTGCCCAGCGCTGTGTTTCCCACCGAGTACAATCTACAGCGATTCAAGAACAACGTGAATCGCTTTTTCCGCACTCGTGCCGCTCCTGGAGCGCTTTAGGGACTTCTCTGCAGCACGTGTGCTAGACCAATAAAAAAAAAACTGACTAAGAAAAAAATGTGAAAATACATATTGGATCTTAAGATATACACATGTCAGGAACTTTTTGTCGTATTCTGGTTGGTCTGATTAGCTTGCTGAGTCAGTATCCGACTAAACATGTTTGTAATCTGGGCTCTCAATTCTTTTATTAAAAACTCATTTAGGGTGTGTTTTGTGAAGTCACTGATCATTTTTATTTTAAAGGCAATCACAATACGGGACACTAACTGCGCAAGTCCAACTTGTCCTTGACCGGTTTTTTTATTTTTCAGTCAGTATCCTAAGTGTAACAGTTATACTAGTATGAAACATGCTATTTTCAGCATTTGTTACCCAATGTACTGTTTTACACTAGAGAGAAGCATAAATTAACTATGGATACAAATTCAGTTTTGTTTATTTTTGCGATAAACGCAGTACAAAATCGAAACATTTTTTAAAATTTGTATGTCCTACTGTGTGTACAATATATATTCTACATTGAGCTTTGTGCTAAGCTACACTAGAACTCACTAATACGTCCTGAATGCAATTAAATGCGTTTGCACGTAGAAAATCTAACTATTTGCGGATTTTCTTATTTATTTCTTTTTTCTCGTAACTTACAATTTTAAGGCAGCGAGTTAAGAGATAGAAATAGATATATTAATATTTAATTTATTCCTTTATCTTTATTCAATTTCAACAACGATTGCTGGACGCACCCTTAGTATCTGGACTTAGCTTCAACTATCATATAATCGCATTGTTTAAGTCAGTATTCACGTCAACAATTTTTTTAGTTTTTTTTTATATTATCTAAGCTTCTGTCACCTTTTAACCAATTTCCCATCAAAGGCTGATGATAAAAGAAGTCTGCGGCTATTTTTTGTTCACTTGTTTTTTGTCGTGTTAATTTCAGGATTATGCCCAGTTTTGAAGTCCTAAGTAGGAAATCACCTTAATAGAACTAGGTAAGGTATTTTATGTATTTTCTTTTCCTCTAACTTATCTTAGAATTTCCAACAAAAAACTATTCTCGTTTTTTTTTTAGAATGAGAAATGAAGCCGTATTTCTAGCTATCTATATATCTAGAATATTTGGTACTCGATTTCGTCCCACTTTCACCTAAATATTAACATTTTAACTTATTTTGTAGAACTACATTCTCAAGAAGAAGACAGAACATCATATTCACTTTAATTTTACGTCTGGGTAATGTCAGCCAGACGGCACCTACACTTTAACATAGGCTCCGAACCACATGATAGTACTCACTCAGCCCGCTGTTTTTAGGACGGGAAGTGAACCCGAGACTTGACATGATAAGCCGAATCTATATTATGGCGTTAAAGCTGCCACACTGTATAAATGTAAATATGAATCAGACAAGGCTGGAGTGTCATTTCATTTCTAGAAGTTTGTTATGTTGAAGACATAAACAGATGACCAATCACGCCAGTAACTTTTTCAACATTTTTAGAGCGATAACATTAATTAAGTGAATATTTTAATAACTCTTAATATTGTAAATATAAAATTATCTTGGTAAAAGATAAATTTTCTGAAAAAAATCTCCCCCATAACTAGCATAATCTATTCCCAAAAATAAATCTCTAATGTTTCACAAGAAAAGGATTCTGAAATTTTTGAGTTTTTTCTTCATTCCCAATATAGTGGCTGCAAGTATTGGCGCCGAAGCACATTTGTATAAAGACATCTTATCCGCGTGTAACAATTTTTTACTAATTCTAGGTTATCATGTCTTCCCTTACACTCCGAAGTTGCAAATGCCTGACAATTTCCCGTCACATGCATTCTGTACAGAGGGGTCGCAAACGATGTGTTTCAAATATATTTCGATTGGAATCACTTCAACCTGAGGAGTAGCCTTCTCTTAAAGTACCTGTCCCAACCGTCAGCCAGTAATTCGACGCAGCTTAGCAGTAATGGTGTTAAAACGTATGTCTTGTATATTGCCCAGTGTAGTATGAAAGATTCGGTAAGACTGTGGAAGTTTGTGCATAAGTTTATTAGTTGTTGGTCTAGTTATTTAATTACATCCATCAGTTTTTTGCCTCCTTGATGTTGAGAGAGCGTTGTTCTTCCAGTGGAACTTCGAGGGGTATTTCTGTACCTTGTTAAGGAATGTTCTAATTTTTCTCTGCCAAATTTCGATATCTAACTTGCTCCAGTTCACAATGATTTATAAACTCGTGTGGCAATTCAGCTTTTATTGGTCATTTTTTAATGACCCAGGTGCTGGTAGACTTACCCAGCCTCTATTATTTTAATAGTCTATTTATTTTTTTATCTATACTTTATCTTTAAAAGGTATAGAATAATAAATAATCCTTTAGTATGTAAAACCATGATAGGGTGGTACACTAAAATTTTGTGTATTATTTACTATTTTGTATTGAGTCTGTCTTACTTCTTCTCGATTCAGGTAGATTCATCCTATAATAAGGTAAATTGTTGGGTCTGTTCATTGTCGACCCATTGTTAACAGGGGCAATAATGTAATCATAGGCATGTATATAAAATGGCAATAGGAAAATAAAAAAAATGTTTTAATTCAGTTACATTTTATTATAAAAATTAAAACTAAAATATGTTTTAATTCAGTTACATTTTATTATAAAAATTAAAATTTGTTTTAATTCAGTTACATTTTATTATAATAATTAAAATTAAAATATGAGAACTAATAATTAACTCTAAGTAACGAAAATAAATTACGAATAGGAAAATAATTAGGTATATGAGGTTGGCTATTCAAACGGTACATTCTATTAAAATAAGCTATTCCATGTCAGACTCGGAAGAAGAAATTTGAACAACATTAACAATTATCGAATCAATTATTCGGTCAATAATGGTATTCAATTCCCACATTTTCTTTTCTTTTTCGATAACGTGATTTACACATTTTTTCCAGTTCTCCTTCACATTACTTATCGCATCACCAAATAAGGACTTGACATCCGTCATTGTAAATGTTGTATTGTTTCTTACGATTTCCCCCTTTATTTGTGCCCATATCAATTCTAACGGATTTAATTTACAATGATAAGGAGGAAGTCGCAGTACTGTTGTACCTCGTGAAGCTGCTAGTTCATCTACAACGTATGCTTTAAAATTTTTTTTGTTAATATTGGCCAAATCTAAAAGTTCTCTTTTCACTGCATTATCCGGAATTCTGATATTTTTTTAAGCGTAACTACTCCAATAAATCCATTTTGCGCCAAGTACTTGTTGGTAGTTTTTCTTCTAGTCTGGAATGGTAACTCGCGTTATCCATAACAATAATCGAGTTTACTGGAATCAAATCTAACACTTGAGAAAACCACTCTTCAAAAACGTCAGCACCCATGTCCTCACGATAATCTTCGTTGCATTTAGATTCGAAGGTTAACAGGCCACCTTCAACCAATCTTTTCGAACTTCCGAAGTGTGTGATAATGAGCCGACGTCCTTTTCCTGGGGGCGGATTGAAACCCGTTGACCATCCGTCTTGATGTCTTCGACTTTTAATATTTTCATCTTGCCAGCATTTAGCTACCGTATGTCCTTCGTTCAACAAAGTTTCATCTAAATAATATATTCGTTTCTCTTCTTGTCTAGCTTTTCGGATGTTTCTTATCTAATGTCTTCTCCAAGACGCAATAATATTTCTGTCTATTAAAATAGATAGGTACACAATCAACGGATTAGAAACAAACTTCTCGCTTGTCCCGGCAATTCCAGGTCCTTTTGGTCAGTCGCTAAGGCAGTTAGTCAAAATTTCACCAAATCCACCATACCACCACTCACACGGCCAGATAATTCTATTGCAACGACACCTGTTGAGAAAGCGAACTTGTTGGCTGAACTCTTTGCTTCACATTCTACTGTCGATTTCCAAGGAAAAACACCACCTACTATTCCCATAGTGCAGTCAAAGATGCCCGATATTGTCTTCAGACAGCGTATCATAAAACGTATTTTGATGAAGCTAGACACCAAAAAGGCTTCGGGCGCTGACGGAATACCTGCCATAGTTCTCAAGAACTGTGCGAGGGAACTAACACCAGTTTTCTGTAGACTTTTCAACCTATCCTACAGAAAGGGAATATTTCCTTCCTGCTGGAAATGTGCCACAGTTCAGCCGATACCTAAAAAAGGCAAGAAGACCTTGCCAAATAACTACCGACCAATCGCACTACTCTCAATAATATCGAAAGTCATGGAAAAGGCTATCAATCAGCATCTTCTAAAATATCTTGAAGGATTCAACATTATTAGTGATCACCAATATGGCTTTCGTAAAAATAGATCAACAGGAGATCTTCTGACTTATGTAACACATGTTTGGAACAACGCAATTGAACACTTTGGAGAATCTCGAGCGGTTGCTCTTGACATATCCAAGGCATTTGACCGTGTTTGGCACGATGGCCTGTTGGCTAAGCTACGTTTCTTATGGTATGTCTGAAAAGTTCTGTTTGTGGCTCTCATGTTTCCTCAGAGAGCGTTCTTTACGAGTGGCAGTTGACGGATTTCTTTCTAACACCTTCACTATCAACGCCGGTGTGCCCCAAGGTTCCATACTGTCTCCTACTCTCTTCCTCATTTATATTAACGATCTGCTGGAAAAGACCGAGAATCCAATCTACAGCTTTGCAGATGATAGTACACTTATCTCTTCATTCACTTTGAACGCTCGGACATCGACTACTCAGACGAATATCCGCAGACAGCAGGAAGTCATTCGACTCAACAAAGACCTGGAAGAAATTCTATCTTGGGGTGACAGTAACCAAGTGGAATTTAACGCTACAAAAACCCAGGCGGCAGTTTTTTCTAAAAAAGTTAACGTTGCAGAACCCGACATAGTTATGTCGGGGCACTCCATCCCTCTAACATCGTCACTCAATCTGTTAGGCGTTAATTTGGGAGCAAATATGTCCTGGCATGAACATGTTGCAGGCATAGCAAGAAGAGCTTCTCAAAAGTTGGGAATATTGTTTCGAACCAGAAAGCTTTACACTCCACAACAACTGTTAATTCTTTACAAAGCTCAAATTCGACCAAGTATGGAACACTGCTCCCATGTTTGGAGCTCCGCTCCCAAACATACACTGCATTTGTTGGATTCTATCCAGAGAAGAGCTGTTCGTCTGATTGGACACCCGGAATTGACCGACGGCCTTGATTCGCTGGAACATCGAAGAACGGTTGGCGACTTGAGCCTATTCTACAAGTACTTTCATGGAAAGTGTTCGAAAGATGTGGCCCGTTTGATTCCTCCCAGAGCGGTGCATATTAGAAGTACACGTCGCGCTAATGCTTCACATCCGTATGAGGTTCAGCTTGTTACTCCTCGTACAACGCTTTTCAAGCAGTCTTTTATATGGAGAACATCATACCTTTGGAATGGTTTACCCAGGACTGTGTTTCCCATCGAGTACAATCTACAGCGATTCAAGAACAACGTGAATCGTTTTCTCCGCACACGTGTCGCTCCTGTAGCGCTTTAGGGACTTCCCTGTAGCACGTGTGCTAGACCCATAAAAAAAAAAAAAAAATTTCCTAAAATGCCATTTCCATTGGAAACCAAGATGTTTTAAAATTTTCCACAGGGTGTTTCGGCTCATTTTGGGATAATCCTGGTCTTCTTGGACTCTAATAAAAATTTTATCTAATGTTGGAATTTCCTTAATGAAAAAGAAGGCATGTACTTTACGTCTTTATCCTTGCTTCAATTCTCCTTCATTTTCAAATGTTAGTTGACCTACAGATTTCATCGGCGATTTTAGCGGTTCGTTTTTGGATTCTTTATTATTTTATAAACAGTTAATTTTGCAACACCCAACATTATAGCACTGTTCCACTCGTACTGGAATGATTTTGTTTCCATGATTTAATACAATTAAGAATCATTGTCGTTTCGTTTATTGATAGTGGTGTTAATTTAGGTCTTTTAGAAACTGATTGCAAATTCTCCATCTGATCTCACTTCGCATGCTTGTACTCTGGACAACACCAAACTATGTACTGTTAATATCACAATTTATTATAACCCACATTACCTCGATAGATTAAACAAAAAACCTGACCCCACTCTTAAAGCATATTATTTATGCTTATTGGCATAAATTAAATTACCTGACCCCAGGTATAAGTCTTAATGCTTATTATTTCTGCATATTTACTAAATAAAGGTAATAATAAAGGTGAAAGTAGCAATCTGATCGTAGGTACGCCTATGGAATTTGTCATATTGGGTGATTTATTATTTCACGTCTTTTAAAGATAGAGTATACAACTCAAACGCACCCGAATGAGCTAAACTATATTTAAAATGCGACATTTTTCTAGTTCAAACTGCGATCTTTTGGTAGACGATATGTTACTTCCAGTCTATGCATTTCCTGTGGATTAATTAAAACAGCCAGCTTTGCGAAGCACAACTGAGTCTCTTAACCCTATAATTAAGAATCTGACCAGGACATAAAATTTTCTAATTGTAGAATCCTTCCACAATTTCATAAATCTCTTACATATCGCTTACATATTACAAAAGGTGGGTATAGATAATTGACCCCAGGATTCTTCTATTTGTTCTTTATATAAGTGGCATTTCGGATAAGAAATCTTCCCTAATGATTTAAAAAGTGCAATGTTTTGCTTTCGGTTACACAGAGAGTTACTGTTTTAGAGTATCAAAGTACTGTTAAGCCGCGTTGGTCACAAAATCTCATTACGAGTGGCGTCGAACTTCTTCCACGCATCTGTGCAGTAACTTTATAAAGATTATAAAGATTATAAATGATTCATTAACAGATTGTTGGACTGTAGATGTTTTTATGTCAAGAACCCATCTCGTCAGCACCCTGCCACCGACGTTCCGTGGCGGTACCCTGGCGGCGGCATTTCTTTTATATGTCCGTTTTCCTCGATGTTCAGGAACGTTGCCCTACTGCTAGTTAGTGGATTCAACCTTATCTACTTTAGATTTAGCATGTTTTGTTAAAATAGTGGCACTTCTAGTCATGCATGCTTTTTTGCCTTGCACGCAGGTCTTGTATACTAGGGTCGCGCTCATAAAAAAAATAATGACCAAGCAATATTTATCTCTCAATTACTTGGTAAAAATAAAGGTTAAATAATAAATAAATCCGCTTTTTACTGAAAGCTTACGTTCAAGTGGGGGTTACACATTAAATAGTTACTATTATTAGGCTTCAGTTATCAGTTGGTTCAAGAGTTAAATAGAATCAGGTAGGTAACCGCATTTAGAAAATAAAACATTTCTATTTTTTGTAAGAAACTAGTGGATGTGGATAAATATGTGCCATTTAGACTAAAACTGACTATTTAACCCTGTGACATATCAAGGGGTTTTCCAGGTTGTTTTATTAAAAGATCCCAGTTGATTTAATAATCTGTCAAATTTGACAGGGAACAATTTTTTGAGAGCAATTTTAACAAATTCAATAATAATCCCCTTCAGTATGGGTCACACGGCTAGATAGTTCTATTGCAACGACACCTGTTGAGAAAGCAAACTTGTTGGCCGAACTGTTTGCTTCACATTCTACTGCCGATTTCCAGGGAAAAACACCACCTACTATTCCCATAGTGCAGTCAAGGATGCCCGATGTTGTCTTCAGACAGCGTATCATAAAACGTATTTTAATGAAGCTAGACACCAAAAAAGCTTCTGGCGCTGACCCTGAATACCTGCCATAGTTCTCAAAAACTGTGCAAGGGAACTAACACCAGTTTTCTGTAGATTTTTAAACCTATCCTACAGAAAGGGACTATTTCCTTCCTGCTGGAAATGTGCTACAGTTCAGCCGATACCTAAAAAAGGCAAGAAGACCTTGCCAAACAACTACTAACCAGTCGCACTGCTTTCAATAATATCGAAAGTCATGGAAAGGCTGCCAATCAGCATCTTCTAAAATACCTTGAAGGATTCAACATTATTAGCGATCACCAATATGGCTTTCGTAAACATAAATCAACAGGAGATCTTCTGACTTATGTAACACATGTTTGGAACAACGCAATTGAACACTTCGTAGAATCTCGAGCGGTTACTCTTGACATATCCAAGGCATTCGACCGTGTTTGGCACGATGGACTGTTGGCTAAGCTACGCTCTTATGGTATGTCTGAAAAGTTCTGTTTGTGGCTCTCATGTTTCCTCAGAGAGCGTTCTTTACGAGTCGCAGTCGACGGATTTCTTTCTAACACCTTTACTGTTAACGCCGGTGTGCCCCAAGGCTCCATACTGTCCCCTACTCTCTTTCTTATTTACATTAACGATCTGCTGGAAAAGACCGGGAATCCAATCTACAGCTTTGCAGATGACAGTACGCTTATCTCTTCATTCACTTTGAACGCTCGGACATCGGCTGCTCAGGCGAATATCCGCAGAGAGCATGAAGTCATTCAACTTAACAAAGACCTGAAGAAATTCTATCTTGGGGTGACAGTAACCAAGTGGAGTTTAACGCTACAAAAACCCAGGCGGCAGTTTTTTCTAAAAAAGTTAACGTTACTGAACCCGACATAGTTATGTCGGGGTACTCTATTCCCCTAGCATCGTCACTCGATTTGTTGGGCGTTAATTTGGGAGCAAATATGTCCTGGCATGAACATGTTGCAGGCATAGCAAGGAGAGCTTCTCAAAAGTTGGGAATATTATTTCGAACCAGAAAGTTTTACACTCCACAACAACTGTTAGATTTATCTTCACAAGAAATTATGCAAAGTAAAACAATCAATAAAACAGACGGAAGCACATAAATTATTAAATAGGTGAGACATATAAATCCTATTTATAGACAATTTATTAGCTTGTCCATTTTATCAGTCTGTTGTTTACATACGGATGCACAGAGTAAAATTAACTGCCCGTCAACCTTAACTGTTTGACCAAATATTGGTTAATACAGCCGTTAAAAGTTAAAATTCCGGTCAATATATTTAATCCTTATTATCTTAAACCACGCTAGAAATAAATATAAATAATCATATATTTTTGAAATGGACTAAACAGTGATATCTAAGAGTATGATTATATACAGGGTTTGCCATGTGCAAAAATCGTGGGCTTTGTAATCTGTCAAATTTGAAAGCTGTTAAATTGTTCAATTTAACTTCTCCAAATAAAATTACAAACTGTAAAACAAATTGATAAAGATAGTGGAAAGCACCAAGCTTGTTAAGAGGTAAAACCATTAAAGTTCAACAGTTCTGTCCAGAATCTCGGGATCGGATCGACTAGATATATCTATATATCTATATATATATATATATATATATATATATATATATATATATATATATATATATATATATATATATATATATATATTTAGAATCATTTATTGTTATTTAATGGTATAACTATATACATAGCTTGCAATTAGAAAAATGAAACTTGTCTTGTAATTTGTAAAATTTCACAGCATATATCTAACTCTCAAAATAGAATAAAAGATCTATGTTTTAAATATATATTTGGTTTATCAGCTTTAAAGATCTATAACTCGAAAATGACTGAAAATAATTACCAACAATTATAACTTAACCAAGACCTGGAAGAAATTCTATCTTGGGGTGATACCAACCAAGTGGAATTTAACGCTACAAAACCCAGGCGGCAGTTTTTTCTAAAAAAGTTAATGTTGCTGAATCCGACATAGTTATGTCGGGGCACTCCATTCCCCTAGCATCGTCACTCAATTTGTTGGGCGTATATTTGGGAGCAAATATGTCCTGGCATGAACATCTTGCAGGCATAGCAAGGAGAGCTTCTCAAAAGTTGGGAATATTATTTCGAACCAGAAAGCTTTACACTCCACAACAACTGTTAATTCTTTACAAAGCTCAAATTCGACCAACTATGCTCTCATGTTTGGGGCTCCGTTCCCAAACACACACTGTATTTGTTGGATTCTGTTCAGAGAAGAGCTGTTCGTCTGATTGGCGACCCGGAACTGACCAGCGGCCTTGATTCGCTGGAAGATCGAAGAACGGTTGGCGACTTGAATCTATTCTATAAGTATTTTTATGGAAAGTGTTCGAAGGATGTAACCCGCTTAATTCCTCCCAGAGAGACTAAAGAGATTTGAAGCTTAGATTGTCGCTGACAATCCTTACCTTCAACCCGCATTAAAAATTTACGTTCTCCCTCAGCCATGATCATTTTAGCTGTGACAAGGGCAGCGTAATGATTTTTTAATTTAGGTAATATGGGGTTATTGGTAATTTTTAATTATGTACAGGATGGTCCAAATTGGACACTTTTAAAGGTAAATCCCTTTATCTAAAGGAGATAGACGAAAACTGTTGTCGGTGCTTGACGCTCAGTTTTTATGATAAACTCAATGGTGAAAACAGCATATCGATATCTAGTACCGTTTCATGTTAGAAATATACGTCACGCTAATACTTCACATCCGTATAAGGTTCAGCTTGTTACTCCGCGTACAACGCTTTTCAAGCAGTCTTTTACATGGAGAACATCATCCCTTTGGAATAATTTGCCCAGGGCTGTGTTTCCCACCGAGAACAATTTACAGCGATTTAAGAACAACGTGAATTGCTTTTTCCGGACACCTGCCGCTTCTGGAGCGCTTTAGGGACTTCCCTGTAGCACGTGTGCTAGACCCATAAAAAAAAAACAATTATGTGTTTTTTTGAAAAGGATTCTAGTTAGCTTTGTAGCCTATCAAATGTTTCAGGTCACAATTTTTCCATATCATATTTGACTCCTTCATAAAAAATTAAGTTCAATAGTAAAATAACTTTAATAGATATACCAAAGATAAAAATTGTAAATCCAAGCAATGACTCATAAAAATGTCTCTATCCATTTGAAAATATTTAGAATACTACTAAAAATAATAATTACTTATGGGAAGTGAATGACTATTTTTTACTATCTTTAATCTAAAAATATATAGACTTAAAATGAAACTATGTTAGCTAAAATTGAGTATAATTTACCTACTTCAATTAAGGAACATATTTTACAATAAGTGAAATCATTCTTACTTTAAGGTAATATGAATCAGTTGGAAAAATATTGTGACATTTTGATTAAGTCTAAATAATTTTTTTTTGTTGAGGTAGATTATACTCATATTAAGCTTCTTATCTTAGGTTAATATATTTTTAGACTCAAGCTAGTATAGCAATCCTTTTTTTTGTATATTATGAAGAAATTTTAATTAAATACAAACTAAAACCCAATCAAGCTCAGCCAGGTGATCTGATTCAAAACTGATCGATATATGGGAAATTTTGCAGTTGTTTATCACAACTTTCAAAACAGGTTTTTAAATTGGCGCTTATAAAATAATAGAGAATTTAAAGTTTTCAGTAAAAATTGTAAAATTTCAGATGGATAAATAAGCAGCAGCAGACTAAAAAGTAATACATATAAGCAAAAATCAAACGTTATAAAAATGAATGTTAAAAATAATGATTTTTCATGAAGCTTAAGTATAAAAATGTTTGCTTGTTGCAATACAAAAGTTTTCCTATTGTGTAACTATTCTGAAATAAAAGTTGACCTACCTATACATTATGCCTTATGCTTTTTTTTGTTACCACAAATGCCTACAAAGTTCTGAGAAACATGTGAAATTATGTGTTGGTACTTTAACAGCATTGACGAATAATAATTTCCCAGCAATATTATCATGACATAATTATAATTTAAAAAGTCATAAATCCATTTTTACAAAAGTAGTTTTAGGTAGGCTTTAGTAGTCAAGTTATCTCACTAATTTTTTAGTATACATATACAAAATATGTAATGTATTTTGTATATGTATGCGATGCCAGTAAATCCATGTAAGAATTATTAAATGACAACCTACCATTAAAAGAGTAGTTGGTCCAGCTTGGCTTGTCAAACCGTTGGTCAAGTAAATTTGATGGTGTGAGCGCGAAATTGCTGAGTTGGATGGTTTGATGACAAATTGAACAGTTCTCTGGATTTGTCAGAAAAGTTGTCAGAAGACTGACGGTTTGACAAGTAAGTTTTATCGTGTAAAACGTTATTCAGCCTTCAAACCACCCAACTCACCAACTTGTCCTCACTATGTCATGTTTTTTTTTTATTTTTGGTGAAACAAGTAAGAGCAACAAGTAAGTATCTTCGTCCATCTTCATATAGTTTTGCCAATTTTGGGGCTCGCACCTCAATTCATTCAATAAATTAATGTGGCAATAATGTGCTCTTTTAAATAACCACTCTTTGCTCCACTTTGATCTGTTTGATTTCCTTTTAAACCTTGTTTTCCTTCAGTAACAGTCCATACAAATATAATTGGTTTATATACATTATGGAAAGGCAATAAAAACAACAAATAATAATATCACAATGTTTGGCCTAGTCCACACTTCTCTAGCAACCAGAGCATACTGATGAGAAGTTTATCTGTCTGTCCATTTTACTTGAACGTATGGGCTCAACTGGTACTGTCAAACTTACTTGACCAACTTGCATGAAAAACGGGTTGGACCAACTTACTTGATTGTGTGTAGGTGGCTTAACAAGCGGAACCCATATGGATGAGATGTATTAGAGTGACATATATTGCTAACATGTCTGTAGGGTGAATCAAGTGGGCTCTGAAGGAATTTATAAAATAGACTGAAGTCACCAACCTAACATTACTCTGTTCCAAAGAATCAAGGCTTCTGATAAATTTCAGATCCCTAATCAAGCAAATTTGAGTACAATTAAGCTTTTGGAGACAGTGTCTTTGCTTTGCATGCAATATGGTCATGTCAAGGGATATTTGCTACTTATGTTGCATCATATTGCTTTTAAATCCAAAAACCCTCAGAAACCTCCACATAAAAATTAAAACCATAAGTTTTGATATAATTTTACTACTGAGACATTTATGAAATATTGAAAAGTATGAAGTCACCAGCACCTACCTAGGTAGTATTTCACTTTAATATTTTTAAATTTGTAAACGTAAATGAACATTAACTACACCAATTTAAATAATAATAATAATTGTGTAACCAGTCCTACACCATAAGTATATTAGACAGCATTAATAAATTATATTAGGTAATAACATTTTTAATGTTATCTATGTTAAATCTGCTATCTACACCTAGATAGAACTAAATCTGCGCGAGATGAACTTTCAATACTATTAAGTACCTAAAGGCAAAATCAAATAAACTTAATTTCTTGGAAATAGGTAGACAAAATGGCACCCACTCCGGAGATAATAAAAGTTGTGTAAAGTCTAATGTATAATTACCTTAATGTCGTGTCACGATTTGATCACCAACACAAACGTATGCTATATAACTACACTATTTTCAAAGTTATTCATTTTTTTTGTATACATATTTAAAGGATAATGTAAATGTCGTGAACAAAGCACACAGCGTTCACCAGTTTGTTTGCGCTACGTCGAAAGCTCGCTGGTTCACTGGCAACTAGTCAGCTGTTTGTCAAATATGATTCGTTCTCGTTCCAGCTGAAAAAAGAAGAATAGAAGGATCTGCCAGTGTTGCCAGTTTCTCTCTTCTTTTTGGACTTTGTAAATGATTTTTTTTCTTTTTACTTAAAGTTTGGCTAAATAACTAATTTTATGAACAAAATTCATATCTATATGTCTAATTTTCTTAGATTATATAGACCCATTTATATAAGCTTAATTTAAAACATTACAGAAAATTTATTTTTTCAATACTCATTAGATTCTTGCGCATTCGCCATTGAGTTTAGTCTTAAATAGAAGAGTGGTATCTAATGATGTAAATTCAGGAAATTGAGATATCTAACTCCAGCATCCTCATGCTTATCTTCGGACAATTAACTTTCAATTCTTTTTTTAATTTAATGGTTGATCACACCGACAAATTAAAGCATACCTTACACTGATCTTTAACAAACACTTTTATAATGTGATGACGTCTAAATTATTATAAAAAAAGTTTTAAGCCAGAGGGGTTTGTGGGGTAGAGCAACAGAATAAATTTTCATTTACACAACATGACCCTAGTCGATTCGCACTTGCTTTTTATTAACATATGGATTAGTGTACATACATTTAAAACCATACTGAGATTTTTTATAAAAGCAGGTTAATTAAATTTTTTCGGATTTTTCGTTTGCTATTGTTAGTAGTTGCTTTGTATATATCATATTCTATACTATTTTCAGGGTACTTGGCGTCAATTTGTATGAAAAGTATGTTTTTTTTTCATTACTTTCAATTGTCGCAGAAGTATGTATATAGATTTTGTGTGAGAGAGTCAAATTCAGTATGCATTTATTTTAAAGCAGCCTGTGTGTGAAGGGAGTAAGTAAGTAAATCACTGTACCATTTTCCGTTCCTTTCTCTCCCCTCTCTCTTACACTTCCCCTCTAAGTTATATTAAGTAGTATAAATGTAAATTTTTCAATTATTATAAGTAGTATAGTATAGTTTGGTAGGGATTGTTGAAGATGCGACGTCTTTTATTACGAAAGGAATATAAATTCATAAAAAGTGCACGTTTCTGGCCGTACTATCAACACCTTTTATGTCAGATTTATGCTCAATATTGTCAATTTTTTTTATGGTTTATTTTATAATTAACAATTTTCCAGGTTTTCTACCACTTTTTTAAGAATTGGCCTTTTATTTTCACTAAAGTTTATTACAGAAGATCTGTAAAAAGTGTATTAATAAAAGTTATATTTGCTTTCCTTACTATAGAGAAATAACTTGTATTTGTGAAGAAATCACTCTCCGAGATGTTTGCCTTTCTTCATGTGTAGGGTCCCCAAATCACTTTGGAACGAAATAAAATATCGACTTCAAAGGTACAAATATATTACATAAGGGAGAAAAGGACTTGTTTTTTGACGATATTATTCAGGAAAAGTCGGTAAAGGAGGTGAAGGTGAATTAATTTTTTATAGTTTTAGTAGTATTATTAAAAATTTTCTCTGGTTTTTTGTTGGGATAATGAACAAGCATTAGGAAAAATTAGTTTTTAATTACATATATAAGGAGTTAAATGGGTAGGGCAGAGGGTTAGAGATTTCATTCAATAAATTTTTTGAAAAACTTTAATTCTAAATAAATAATGAGGAACTTGTTTAACAGGTATAGATCAACGAATGCTCATTACCAAACTGTTAGGCATAGGCTTCGAGTCGCACCAGAAAAATTAGCCAATTCCATAAATAAAATGAGATGTTAAAAAAAGTTTTACTTTTTAATACATAGCAAGTTTATAAAATATACATTTCCATAATAGCATTAATCTAATGAACAGTTGTAACATATAATGGAATTATAAAAGAATACTGAGATCTGATACTGGAAACCATATTTGATATGATAGTCACAAGTTTACAAACAGTTTAAGTCCTTCTCAATCAAGTTTAATAATCTGATAATACACAATCTATATACACCTACTTACGACAGTACTGAATGCTATCTCGAATTAACTACAAGAAAATCACAAAAATCCTACAATTATGCAGAAATATTGCCCCAATTTTCACTCATTATTTTTTTTTACTGTCATATTAGGCATTTGACACCTGGCTGTAAATTCCGAAAATCTAGAAATATGACCTATCCATGTTACCTTGTTTATTTTAGCCTTGACATCTGTCAAATTATTCACAAGTGAGTTTGTCATATTTAAGAAAAAAATAAAGGTATATCGCAGTTTTGCTGATGACTGCTCTCAAGTCATATATTTAAAGGTTATTTCAAGCTATCTTTATCCGACAAGAGTTTTGAAAAGTCAGTAACATTAAAAAATAAGTCCAAAACAAATAGTAAATAGTATGCTCCAAGAGGTTTTAGCTGGGTTAGGGAAGACAACTACTTTTTTTAATATTCCTAAATGATGACCATTTTTTGTTCGTTGTTTGATTACAAAAGTACATAGAGCTAATTCGTATATAAAAACATACTGGAAATGTTAATTTTAATAGCATTTGCAGCAAAAATTTAGTAAGAATACTGTTTAGCAGTCATGAAATTACACAAAAATGTAATTGGAAAGCGTATGACGCTAGTTATACAGCAAACTTTCAGGCTACTGATATTAACAAACAAAAGTAACGTACTATATTCTAGAAACACTAAGAACAACAATGGTGATTGTTATAGATTTTAATATAACTTTTTTAATTGTTTTTTTATATTTATGAGTAAAAAGAGGTTTTTTTATGCTATAACTAGAACATGGCCAAATAATGAAAAAGACGAAACATAACCCTTTATTTTCAGTCGTAACATTAACGGTTACATAATTTTTCTCTAATTCATGGTAATATAGGAAATTTTATTGTAAAAAGAACTATTTTATAAAAATATTTTATCCTGTAATGATTCTTAATTAATTATGTTGCAAAAGAATCGACATTTAATGACAATTCCAAGAGTTTTAATTGTGTCTACAACCTTTTTACTTCCTTTCTAATCAAAACATGTAGGCCCACGTAAGATGCTAAAAACACATTCATGGTGTGCAAGCAAAATGTTGGCTGTTATATACCCTTGAAAGTCATGAGATTTGTATTTTTCTTTGTGACATAAAAATATTTCCCAAAGTTTATATTAATATGTGCAAATAAAATATGCCATTACTGTGCTAATTGACTAAAACGGTATAAGTCAAGTGTTATCAAATTTCGAACTTCAAAAATCTTATTTCCTAAGTTAAAAGTTTTCAAAATAATTGAAGAGAATGTCAGCATATCACATTATACATATACTTACAACTAAAATAAGTGACAAAGTTCAGTGTCTAATATTTAGTAATTAATTGAAATTAAAAATCAAACATTTAATTTCCTAAGTTAAAAAGTTTTCGCAATAATTGAAGAAAACCTCAACATATGTAGCAAAATAAATAATCAAAGCTCAAACATATTACTATACACTACAAAATAATAAAAAACAGTAAAATATCTAATAAGACACAGACTGAAACATCAATCAAAAAACTGTTGAATATTATAACAACTTTTTAGTGTTTCGTACAGAATACTTATAAGATCACTTCGGTGTCTGTTTGTCTGTCCGTCTGTCATACCCGATTTTCTAAGAAACTATTTCACATAGAAAGTTAAAATTTGGCACTAATACTGGAATTGAATTGATGATCTCATCAGAGCCGTGTAATTTTGAAAGTTAAATTTTCACTTCAGGGGTTAGTTTTGGGGGGTGAAACCTGAAGTGAAAAAAAAAATTTACCTGGTCATCAAATGAAAGCGTGTAAAAACACGACTCCAAACATTATATATATATATATATATATATATATATATATATATATATATATATATATATATATATATATATATATATATATGTATATATATATATATATATATATATATATATATATATATATATATATATATATATATATATATATATATGTATATATAATGTAATATTTGCGCACACTTTTCTTTGTATTATTTTTAAAAAATTACCAAAAATCGCTGTCCCCTCTTGTCTCGAAAAGTAGTGATCAAAAAATATTGAAAAAATTCCGGAATATTCTCCACAGGGTGTAGATTGAACGAAAATTATCACGAGTACATTACCTTTAATAATTTACCTGGTATATGAAAAAAGAACAAAATTTTCAAGGTCATCAGTTTTCAGTAAAGATCGAAAAAAAAAAGTGTTAAAAACTCATTTGAGGTGTGTTTGGTGAAGTCATTGATCATTTTATACCTCCGTAACAAAAATGTTTATTTTAAAAGTAATTTCACGTACGGAACACTAATTGCGCAGGTCCAACTGGGACTTGGCCGATTATTTATTTGAAATTAAAGTCGCTTTAACCTAATTTTAAAAATATTTATATTTTGCGAGTTTTGATGCTCTTACCTAAACTGTTCTAAATTTATATCCATTATAAAACATATTTTTTTGATAAAAAGCAGAAAGGTGAATATTATGCAACATCAAATCCCTCTTTCTTGTGTTATATTCATGAGTTGAACGATTTGCTTGGTTTTGATAAACAAACACATTTTAAAAATATAAATTCCCGCCAATGTCAAAATCTTAAAACTGCTAAAGTATTCACGACAAGATTTTCAATACGAAATTGACGCCATAATTCTTATTCCATATTTTAAATAATAATAATAAAAGCCCCTCAGAGGCTAGGGGGATCCCAGGATTCTCCTAGTACGGGCATTGACCATCCCGAGGTAACTGAATCGTGTGCTGTCTTGTGTTGTCCAGATTATGTGTAACAAAAACGCAATCTTAAGGTGTTTACTGTGCCGAGAAGATGAATGGCTCAGCGTTTATGCGTCGCGAACGGTTCCCCCGGTTACCGGGCGCCCTCCGGGAGTAAGAATCCTTGCTGTGACATCCAGGCTCTGCTGCAGTCGACCCTTCTTCCATAGGATACTTGTAGGAACACTATGTCGAATAATAATAATTATAATAATGATGATGGCAGGGTGTTGCGGAGGCGGACCCCTGTCATACAAACAGCTACAGCACCACCACAACAACAACAACAACAACCACCACAGACGAACTAAACAACCGCCTCAGCCGAAACTATCCCCGATAGTTTTACTAGATCCGACATTGTAGGTGATGGAAATTGCCTTTTCCGGGCAGTTAGCTTACACTTATATGGCCACCAAAACCATCATGATAAATTGCGAGAGGTTGTGCTAAGATATATACAACAAAACTGGTCGGAACTTCACACATTTTCATTAATTGAAGACGACGATATGAAAGACTTCAATAACCACTATAATTATATGAGGAAAAATGACACCTATGGAACAAGCCTAGAGATACTTGCCCTATCGGAATCCCAAAACAGCATCTTTCATATCTTCTCTAAACAACGAAGAACAAGAGATACAAAAATAACTTTTAGGGACAGACCAACAATAATAAACACAGGAAAACACACCGAAACTATTTACCTTTTACTAACAGGCAAACCAATGTCGAGACGCTTTGAGCTTCTGACACCACAAAGCACTAAAAACATCCCAAACAACAGTAGACCAATAAAGGAAGCATCGGGCGACCGACGGAACGGTCGAGGACGTCGAGGGAAACGGCAGCTCAACTAAAACGATGAGATGAGGCAACCAAAAGTGTTGTGCCGGCGAGTAAGCCGACACCCACCAAGGCGGGAAAATCAAAACAACGTATGAGTTACACCACAACCGACGAAGATGTGGGACAAACACAACCACCAAGGCTAAACTAAGCCACGTATGTTTGGCAAGGACAACATGCCCTACCAAGGCTGGCAAACCAAGACAGCGGTTAAAATGGACAGATGAAATGAACAGGAGTAAGGCACTATTACTACACCGCCACCAAACTCGAAACAATAACATCAGGCTACAGACTGGAACTGCACAGACTTTTCTTGACCGAATATCCACATCTGCAATTACTTGTTACAGAACAGAGAATAACAGACTAAAAAAGAGTTATTACCAAGAACAATCGCCTCACGCCTTTCGAATTGCAAACCATCAAAGATACAGTAGCTGCTGAACTGAACACAGACCAACTAAACAATAGAAACAATAGAACAGATACCGCATCAACCTCATAGACACAACCACCCAGCCGAAAACCACGCAAGAGGAGCATAACTCAAAATAATATTACAAGACAAATAGCGAGTCCCGCACAACACCATATTACAGACAACAAAATCAATCACTCGCTACCCTTAACAACATCTGCACAAGATTACCCCGAATCACCTCTCATACAAATACTCAAAGCAAAAATGGAGTCACATCTAGCTCGATGGTCAGGCACCGACCCCACAACAAGAAATCATATCCCTCGTTTAATCTTCAAACAGAGCACACAGCCAATCCTCAACACAATAAACAAGTACATAATACCCCAGTACATAACAGATTTAAGCACAATCGAAGATATTCTCACAATAATATACGCAGCAGCAATCACCACTCTGACACAAAATAATCAAAAACTCCCGCAACGACAAAGAAATTCCAACAGCACAAAACTAAAATTCAAATGGTAAATAAGAATAGAAAACAAAATCAACAATATCAGGAGAGATCTAGGACACCTTACCCAGTTTATAAAGGGGAACGTATCCAAAGGTGTCACACAAGGTGTAGACAAGGTCAAATCCAAGTCTCCCAACAAAACACTGCCAGAAATACTTAATACTTTGAAACAAAAAATATCCGTATGTGCCGCAAGACTCCATAGATACAAAGAATCAAACGAGAGGAAAGAGGCCAACAACCTCTTCCGAAAAAGCGAAAAACAGTTCTACCGAAAAATTATGTACAACAAACAGATAGCAGTGATTGAACCACCAAACAAACAAGAACTCACAGATTACTGAAAAAGTAAACTACGCAAGAAATTACAGAAACAATCAAACACACACAGAACTGGAAATACCCTGGAATAGACAATATACAAAACTTCTGGTATAGACACTTTACCACCACACACGATGCATTCACATACCAAATCAACAAAGCCATTCTGCAACCACACACATTCCGCACTTTCCTTACACAAGGAATAACATACGTCCAATCCAAAAGCTCAAAGACCACAAACCCGTCAAACTACCGACCTATCACCTGTCTTCTAACCCTATACAATATCATAACAGCCACAATTTCCAAGAAAATAGAACAACACCTAAGAGACAACAATATTTTCACAGAAGAGCAGAAGGGATGCAGGAAATATAGCCGAGGATGCAAAGAGCAGCTGATCATAGATAGCGTGATTATGGGACAAACCAGAAAAGAACACAGAAACCTTTACATCGGTTACTTAGACTATAAAAAAGCCTTCGGCTCCATACCCCACAGCTGCTTAATCAGAGCCCTGGAAATCTACTCTATGGTTTTGCCTCTGTCTCAATCCACTCTCAAATACACTAAACAGAACAGAGCATGGCTTCAACATCAGACACCAAAAAGTGAATCAACATAAAATAAACCACCTCCTATATATGGACGACATAAAACTCTACGCTGCTACAAAAAACAGCTGAAAGAACTTCTCAAAATCACAGATATATTCACCTTAGATATCAATATGGAATTTGGTATAAGTAAATGTAAAGTGCTGCACATCAACAAAGGCCAATGGAAAGGCCACCATGAGACAGAAACCATCAATAACGAAACACTCGATAACATGCTCGACAAAGAAACATACAAATATGTAGGCTTCCAACAAAGCAATAAACTCAACCACACTCACATCAAAAGAGAGTTTTAGAACCGAATTCAAAAACAGACTCACGCAATTTTTACAAGCAAAACTCCAAACATCTCACTAAAGCCATCAACACGTTTACTATACCTATACTCACATATTCATTTGGTATCATCAAATGGTCACAAACAGACATAGAAAACATTCACATCCTTATATTCTTCTCAATTCACCAAATACTGGAAATTACACCCCAACGCATACAAAGAAAGACTTACCATCGAGAGGAAGGCAGGAGGAAGAGGAATCATAGACATCAGATCACTACACACAAGCACTTAGGTAATTCTTTCACAGAAAGCAAATCAGCCTCCACACACCAACAGTGAAAGCAGATAAAAACTATTTTGTTTTTTTTTTTTTTTTTTTTTTCACACCTCTCGACTTATCCCGGGCAGACCACTCAGCAGACACACACAGTCACACCCAATTACAACAGGAAAAAATGAAAACGTGGTCAGCAAAAACACTCCATTCAAAACACAGATACCACATAGAACAAGACCACGTAAATAAAAAACAATCATACCTCTGGTTACAGGATGGGCAGCTATTCCCTGAAACAGAAGGCTTCTTACTTGCCATCCAGGATAAAGTCATATTAACCAGACACTACCAATAGCATATCATCAAAGACCCAACTATTACAGAAGACAGATGCAGGAAATGCTACCAGCATAAAGAAACGATCGAACACATAACAAGCGGATGTAAAATATTAGCCGGAACGGAATACACAGCCAGACATGACTCAGCGGCAAAAGTAGTTCACTAAGCACTAGCCACAACATACGAACTCATAGAAAACACACATATCCCTATTACAAATACACACCAACATCCATACTTGAAAATAAAAATTACAAGCTCTACTGGGACATCAGTATCCATACAGATAAAACAGTCTCCGCCAATAGACCCGATATTACTTTTCAGAACAAAAAGGAAAAGTCACCTATCTAATCGACATAGCTGTCCCCAACGACACAAATATCCAAACGAAATACACAGAAAAAATCTCCAAATACACAGACCTTGCAACAGAAATAAAGAGGCTATGGAAACAACAAAAGATCATCATTGTCCCCCTCATCATATCAGCCACAGGCCTTACACCAATAACATTCACACCACATTTAGTACAATTAGGACTCAACACAAACATACACAGAAACATTCAGAAGTCAGTGATTTTGAAAACATGTAATATTGTCAGGGCATTCCTTAATACACAATGGTAATAGCGTGTGTGTTGACTTGGCTTGGACCCGTCAGCCAAACATGGAACCACATTAACCAAATGCAAGAAAGAAGAACTTTTTTGTATAATAGTAATAAATCCAAACGAAATACACAGAAAAAATCTCCAAATACAAAGACCTTGTAACAGAAATAAAAAGGCTGTGGAAACAAGAAAAAGTCGTCATTGTCCCCCTCATTATATCGCTCATAGGCCTTACACCAATAACATTCACACTACAGTTAGTAAAATTAGGACCCAACACAAACATTCACAGAAACATTCAGAAGTCAGTGATTTTGAAAACATGTAACATTGTCAGGTCATTCCTTAATACACAATGGTATTTGTGCTGACTTGGCTTGGGCCCATCAGCCAAACATGGAACCACATTGACCAAATGTGAGAAAGAAGAACTTGTTTGTATAATAATAATAATAATAATAATAGAAAACCTCGACGGGTTTTAATACCAACCTCCCCCCCCCAGTTTAAAAAAAAAAACGAGGGGATAAACATTGGCATAATATGGAATTCCGAGGAAATCACGGCTGCAATAGTCACCTAAGAATTTCAAAGAATAAGAATTGCTTTATAATGTATTGCATAATTTCTGAACATGAGTTCTCCAACGTAACTCACAATCAAGAGTTATCTGGAGGATATTGCAGTGCGGCGTGACTTGCCAGGCTCTAGTGAGTTCTTAAATAATGTAAGTTTCAAATGTTCTGGCGCTCTACAAGCGAAACCTACAAAACGTGTTTTACTTTTATTCAAAATTAAGTGATTTTTAGAAGACCACAGAAGTATATTACCATAAACAATCAGCTGTATTCTGGAGAGAGTTGATGTCATTTTTAATTTTCAAAATATTAGTGTCGTCAACATAGCACGTGACATCAACTCCTTGTGAGGCATTAATCAAAAAGTTAATCAAGACGTTTGAAAATATTCAAAACAATAATAAACCAAGGACAGAGCCTTGTGGAACAGCCTGTTTTAAGAGTTTACTGCTGCTGTTCTTGCCTTTTACTCTTACAAACTATTAACAATTTTTCAAGTACGTTGTAAAAAGTTCGTAAGGTTTTGTAAAAAAACTGCTTTGTGAAAAACTTATTGTCAAATGCATAAAGAAGTTTCATTTGAAAACCACAGTGATCCGATTCGGTACTTCTCAATATAGCAAAGGTATGTTGAGCAATTTATCATTTTTAAGAAAAGAAGTTAATTTAGTTTTCAAATTAATTTCCTAAATTTTGACAATACTGCTTAATATACTAGTTACTCTTGTGAACGCTTTAATAATATGAGCAAGGTTAAAAATTGAAATTAAAACCAGAAATAATGATAAATTATCACTGGGTGTTATAAAATTCAAATTAAACTTTGATGTTATGTGGTTAAAAATAACGACTCAACCAACCACAAGGTTCATCTGTATCCTCTATCGACCACCAGTGATATTAACTTTAGAACACTTTCCGCTTCTCTTGCAGACACCATCGATAATTTACAAATTAACTATCCAAATGCCGAAATTGCCATCCTGGGCGACTTTAATGTCCACAACATCAACTGGCTTAAATATTCAAATACTACCCACGAACAAGGTCGTGAAGCCGAATCATTTCCAATCAGTTGTGGCTTAACTCAGCTTATTGACGAACCAACACGGATCCCTGATCGAGATGGGGAGTTCGTCAGTCTTCTTGATCTGTTTTTGACCACTAATCCGGAGTTTTATACGGTCAGCGTAAATCCGCCGTTAGGTTCTTCCGACCATAAACTACTTTCGACATCGAGTATTCTACCAATCAGTGACGGAGAGGCGCCTAAACCGCGCAAGATTTCGCACTACAAATCTGCTAAATGGGAAGATCTCATGGAATATTTTCGAACTTTTCCTTGGTTAGACGTTCGTTTTCGATCTGACGACTTATCTGACTGCGACAGGGAGGTTTCCGACGTTATTTTGGCCGGTATGGAGGCTTACGTCCCTTTTTGGAAGAAGTGCCCTTCCAACGGCAAGCCTCGATTTGACCGAAAATGCAAAGAAGCCGTTGCTTCTAAATATCTTGCATACCGACAATGGCGTGAAAATCCTAACACCATAAATCGTAACGCCTTTGTTCGTGCCAGGAACAGATGCAAAGAAATTGTCGAGGAAACCAAGCAGGCACACAATCAACGGATTAGAAACAAACTTCTCGCTTGTCCCAACAATTCCAGGTCCTTTTGGTCAGTCGCTAAGGCAGTTAGTCAAAATTTCACCAAATCCACCATACCACCACTCACACGGCCAGATAATTCTGTTGCAACGACACCTGTTGAGAAAGTGAACTTGTTGGCTGAAGTCTTTGTTTCACATTCTATCGTCGATTTCCAAGGAAAAACACCACCCCATTCCCATAGTGCAGTCAAGAATGCCCGATATTGTCTTCAGACAGCGTATCATAAAACGTATTTTGATGAAGCTAGACACCAAAAAGGCTTCTGACACTGACGGAATACCTGCCATAGTTCTCAAAAACTGTGCGAGGGACCTAACACCCTGTAGACTTTTCAACCTATCCTACAGAAAGGGAATATTTCCTTTCTGCTGGAAATGTGCCACAGTTCAGCCAATACCTAAAAAAGGCAAGAAGACCTTGCCAAATACCAACCGACCAATCACACTGCTTTCAATAATATCGAAAGTCATGGAAAAGGCTATCAATCAGCATCTTCTAAAATATCTTGAAGGATTCAACATTATAGCGATGACCAATATGGCTTTCGTAAAAATAGATCAACAGAAGATCTTCTGACTTATGTAACACATGTTTGGAACGACGCTATTGAACACTTTAGAGAATCTCGAGCGGTTGCTCTTGACATATCCATGGCATTCGACCGTGTTTGGCATGATAGGCTGTTGGCTAAGCTACGTTCTTATGGTATATCTAAAAAGTTCTGTTTGTGGCTCTCATGTTTCCTCAGAGAGCGCTCTTTACGAGTGGCAGTCGACGGATTTCTTTCTAACACCTTCACTATCAAGGCCGGTGTACCCCAAGGCTCCATACTGTCTCCTACTCTCTTTCTCATTTATATTAACGATCTGCTGGAAAAGACCGAAAATCCAATCTACAGCTTTGCAGATGACAGTACACTTATCTCTTCATTCACTTTGAACGCTCGGACATCGGTTACTCAGACGAATATCCGCAGACAGCAGGAAGTCATTCAACTTAACAAAGACCTGGAAGAAATTTTATCTTGGGGTGACAGTAACCAAGTGGTATTTAACGCTACAAAAACCCAGGCCGCAGTTTTTTCTAAAAAAAGTTAACGATGCTGAACCCGATATAGTTATGTCGGGGCACTCCATTCCTCTAACATCGTCACTAAATTTGTTGGGCGTTAATTTGAGAGCAAATATGTCCTGGCATGAACATGTTCCAGGCATAGCAAGGAGAACTTCTCAAAAGTTGGGAATATTATTTCGAACCAGAAAGCTTTACACTCCACAACAATTGTTAATTCTTTAGAAAGCTCAAATTCGACCAACTATGGAATACTGTTTCCATGTTTGGAGCTCCGCTCCCAAACATACACTGCATTTGTTGGATTCTATTCAGAGAAGAGCTGTTCGTCTGACTGGAGACCCGGAACTGACCGGTGGCCTTGATTCGCTGGAACATCGAAGAACGGTTGGCGACTTGAGCCTATTCTACAAGTACTTTCATGGAAAGTGTTCGAAGGATGTGGCCCCCTTAATTCCTCCCGTCGCGCTAATACTTCACATCCGTATGAGGTTCAGCTCGTTACTCCTCGTACAACCCTTTTCAAGCAGTCTTTTATATGGAGAACATCATCCCTTTTGTCCAGGATTGTGTTTCCCAACGAGTACAATTTACAGCGATTCAAGAACAACGTGAATTGCTTTTTCCGGACACGTGTCGCTCCTATAGCGCTTTAGGGACTTCCCTCTGTAGCACGTGTGCTAGACCCATAAAAAAAAAACTTGATAGAAAACCATAAAACAACGTCATGGACTGATTGAAGTTTTCACTTGGGAGTCTGTGTAAAACAATAATAGATAATTTCTAAACAGGTACATTAAAACATTCGCCAGCTGTTCGCAAAACCCGCCATGTACAAAGCTAAACCAATGATAGATCAAAAAGAACTATGAAGGGCTGGGCAACAAATTAACATCTATTCGACCGGGGAAGAAAACCGGTGATCCTCAGGTGAAGGACCTCAGCGGTCTCGTCTACAAGGAAGGTCAGGTGTGGTTTAACTTGAGACACCCAGATCTTTGGAGTCCTTTGCCTCACAGGAGACTTGGAGGAAATAACGAAACTTCTGAATAACTTTATAGTGGTAAAATCCCTTTGAAAGAACAAAGTTTCGACTTTTACAAGAGTTAATTTTGTACATGCATCATAACTATCAAATATTTTTTTAATTTTTTGTTGTCCAAATAACTTTTTTTGAGTTTAAGTTACCAATAAATTTGGTTATCAGCTTAACCTGGGAACACTAACCTGAGTCTGAATCATACCTATTGTTTATTTGATTATCCATTTGATTCAAACTAGAGTTAAAGTTTCAAGGCGCCTTTTTAAAATGTTATTTATACTTTTTGTTTCTATGGTGCTTTTTCAAAGTAAGGGTCGTATTCTGAAACCCTGTTTTAAGGATTCCTTGTTTTAAGACTTCCTCAAACTATTTTCTGTCTCCGACTTACATAAAAAAGTAAAGAAGTGTAAGACGGAGATAGAGAAAAAAAGCTTGGGGAAGCCTCAAAGCCAAAAACTCTTCAGGAGTGTTTCAGAGTACGACACTAAAAATGTTTGTACATAAAGTGGTTAATAAAATCTTGTTCATATTATGGTGATTTTCCTAAGAAATATGGTGCAAAGTCAAATTGACTCCGGGGTTAAGACACTCTTCGGTTAAGAAAGAAACATCTGTTTTGGGTTCAGAGTTTTAAACAGCTAAGTTGAATAGAGTTGTCCTAAATATTTTAAACTATTTAATTGTTTGCTGTTTTCAGTTATTTTATATTTTTGTTACTTATAACATAATTTTTATAATGTTAGACTTCAAGACTGGGTTAGCTACCTACGGTATGCGATTGAATTTAGGATTGTCATTTTTCCTACAAAACTTCAAATTTTACCTTTTTTAATAAATATATTACTGATGCTTTAATTAATGTTATTTAGTATAAATATAATTTATTTAATTTAATAGTAAAGTAATTGTTATAAGTTAAATAAATCACATCATGAAACAACCTGGTCGTACTGATAAAGAAAAGGAACGCAAAAGCCGCTATGTAACTACACAGGCACATTAAAAAGCCGCTATGTTAATAAGCAATCCGAAAGCCCATCTACAGTCAGTCCAAAAAGTCTCCATACACCACCTGCTTTCTATACTATTTTTCTGTTATGTTTAACTAATTAATTGGAACTATGAGAAAACATGTTTAAATTAATATTTGAAACTTAACCAGCGAGGATTAGTATTAAAAACAACTACGGAACATTTTATTTAGAAGTTACATCATTGTTATAAAAATTTAAACAAAATTAATGTCAAATAAGTTTCATACACTCAAAAACTGCATTAAAAAAAACACGTTATGATCAGCCGCATTTTATCAAGCTATCTATTGCTCGCTAAACTGAAAACACATGAATAATTTTCGGCTATACTTTATAACCTGTCACATGTTGCTAGTAATTTTGCAGTGGGTTTTCGAAGTATTATTAAAAATGAGCGAGAGAAATTGTGAAATTCCGTTGCAAGTTCGAAAGATCATAATTGATTTGTGGAAAGATGGAAAATCGTACAGAAACATAAGAAAAACTGTTAAAAAGTTACATGCTACTGTTCAGTGCATTGTAAACCAGTATAAATCAACGAGTGCCTATAAAATTCGACCACGCTCCGGTCGTCCCAAGAAACTGACTCCACGTGAATAGGCCAGTAATGATAGACAAATAAATAATTACGGATCCCAAGAAAAGTGCACCAAAATTAAAAGAAGAAGTATTTTCGAATAATGTTTGTTCACAAACAGTGAATTGTTTATACAGGGCAGGCTATAAAGGGTGTGCAGCCAGGAAGAAGCCGTTAATTTTGGAAGTTAATCGCAAAAAGCGGTTAGCTTTTGCTAGGGAATACGTTACTAAACCTCCTGAATTTTGGGAATCCATAATCTTTAGTGATGAAACTAAAATTAACCTTTTTGGGTCTGATGGCAGAACTAAAGTTTGGAGAAAGAAGAATATCGCATTCGATATTAAAATCATTTGTTCTTTGGTGAGACAAGGGGGTGGCAGTGTTTTGCTTTGGGGATGCATGTTCGCTGGAGGAGTTGGAAACATTTTATTAATGGTACATGGATTAGCACGTTTATCTGAACATTTTGAGAGACAGTTTAAAAGAAAGTGTCCGAAAATTAGCACTCGAAAAAAAAAAGATTTTCCAACAGGACAATGATCCTAAACATACCGCAAACTTGGTGCGAGAGTGGATAATCCATAATGTGCGACAGCAGCTTCATACACCTCCGCAATCACCCGATGTTAATCCCATCGAGCCTTTATGGGAGGAACATAATGTTTCAAATAGAAAAGAATTAAAAAACAGAATATTGAACGAAAGAGAGAACATGCCAGCAGAAGTTACTAGAAAGCTGGTTGCAATCATGACAAAAATGTTACAGGAGATTATCAAGGCCAAGGTCGGTCCCATTATATATTAGTTTAAACGAAGTTGTTATTTTCCGTTAAACTCCATCAGACTATTATTGGTAATTGTTAAGTGTATGGAGACTTTTTTAACATTAATTTTGTTTATATTTTTATAACAATGATGTAACTTCTAAATAAAATGTTCCATACTACTACTACTACTAAGTAACATTAAATAAAGCATCATTAATATATTATTAAAAAAAGAGTAAAATCTGAGGTAGGTAGCTAACCTAGTCTTGAAGTCTACCATTACAAAAAATTATGTTATAAGTAACAAAAACATAAAATATTTGAAAATAACAAACAATTAAATAGTTTAAAACATTTAGGACAAGTGTTTACAACTTAGCTGTTTAAAACTCTGAATGCAAAAAATGTGTTTCTTTCTTAACCGGAGAGTGTCTTAACCCTGGAGTCAGTTTGACTCTGCACCATATTTCTTAGGAAAATCACCATAATATGAACAAGATTTTATTAATCACTTTATATACAAACATTTTTAGCGTCATATTCTGAAACATTCTGAAAATTCTTGGCTTTGAGGCTCCCCAAGCTTTTCTCCGTCTCCGTCTTACACTTCTTTACTTTTGTATGTAAGTCGGAGACGGACAACAGTTTGAGGAAGTCTCAAAACAAGGAATTCTTAAAATAGAGTTTCAGAATCCGACCCTTACTTTGAAGAAGTACTATCAAAAAAAGAAACAAAGCAAATTCACAAAAAGTATAAATTACATTTAAAAAAGGCTCAAGGCGCCTATTTAAAATGTGATTCGGCAAATTGACAAAAGTATAAATAACATTTTAAAAAGGCGCCTTGAAACTGTAGCTCTAGTTTGAATAAAATGGATAATCAAATAAACAATAGTAATGATTCAGACTCTGGTTAGTGTTCCCGGGTTAAGCTGGTAACCAAATTTATTGGTAACTTAACCTTAAAAAAGGTATTTGGACAACAAAGAATTTAAAAATATTTGATATAGTCGACGGCATTCTAATAAGTCAGGTGTATCGTCTTAGCTGCGATAAACTTTTCTGTTGTCGTCCTTGTTAAAGTTGCAGTCAGCATGAATTTAATTAATACCACTTCGGAAAATTGAAAAAGTCTAATAGACTTTTTATATCCGAGATACAGAGCTAACTATAATTTCCAGTGGCAAGCAACCACCTAAATATTTTGAGAAAAAAACTCGTTCAGAATCGTTAAATATTAAAAATATTAGTGCATTCAAACTTCAAATATTACTTTTAAAATTGTTTAAAAAATGTTTAAAAGAACACCCTGACAAAAGCAAAAATAGTATTTTTCATATGCCATGGAACAATGATTTTTTTTTTTATTTTGTGATATAATATATATAGAATATTTAAATATTATTGAATTTAGTAGTAGCCATTATTTTTGCTTTCTCATCTGAGAGCATTCAGAGCTTAACGAATAGGAATATAAAGAATACTTTATTAAAACCAAGGCAGAAAACTCTAATTTATTTAATATTTGTAAAATATTCTTGTAAAAGTCTCTAAATGTTTTTGGATATTAAAAATGAATGCAGCATTATTTTCTCAATGTCAATGCCAATTTTTTTTAAATTTTCAATAGTGTCAAAGAATTTTATTATACATACAATAATGGAAACCAAAAAGCGTTTTACAGGCTTTTTAAATCCTCAGACGAAGAAAATGGTGCTTAATTTAAAAAGGAACAAAGAAAATCTAAATGTTAATGAATTCGAAGTCTATCCAGAAACAAGTATCTTAAGCTTTAAATTTAGTATTAGAACCATGCAATGGATTGTTAATGAAGATCGCAGCAGTATAACCGCGAAAAAAATGTGAAAAAAGAAAAAGAAAAGGCCAAAAGCTAAGGATTTAAGCGAATTCGTGAAAATGGATATGAAAAATTTGCTTTACGACATGTATAAATCTAACATGAACATAACTCTTACGACTTTAAAAGATACTTTACGGGATAGAAAGATTTTAGAAATTGGACTAAAGTCAAAATTATTGAAACATTTGAGATATCAATATAAAAAAGACTACAACCGAAGATATTTGTGTAAACTCTCCAATATTGCCAGCCAACGAGTAACATTTTTAAGGAAATATATCGAAAATTTAAATTCACCGTTTAGAAAAGTAATTTTTTTAGATGAAACATGGGTTTTTTCAGACGGACGTGGGTCCAAATCCTGGCAAGATAATTCGGCTAAATCAGTAAAAAGGAAGAAGGGGTACAGTTCTGGAAAGAGATTTATTATTTTGCATGCTGGTTCATATACCGGATTTGTACCTGGGTCCAATTTAATATTTTCAGCTACGTCGAAAAGCGATTACCACGACAGCATGAATAATGAAACATTGGAAAAGAGGCTAAAAGAAATGCTTATACCAAATTTAGATCAACCCTCATTAATCCTTTTGGACAATGCTTCATATCATTCTAGAATTTTGAATAAACAACCAAATTTATCGTGGAAAAAAAAAGAAATATTTTAGTGGTTAGTAGATCAAAATCAAAACTCTTCTTCAAATTTATTAAAAACAGAATTACATTGCAAATTTAATGCCATAGAATTAATATAGGCAGCTGCAAAATCCTATTATGAGAAGCATATTACTGAAGGACCTACATCTCATGAACCTGAAATGGTATGGCAAGAATCTTTAGACTATATCACCGAAGAGTACTGGAAAAAGTAGTAGCATACAGAAAAAATAATTTTGGAATTGTGGGATAGAGAAAAAGTTTTGGATGTCCAAGTAAACCCAGTAGTTATCTTAGTATCTAAAGATGACAGCGATACCTCTGACGATTTGGATAGCGAATTTGAACTTTCCTAATTTTATTATTGTTTTTAATGTAACATTATCGTTGCTTTTTGTGTTAACAATCGTTTGTTCAGTTTTTCTGTTTAAATTTAATGCTCCTGATATATTCTTTTTGGGTGGAGTTCGGATTTATTAAGTTATTCTAAAGATATTCTTGCTCCTCTTTAAAGTAGCTTAATAAATTAAGCACCATTTTTGAAGTAAGTTGTTACCTACATACCTATATGTAATAAATGCAAAATATAAAAGTTGTGTGCGCAGCGTGTGCGTGATTTTTCTTGTCATCAAATGGAAAATTTGGTCCTTTAAGTTTTGCGAAAAAGGTTAATGTTCATAAAAGTTGTTTGCTTGTTAAATAAATAAAAATAAAATAGAACAATTTAATTTTTTATGTAGTGTCCTAAAAATATGCAATAATCCAATTCGACGTAAAAGTCGAAACTTTGTTCTCTCAATTGGGATTTTACCACTATAAAGTTGTTCTGGAGTTTCGTTATTTCTTCCAGGTTTTTCTGTGGACTCCAAAGATCTGGGTACTTCAAGTTAAACCACACATGACCATCCTTGCAAAGGAGACCTCTGAAGTCTTTCACCTGAGGATCACCAGTTTTCTTCCCCAGTCGAATAGAAGTTAATTTGTTGGGCAGCCCTTCATAGTTTTTTTTGATTTATCATTGATTTAGTTTTGTACATGGTGAGTTTTGCGAACAGCTGGTGAACTAGTGACACAAGGCCGGTTTTATTTTTTTTTACCAATATGCAAACGACAAATTTGACATTTGTCATCACGGGCGGCTCCGCTCCCTCCTATTCTTATCAAATATAAAAAACACTTTTTATGAAAAATGCACATAGTGGATTCTGTATGCGCACCGACAATATTGGGATCTTACCTATTCAATACGTCATCTCGTGGCTTTTTCAGGAATTAAACTTGAGGTGCATTTTTAAATCTATCATAAGCGTCCATGTAAATTAATTTTACAAGTTTTCTTAAAAATGAACACCGAACATTTTCTTTTCGTGAAAAATCAAAAAAAAAAAGATTTTTAAGCTGTGTTTACAATTGTAAAAGTCACCTGCAAAAGGATTTAGTTTTTCACGCATGCAAAGTGTGGAAAAAAAGTTATCCGAATTGAACGAAAAATCCCAATTGATGCTAAAGTTTGTTCTAAACTTTTTAAAAAAGAAGAATACATTCTTCCAGGTAAGTAAAATTATTTATTCTTGAACAGTCATTTTTTTTTTTTTTTGTAATTTGTGTACGTGTGTTAAACAAAAATTCCTTATTAGATAACATTTTTCAAATTTTATTTTAATAAAATACTGTCTCAATTATTTTGTATTGATTCATGTACTGAGTATAAAAAGCTAGTTCGATAAACGAGAATTTTCAATCGTAGGAATAAGATATTTTTTGTTTCTCCTGTAAAATACGTGTTCCAGCACAAAGCGGGTTTTGTATCCACACCTATGCTACAGGAAACACGCACACACAGGGTCGTAATGAGAATGAGTAAAACTGATAAATGAAGCTGTACTAACATGTTTAGTTTAGACACCATAACATTTGGTGATCAGTAGTCAAAACAAGTAAGATATCTAGGTTGAAAGAGGTTGCTTTTATTAACAATACTCGTATTACCAAAATTTTAGAGTAAGCTGGACATCCATCTTCATATGCTAATACGATGGTTAAAATCAATAGACTTCCAGCCCGGGTATATAAACACAAAGTCTCCAGCTTAGGATTAACTATAGGTCAGTCAATAAGTTTTGAAAGCGGAAATGAAATAAGATGAATTAATGAGTCGAAATTCTTCAGTATAATCTCCATTAAGCTCAATGCATTTTTTTCACCATTCTCCAATTTATTTACCCCATCACTGAAGTGGTTTTCGGGAAAACCTTCAAAATACTCATCTACGGATGCTATCACCTCATCATTTGTTGAAAAACGTTTTCCACATAGAACTTTTTTGAGGTTTGGGGGACAGATGGAAGTCAGAAGGAGCCAGATCTGGCGAATGGGATGGATGTCCCAACAATTCGTACTTTAATCCGACCAGTTTTGCCATTGCCAAAGCATCTCTCTGAGCAGGTGCATTGTTATGATGAAAGAGGTTTTTTTTTTTTCTGCAAACCGAGCATTTTCTCACGAATTTTCTCATCCATCCAGGTCCAAAGGGTTGCAATAATACTCTCCTGTGATTGTTTTACCGGTTTGAAGATAAACAATTATAAAATTTCTTTTGCATACCAGAAAATTGATGCTATAGTTTTTTTTAGACGACTCTGACCACTTTGTCTGCTTTGGAGCTCAACAAATGGGCTCAGACTCCTTTAACATGTTCACTAACTATGCATGGATTTTAGTTGCCGATAAACCTTCCAAAACAAAGAATTTTGTCACTGCACGATAGTCGATTTTTTCCATCTTTTAAAAATACTCAAACACGTCTAATTTAACCAACTGATAAACAATGAATGACTTGACGATTAACTTGGAATTTAGGGTGGGTTCATATGACAGATAAAGCTTCAAAATGGTGTTCAATATTTGGTTCAAATGACGCTCCACAGGTGTCGCTTTCAAAACTTATTTACTGAGCTGATACTCTCAAAAAAAAGATAAGTATTAATCGAAACGTTGAGAGTAAATTTAATTCAAGACGTCAATATAATTATTTTGAAATCTTGTTCATAACATCCCAAGAAAAGCGAGCACTTAAAGTTACAATTAGAGGAAAAAATTAAATATTTAATAAGACAAAACAATTATTTATTTAAAAAATATTACAATAATAACGAGGAGAAAATAACCCACGAAAGGCAGATACAAATAAAAAATGCAGAGTGGAAGAATTGTATAAATATCATTTTTTTCCAGATTTCTTAATTCCACCTCCTACCAGCGGTCCCTTTTGCGACGCTTTTGTCTTTGCATCCTGTAATGCTTTTTGTTGCTCCTTTAATTTCTGTTTGTGTGCAACATCATCATCGTCTAATTCCTTCTGTTCTTTTTTGGGCTGCTTAAGAGGTTTCTTTTTTCCTCCGTCACGTCCGGACATCTGACAACAAAATTATATTTCAGACAAATAAGTCAAAAAAATTTAAATCGTAACAAATATTTAATAGATTAAAGATCCAAAAAAAGTCCAAATAAAATTTGTGATGTTTAATGTTATTTCAAAAGAGTTCTGTACCATATACCATATGTGTTTAATTTATAAAAATATCTTTGCTTTTACACTATTGATTCAATGACTGACAAATATAATATGGAAAACTTTACGGCTCTGGTCAAATGAAAAATCGGTATAGACCATCTAAAATTGGAATAACTGGCCTCGTTTCTCGTCTGTTATTCTTAAATGCGATGTTTTAGAAATCCTAAACGAAATATATATATATATATATATATATATATATATATATATATATAATATATATATATATATATTTATTATATATATATACATATATATATATATATATATATATATATATATATATATATATATATATATATATATATATATATATATATTATATTATATTTGCATATATATATATATATATATATATATATATATATATATATATATATATATATATATATATATATATATATATATATATATATATATATATATATATATATATATATATATATATATATATATATATTATATTATATTATATATATATATATATATATATATATATATATATATATATATATATATATATATATATATATATATATATATATATATATATATATATATATATATATATATATATATATATATATATATTTACACCGGATCAAGATTTGATAAACATGAGTTGGGTATAAATAAGCCTTTTGCCTCTTCATGCTCATTTAGTATTCCAATCTCAAAAAATAAAAATCCCTAAAGATATAACATAGGCGAGACGTCGAAAGTAACTCATATATATATATATATATATATATATATATATATATATATATATATATATATATATATATATATATATATATATATATAAATATAATATTGGTATGCAATAATAAGATTTATACTGGACCTAGGTTGAACATTAGTGTCCGATATGCTTTGATCTGTCTATCCGAATTTAGTTCGAGAACGACTGTCCAGCATGTACGTAAATAGCATGTACTTTAAATTTTTAATCTGTTATAGTTTTTTAATAGATTGGCCAGGAAAATTATTACTTTTTGGGTAATTTATGTTCAGGAAATAGCATTTTTTCCAACTAGAGCAGAAAATAAAATTTTCCGTGCGATTTCGCCGGGCAGTAGCATGCCATGAGATGTGTTCGTCAATATTTCGTATCTGTCAAGCCAGTTATGACAGTAGTGTGATTAAAAATAAGTAATCAGAAAACAACAAGGTTCATCTGCAGTCTCTATCGAGCAACAAGTGATACTAACTTTCTAACACTGTTCGCTTTTCTCGCACACACCATCGGTTATTTACAGATTAATCAAAGTGCAGAAATTGCCATTCTAATCGACTTTCATGACCACTTCATCAACTAAGTATTTCAAAAAAAAAAACCTTTCAAAAATCAGATATGGTTTTACTCAGTTTATCGATGAACCAATACGGATTCTTTACCGCCACAGAAAGTTGGCGAATCTTCTTGAACTGTTTTTAACTAAAAATCTAGAGATTTACACGGTCACAGCAACTCCGCCGTTAGGATCTTTTGACCATAAACTAGTTTCGACATCGAATGTTCTACCAGAAACACCTAAACAGCGAAGAATTAGACGTTTACTTCAGTTCCGACAACCTATTTGACTGCACTTAAAAGATTTCCAATGTTATTTTGGCTGGGATGGAAGTTACTTGCTTTTTTAGAAGAATTTCCCTTCCAATGGGAAGCCCTGGTTCCATCGGCAATGCAAAGACCATATACGTCATAAATCGTAACATCTTTGTTAATGCCCGGGAAAGGTGTAAACCAATAACGAAACAAGGGACGTACATAATCGAAGAAATAAAAACAAACTTCTTGCCTGTCCCAATAATTCCAGGTATTTTTGGTCGGGCACTAGGGCAATTAGACACAAATCCACCACCTTACACCACATTGCGACAACACGTTAACGTGGGAGCAAATATATTTTCATACGATCATATCGTATGCTTAGCAAAGAAAGATTCTCAAAAGCTGGAAGTATAAGTTCGTAGCAGAAAGTTTTACATTCTACAACTTCTTATCATGTACAAAGCTTAAATTCCAGTAATGATAGAATACTGTTCCCATATTTGGGGCCCTGCTATGCTGCATTTGTTAAATGATATTCAAGAGGGAGCCAGTCGCTTGCTTGGACACTCAGAACTGCTCAGTAATCTTGATTCTTTAAAATATGAAGGAACGGTTGGTGACTTGTCCCTGTTCTATAAGTACTTTCATGGGAAGTGCTTGATGGATGTAGTCCGCTTGATTCCCCCGAGAGCGGTGCAAGCTAGGAGAATATGTCGCGTAATCCATCACATCCGTATAAGGTTCAGTTTGTCAGTTCCTATACCATCTTTTTCGAAAATTTCTTTCTATCAAGAATCTCATCCCATTGGAATGAATTGCCCAGGAGACTGTTTCCCGCTAAATACAACTTATAAGTTCAACAGCAACGAGTAGTTTTCGGCGCACGCGCCATTCCTGTAGGGCTTTAGGATTTCTCTGCACCACGTATTCGAGGCCCGTAAAAAATACAAAGAATTATTTATTTATTATATTAATTTATACGAAGGCATCACAGTACTGTACCCGTCGTGATTTGTAATGCAATGCTCAACACATCTTTAGTTCTTTATACCCCTTAAGGATTTCGCAACATTTATAGACTATTTAAGTTTTTTTAAAAGTCGGGAACAAATAAAAGCCACTTGTTTATAATTATTGATGGTTATATATAATAATAATAGTTATATTTAAAAATTTTATTCAATTACCATAAGTATATAACATAAAAGCAAAATATATAATTGGAGCCATTATGAATATATTTTTAGAACTGAAGTAAGGATTATCACAGACTTTAAAGCATTTCAAAACCTATTGTGAGGAATGTGTAGCCGTACTAAATTGAATGTAAACGTTTTTGTCGCTCTAATATTAGCAGCTACAAATATTGGAATCAAAGAATATGTAGGGACTCTCATATATAAATAATACAAAGCATGGTCGTACCCAGCGAAAAACGGGGGGGGGGGGGGGGGGGGGGCAACTGCTCCTAGAACTTAAAAAAAATCAGTCAAAGCGAACAACCAACTAGGACATCTCTGGGTTCTGTTCAAAAAAAAATATCTTAAAACAAACGAACAAGGAGAATCTTTAATTCTATTTTTAAATATGGTACCGAATCCATATTATAAGTGAATGAATCTGCTTCATACATATGTATACCAATATATTACCACAGCTAATGGCCTTCCAATCAACAATGACCCCGGTATGCTATATTGTGTAGTACAACAGATTTTGTAAAGTAACACATGAATATAGTTTCTCCTTAGATTTGTTTTGGCAACAGTTGCTACACTCGGCGTTAATGATTTTGGCCTCAAGCATTTATAATTTAACCGTTCAAGAAGTGGTTGTGTTGTATTATATTTGGATTACGTTGGATTCCATTGTGGCTTAGCTCAGTTTTATTTGTTACTTGACAATTAAAAATAATCACCTAAACACCAGTGCCTTTTATACTATAGTGTCAGTTTAGTAAGTATTCGTGTTACTTCCCAATTCTTGGAATTAATGCAAAAGTCGAAGCCGGATTCCTGGAATAAAGTATTTTGGTACGTAAAAGAGATTGATATTGATATTTATATATTGCAGATTTGTTTAAAAAAATGTCGAATTTTTGCATAATATTTAATTTTTATAGGTTTAATAATAAATGATAAGCAATTTTTTGGTCTTATAACGTACAGCCTTTTAAACGTCACTGACTTACTGGTGCTCTTGTTAATCTCCTAATTGTCAAATTACATCAGTTTTAAGTTAGACTCTATTAGTTAATCAGGTAGTTCTTTGCAAAATGGAGTAGCTATTTACAAGTGTATGAAATAAATACTAAATTATTTTCGAGTGGATGAAGTATAGCCAGTAAGTGATTGTTATACCTCTGTTGTTCGACTAGTGAGCGTTGGTCAAATTAGTCTGCTTAAGCAATCCAAGGATAAGTCATTATTAATAATATAGAGAAAGTAAAAAATTACTGTTGAAATATTGAAGTTTGTAATATCTTTACTTTTCTTTGAAACAAATAAATTCCATGTCTAGGTTTTCAAAACTGAATCGCTATTAAGATGTCAAAAGTAACATTTATTAGTCAAAACTAACCTTGCGTATAGTTTAAAGCATCAATCGTCTTTCGACGCACAGAACAACCTCTTATTTCATATTGTGCTTTGTTATTTAGGAATAATTTGAATTCGGTCCCTGACCAATGTTTATAAGAAAAGAAAAATCGTGCGAAATGGGTAAACTCAGTATCGCAACACAAAGATGCATGTCGAGGTCAAAACTGTAGTATGGCATTCGTAATATATTGTATTCGATATATATGATCTGCTTAATGTGTCGAGTTAATTTTCGGTTTTGTTTTGTATCGTAGCAGTAGACAAATCTAATTCACCAACAGATGGCGCTCATGAACTAACACTTTTGTCAGCCACTAGACCAGAGGTGTCAAACTCAATTTTGCAGAGGGCCATATATTAAATTTAGAATGTGTAGGCGGGCCAGATTCAAATAAAAAAAATGTACTGAATTATTATAACATTTTATTTATTTAATTATATAGTATATAATATATGGTTGTTAAAAATTATGATTCTTCATTGCGATCGCGGGCCTTATTGATACGTCCCGGGGGCCGGATACGGCCCGCGAGCCGTATCTTTGACATCCCTGCACTAGACAATGTTTTTTTACTCAATGCACTCGAGCATATGAGCCTAAACTAGAATGTTCTCAAAGCTAAGTGCCATCACAACAGATCAACAAACTAGATACATCCAGATCTTTCTAGAGTAGCTTACTAGTATATAAGCCTAGACTTTACACGTCAGTCAGCCAGAGTAGTTTTAAGTGCGTAATTTGCGTTATTACTGTCAACTTTTGAAGCACAGCCAATTGTTAAAATGGTGACTGAGATAGATAGCAAACATTGATATTGTGACAAATAAACTACAATGCGTGACTTTTATATTTCCGAAGACCTTGACGGTATCCAATGGATATCAAGAAATTTTCTTTATGAGAAAACTTTATGTACAGGGTATCCCAAAATTTACTCTACAGCATTTATCTACAGTACTAAGACAGATACCACTCTCTCAATGAGAGAAAGGTTTTTCAGTTTTATACGATCTTTGATTATGCTCGTAGATTTTAACTGAGTACCAAAACAAGTTATCTCCAGCATTTTTTTAAATGGAAATCTCAATTTTTTATTCCAGAATAAAATAGATTATTTTTTTTTAAAACAAAAAAATGGAATTATAGTTTTTTCTGAAATAAACCGCTTTTGATGGCTATGAGTGTTTGAAATTACACATCGCACGTCTGATTGTTCGTTTGTAGTCATTGACAAGTTACATACTTTGAAAAATACGATTTAGAGTAGTGGAGAAAAATGCAGTAAAGTAAATTTTGGGACACTCTGTATAAAATTCATAATGGGAGTGAAGAGAGTTGTTACAAGTTTTCAAAAATATAAATTCAAGTTGATATATTTAAAATTACTAATACTAGCGTACTTATATTCTACAACGACTACAAGCTCTTAAGCGGAAAAAGGGTCGTAACAGTAGCCGTGGAAGCAAAGACAACAATGACGAAACTAGATCGCGGTGCTCGTCTAAAACTGCATGGAAGTAACTTTCAACCAATTGTGACGAAGAAGAAGGAGGTTTTCAAAAACCTTCTAGACTCCGACAAAGAATTACAATTTTGCAGCTGATCCAAGTCCTTTGCGAAGAAAATTTAATCATGCCTGTTTAGATCAATATGAACCATGATTAATGCACTCCAAACGATTGACGGATGCTCTCTGTAAGCACTGTGTATTATTCCCCTCTTGCTAGTAGGACTGTTAGAGGGAAGGGTTTTAAGGACCGTTCATAATTCGGTTATTCATGAAGCCAAGAGAACTGTCAAAATCTTATCGCCACCAACTTTTACAAAAGTGCAACAGCTACTGCAAAGAGTTTTCTCGAAGATATGCCTGTGAATTTTCAAGTGCAAAGTTTTCACCTAAACATAAAAATAGGGAAATATTGTCATCAATTATTTCCTGTGTAGTATTCTGTGGCACACATGATACGCCTCTTAGAGGAAAAAACAAAGCAGATGAAGGGGTTTTCTTAGGTCTGCTGAACTTACGAATCTAATCTGGCGACAAGAAATTCAAAGATCAAGTATTGGAACCAGGGGATGGATTTGATCAAGGTGGGACAGCACATTAACAGAATTATTGACGTGCTAAAAAAAGATCGTGTAGATGCAGGTCTAGTTGCTGACAAAATGCTTCAAAAAGCAGAAGAAATTGTAATAGAGTCGGGGACAGAGTTCTGTTCTACAGCTTTCCACCGTACTGTGATCGTGACTACTGGAGGCGTTCACAATTATATTATATCCTAATTCACTTACATTATCATTAAATATTCGATTCTCCCAAGAATATAACCCATCTTGTTAAAAATGAGTATTGGCAACCTATAAAAAATTGCTGAATCTTTTATAAAGTTTTATGAATTGTAAGATATCACCACGAAGCTGGACTTATAGTATAACTTGTGAAAGAAAAAAAAAACTGAGAACAAACTAAAAGATCGATGTTTTTTTTTTTTCTGGCCAAGAGCATGGCACTCTCGATTTTGAGCACAATCCCAGTCTTTACGTCGACTGTAGAAGGTTCCTTCAGTACGGTTCGCAGAGTAAAAATCTGGCCTAGGAGCAATAGGGAAGAGGAAAGGCTGACTGGATGAGCATACATCGAAATTTTGTTAAAAAAAATCGGGTAAAGCTCAAGAAGGTAGTTTTAGAAAAATTTGTAGCAAACCCGAAAAAACTGTTATTAGCCTAAAAATTAAAAAAAATAATAAGATGATAATAATAAATTAATAAGGCAACATTGTTTAATTGTATATAGTGACTAATAAAACGATTTTTTCTAAGTCTTTTTTTATAAGAAGCATATGTCGTCGTAATAGACACTCTCTCTTTTGATCTGGCATGAGCTGCTTCCCCTAGTTCAGATCCGGGGTACACCTTTGGTCCAGAGTCACTAATAGTACTGTACCAGTAAGCAGCATCATCAAAGAATTATTTAGATGTAAACCTAATGTTTGGCAAAGACCTACTTTCTAAATTAACTCCACGAATATCTGGATAAACTAGATATTAAAATTTTACGCAAAGAAATTCAAAGGAAACATTAACATATTTGTATGAATTACCATTACAGGTTTAGACTAGGGATGGAAATTTTTTTGATATTGATCTGCTTGTGCGTTATTATAACCTCTATTTAACTTCTGGGTAATATAAGCCAAACGAGCCCAGTCTATGGTGGGCTCTAAAGTATAGTTTGACTCTAATCTTATTCATTCCAGTTCGAAAGAATCGTATTCCGTTACAATAAACAGATTCATTATTGATCAATAATATGCTACTAATATGCCAACATCCAAACAAAAAAATGAACTGAATTGCTGTACCGAAATAAGCTAAATCGCTTCACCCAAAATTAACTGACTGCTTTACCAAAATGAACTGAATCACTTTCATAGCTGCAAGATTGGATCTCTCAACCCAGGTGTTGGAAAGCAATTGCTTCTTAGACATAAAAGTTTCAATCAGGTTTAATTAACAATAATTAAACTATTGAATACGGGATGAGTTGTTTTGTTGTACATGCCTATTCATTATCTTTTGTTCAGGAGCACAAAATTCATTTTTGCATTTCTTCACATTTCACAATTTCCAGATCATAAAAAATATGGTTTCCAATTTCCACTGGCAGGTCTATTTGTTTATTTATTACTACAATAAGTCCTACATGAAAGGAGATATCGATTTTAAATTTAATATGTATATAGCACTTGCATTACCTAAAGAACCAAATTGTAGGGTATCGCTTCAGAGGAACTCATATAGCTTCGAATATATCATGTTATTTTTTGCATTATTTCCAATCTTAACAGAAATAGTACAAAGTGGATGCGGTGGGCGTGTAACATAGAAACTTAAAAAAAAACTGTTTCCTTGTTCTGGATTCGAAAAAATCCTAATTTTAAACTTAATATAAAGTGTTTGGAAAGTAATGAGAGGGAGTACTTTTTCCAATACATCCATCAATCATCTTAGATGATGTTTTCAAGGATCCTGATTTCAAAACTCTTGAAAAAGTCAGCCGTTAGTGTCCCTACGTTTTTCCTTATTTGTATAGAGAGGCCTACAATTTAGAATAAAATTTCAGTTTAGATATTACCATATAAAACAAAAGAAATTATGAGTTGATCAAAAAAAATCTTAAGATATAACAGGTTAAATTGTTTGACACTTACTCACTGAGCAGTAGATAAATTAAAAAATTTTATATACAAAAACTTATCATTTGTTTAAAAATATATATATATATATATATATATATATATATATATATATATATATATATATATATATATATATATAATTCTTAGATGTCAATTTGTTAGAGCTATCCCAAAACTAGAAATTCGTAATTGAAATCAAAAATGTTCATTTAATGTTTTTTAAATATTTTGGACAATATTACAAAAGAAGGAATACCTTAAATAAAAGGTTGTAGAAGAGAGAAAAAATATTGAGGATTTTTCTTATTAGATAGCTTTAGTGTCATATCTCAGGTAATATAAGTAGCATCGGGTCATACTTAGCGTCACTCCCTACCATAGGATTAGCTTTAAGTTAATCTTAAGTTAATTGTAATTTTAGGATTATACTCATGAAATATCTTAAGGGGTTACATACACCTCCACTTTTCAAAAATTCGATTTTTTTTACGGATTTGTATTCTCTATTCTTCTAAGAATTATTCAAAAAACAAATTTTAAGAAAATTCCATTCCATTACAAAGTTATAACATTAAATGTGACCTGGCGTCGGATTGGAATCGCTACCTGTCTTCAGACACTGTCTGCAATATTACTCAGTCAATTTTTAATATTTTTTAAACTTTAATTTTAATTACTTTTTCTACAAAATGTCCAGAGGTTTTTTAATTTTTCTAATGAACAATTTTTTTTAAGCATAAATTTTTTGGTAGAAAATTGCATACTAAAGTTTGAAACACCGTATTTTTTTTATTTTTGATTTTTAACTATTATATTATTATTTTATTTATTATATTATAAAATTAATTTTTATTTTTACACACTGGATTTTTTGTAAAGCAGCACAAGAATGTACCATAGTTTTCATCAGTTTCATCATTTAAACCCGATAAAAAATAATGTTAACATTTAAAACATATTTTAAAAAAAAATATGTCTTGATTTAAGTTCAATAAAAATATATAATCGCCATTCTTTTGTATTATTCACTTAATAACCTTTAAAATATTTTTTTTGAATATACTTTTTGCAGCGCGTAGGTGTATGTAACTCCCTTAACTTCTAATATCTTAAGTTCTCTCTTACCACATTTATATAAAACTCATTACCTAGGGTAAGTTATTTAGGTTACTGAGATGTAAATAACTTAAGACACAAATGTATAATCATGTCTAGTTCACCTCGCAGTATAATAGTTATAGGTTTAACCTCTCTAATTGTCAATAAAAGATTCTAGACTTTTGAACTGTAGTAGACGTGCAAAAACTGTTGGAAATCGTTTATTCAGACTTAATTTAGAGTACCTTGAAGATGAGTAAAATTTTAGCAAAAATTTGCTACATTTTACAATTTTATTTCGTTAAAGGCACAAATTCTGCGCAGGCCTATTAAGAAATTTATGCTGTTTATGGTCAAAATACGTTATCAAATCCAACTGCCAAATGATGAGACGAAAGAGTCGCTTTCTTTCTGAAAATTTCGACGTGAAAGATGCTCCGCGTACTGGTCGACCAATGACAAAGAAAAAATAAATAGAATTTTGGCAAAAGTTGAGCAAGGCCGGCATGTAAGTAGCCATGACATCGCCAAAGAACTAAACATTCATCACCAAAGTTGAGCAAGGCCAGCATGTAAGTAGCCATGACATCGCCAAAGAACTAAACATTCATCACCAAACTATTTGTACAAAGCTGGCTACAAAAAGAATCTCGAAGTTTGGATGCCACATGATTTGACGCTAAAAAATTTACTCGGTCGAATTTCCATCTGCGATTCTCTACAGAACCGAAAATCGAGCCATCTGAAGCAGTTCATCACGAGCGATAAAAAGTGGCCGAAAAAGGATGAAGTTCCACAAACGATGGAGAAGTCCGGATCAGTGCCAAAAAAGGTGATGCTGTGTTTTAGTGGAATTAGAATCATGTGCCACTGTAGGCTAGCCAAACGAATGATTCTGTATTCTATTGTTAGTAATTCACAAGATTGAAGCAAGCGATTGAAAAAAATCGATCGGAACTAGTCAATAGAAAGGGAAAGTCTTCCACCATGAGAATGCCAGATCACACACGTCGTTGATGACTCGGCAACAATTAAGAGAGTTTGGCTGAGAACTTTTAATGCATTAACTGTGCACAGACTGCAGAACTCCCTGAATGGTGTTAAGTTAATTTAAAATGAGGCCTGTGAAAACTACTTAACAAGATTTTTGCTCATAAATCACAGTAGTTCTACAGAGAAAGGATTATGGTGTAGCCAGGAAAATCGCCCAAAATTATCGAATAAAATGGCACACGTTTGTTTTATTAAAGTTCTTTCAAACTATAAAAACCATTGTCTCAATTTTGACTTTACAATACTTTGTTGAAAACCTAATACATACAATGATTTTTTAGCTGCTAATAATACATAAATTTTAGGGATTTTTAATTACACAAGATAGTCCAGAACAATGAGACAACATATTTCTTTACAAGTTCTTGTTTTAGTCTTCATGCCTTACTCAAAAATCTCTCTTAATTTAGTAAAAAAAATAGCTATATGGTTTCCAATCACTTCCGATCAGCAAAGTACTATTTTCAGTTAACCAATTAGTTAGTCAATATTCCCAATTTGTATTTATAAGGGAAGTCCATACTTTATCAATTTTAACAAATACAGTCGCGGTTATAGAAATTGTATCCCTTAATAAAAATGATATTTTTCCAAAGCTGAACACTGATTCTCATTTCCAATGATTTTAACAAATGATGTGAAAAGAAAAAGTATAAATAATAGCTATTAGAGGCAAAAAACCTAAAGGAACCTAATGTATTGGTGATTAAGAAAAAAATACTTCCATTTTTCATGGAAGTAAAAACTGATCAAGTGCAAGTTGGACTTGTGGAATTAGTGTTCTGTACCATGACTGTCTTTAAAATAAAAATGTAAAAGTTTAAAAAGACAAAAAGTTCTTGACGTGTATATATCTTAAGATACAATATGTATTTTCACGTTTTTTCTTCGTCAATCATATATAATAATTATAGCATCCTAGTTATCTAATATGCAATAAATCAATCTAGACTCTAGTAATAAAAATATAAAATAAATATTTACTACCTAAATATTTGTTTAATTATAAAAAAAATAAAATAAAATTATATCTCAGTACAAGAGCAACTTGCCACTCGGTTACAATAATGTACTTAATTACAATAATAGTTTTCATGGTTTTTTTTCATACCAGATAGGTTATCAAACGTAATGCTCTCGTGATAATTTTTGCTCAATCTACACTTTATGGAGAATATTCCAGAATATCTTTAAAATTCATACTTTTTGAGATCTGGACGTTGGTTTTTGAGAATATTTTAAAAACAATACAAAGAAAAGTGTGCGCATCATATATACTTTTGAACTCGTGTTTTGACAAGCTTTCATTTGACACCCCACTCAATGCTTTAGTAAAAAAAAATTTCTCACTTCTGATTTCACCCCCCGAAACTAACCCCATAAGCCAAAATTTAACTTTCAAAAGTATACGGCTCTGATTGGGCCATCAATTCCTATATTTATGCCAAATTTCAACTTTCTATGTCAAATGGGTTCGGAAAAAATTGGGTGTGACAGATGAACAGACACCAAAGTGATCCCAGAAGTATTCCATATGGAACACTAAAAAAGAAGAAAAGGAGAGATAACATCAAAAATATGTTTTTTAAACACTTTTTCCTTATCTAGTATTTTGTTAAGTCACTTTTGGCCTTTATGACCACCAAATCAATTTTTTATGATTTCATCACTGTATCTTGATTCTCAATTTTTTACTTTAGCTTTAGCTTCTCGTAAGTCCTTTAAAATTAGGCAATTTTCTATTCCAAAAAAAGGTCTATTCCAAAAAATCTCCCTTTTTGTGAGAAGCCCGCATATCGAAATTTTACTCACACTATTAGTGTTAGCGTTAATTTCTAAAGAATGAATCGATCACATGATATTTTAACATGTAATGTAAATACTAATATCAGGATAACTCTGTCCTCTGAATGTAAGTTAACCTTACTTTTAGGCTTCGCTGCATTCATTTTTTTCATCATGATCATCCACAAGTTCTCTATGGGGTTTAAAGCGGGGCTGTTTTCTGGTCATGGCAATGATGAGATCCCATTTTTAATTAAATACTGTCTTACCCATTCAAAAATACAACCATACAGAAAATAAAAAATGTAAAATTTATGATGATAATATTTTTTAAATCAATAAATATGAGTACTTACAGATTTGGCTCTGTGGCATGGAACAGAATGATCTTGAAAAATGAAATTTTCACAGTGTGAAAGATGGTTTCTCTTTGAGGGAATCAAACTCTCTTCCAAAATTTTTATATATTTTTCTGCATTAACAGTGCCATCCGTAAAGTTTATTTGGCCGCTCCCAAAGTAGGAAAAATATCCCTAGATCATCACACTTGCTGCATGTTTCACTGTTTTCAATGTGCAAGATTTGTGCAATCTTTCATGTGTACAACATCAGAACTAAAGATGTAAATTTATCATCTGAAAACATTACTTTTCTCTAGTCTTCTGATGTCCACTTTTTATCTTGTTTAGCCCAATTCAGACATGATTCCTTAATTTTTTTATTGAGAAATATTTTTTTGGCTGGTTTTTTTCCCATAAACCTTTTCCCCTTAACCATCTGTCAACAGTTTCTAATCTTATATTAGCTAAATTCCTATCTGCTAGATCATTTGCTATTTCCTTAGCAGTTTTGCAGTGATCTTCTAAAGACAATCGTATCATCAAGTCTTATTGCTCATCTGTCTTTTTTTCCTCCCAGTACCTTTCTTCCGCTTTGTGCTATCTTGAGAAATTTGCTTCAAAGCTCTTACCACAGGGGATTGGTGGCACTTTATCCTCTTTGCTATTTCTCATGAATAAAACCCTACTTCAGCAAATGTTAAAATTTTAAAATTTTTTCCGTCAAAGAAAGTTATTTAAAATTCAATATGATAAGTAAACAAAAACCGGTCAATTATATCAACTTTAGGATTAGAACTTTAAAAATAATAAGTGATGCAATATCTATGACAATGACTATATGTAACCGCACTAGAGCTGTGTTGTCTAAATTGTATAACCCTGTTGTGTTCCAGAGTTGCAATGATTAAATGCCTAAGTACCATTGCATAACTGTGTGATACTGTTTTCTTTTATCATACAGTACATTTGACGACTCATGATTTTAAATTATTAACTTCGGATCATAAATAAATTTATTCTTTATTTCAGTGTAATGATAGTTTTACATTAATATTAAGAATGAACACACAGCAATTTAAAACACTAAGAAATTACATAACATACAAAATTTATCATTTGTAAGTTAAATATGTTTTACTTTTTTATGTTATAAGTTTTGCTTTGAAAAATAAAAATTAATATAGATAATTTTAGTCAGATCCCACTATGGTAAAATTTCAGTACGTAGGTTTTTCAAAAAAAAGGTTTTTTTTGAAATAGGCTTAAAATGGCCTAATTTTGAAAAACTTAAAAGAAAAAATTAGAGGAAGGCTGTTTTTGCTAACCTCAACTAATCGGAACTAAATAATCAGTAAGTATAAAATACATTAAATAATGAAAAAAAAGTCCTACCTTAATGTGAAAAAATGACGTACATGCTATATTAGTGACTGGAGACGAAGTTAGTTCAGGTTAGCAAAAACGGCCTCCACCGATTTTTTCTCGTAAATCCTTTAAAATTAGGCCATTTTCTATTCCAAAAAAATCTCCCTTTTTCTGAGAAGCCCGCATATCGAAATTTTACTCACACTATTAGTGTTAGCGTTAATTTGTAAAGAAGAATCGATCATATGATATTTTAACATGTAATGTAAATACTAATATCAGGATAACTCTGACCTCTGAATGTAAGTTAATTTAAAAAAAAAAAAAAGTTGTAATAAACTTCCTACATTTATTATTTTATATATGTTACAAGCCAGTCCGTAAGAAATGTAATTAAATAGTAAATGACATACTATTGTTATAAACTTGAGAAATTTTGAGATATAGAACTTCTAAAATTCATTGAGTTAAATTTGTTTTTTAACTAAAATATATTCTAATATTTTCAACATGAATTTTTGCACGAGGCTTACTAAATTTTTCTTACCTTTGATTTTTATACTGATTAATTTAATTTCACCACCTTCTCAAACTTCAAAAATAAGGTTATGAATTTTCTATTTTAACAAGGACCGATTCGATTGACAGTGTTCAAATCGATTCGGATCATTTTACGCTTTTGTGCCGACGTTAGCCTAAAAAAAGAAGGTGACAGAAAAAGTGATTTGGATTAATCCGGTATCCGTTAATCGTTGTTAGTTAGGGTTAGTAGTGTTGAGCAAATGGTTTCGGTTGGTTTCTGGTCTTCAAGAATAAAAAAATCTCAGATAAATAATATATCGTCATGACACAATTTTGGTCTGCCAATTTGACTACCAGCAGCCGAATTCCAGCATAGCAAAGGAACATCGTTTTTTACTGTATCTATAAACGCCGGCTTGGTCGTCTTCAACAAATTTTATAGTTAGATTTAGTCACTTCCTCCTCTTCCGGATGGTTTGAATATTAAATTGGATTTTATTTTATTTCTTAATCGATTTTACATATATATATATATATATATATATATATATATATATATATATATATATATATATATATATATATATATATATATATATATATATATATATTATACTATAACTCAGGGGTTCCCTAACTGTGCGTCGCGGCGCTATCCTAGGGGAGTTGCGAGCCGATACGCACAAGTAACCTACACGTGAGGTAATGTGCTAGTGTGCGGATCGGCGCGCATCTTATCAGCGACTCAATAAGCCTGCCCCTTCATTTCCTCGCGCTTTCGTTCGTTCATCGTTCGGTCTTTTGCTTCGGCGCTTAATTTATTCGTCGATTACAAGCGTTGATAGCGTAGATTACAGTGTTTTAATTTCAAGTGTGTTGTGTTTAATTTACGCGCGCATATTCATTACTTAAAATGGATAACTTTATTCAAATAAATAGAAAACGTGTTGAAGACGGGGGAAAGAAAAGAAACTGTAGAAAAACGAAAAAAGTACAGAAAATATGATGACTAATATTTAGATTTTGGATTTACCTACGTTAGCAAAGGAAATATGGAACTTCTCCAATGTGTTGTTTGTCATAACCTGTTGGCCACTGAAAGTATGCTTCTGTAATTGAACACTTTGGAGAATCTCGAGCTGTTGCTCTTGACATATCCAGGGCATTCGACCGTGTTTGGCACGATGTACTATTGGCTAAGCTGCGCTCTTATGGTATGTCTGAAAAGTTCTGTTTGTGGCTCTCATGTTTCCTCAGAGAGCGTTCTTTACGAATGGCGGTCGACGGATTTCTTTCTAACACCTTCATTATCAACGCCGGTGTGCCCCAAGACTCAATACTGTCTCCTACTCTCTTTCTCATTTACATTAACGATCTGCTGGAAAAGACCGGGAATCCAATCTACAGCCTTGCAGATGACAGTACGCTTATCTCTTCATTCATTTCGAACGCTCGGACATCGGCTACTCAGGCGAATATCCGCAGACAGCAGGAGGTCGTTCAACTTCACAAAGACCTGGAAGAAATTCTATCTTGGGGTGACAGTAACCAAGTGAAATTTAACGATGCAAAGCCCAGGCGGCAGTTTTTTCTAAAAAAGTTAACGTTGCTGAACCCTATATAGTCATGTCGGGGCACTCCATTCCCCTAGCATCGTCACTCAATTGTCCTGGGATGAATTTGGGAGCAAATTGCAGGCATAGCAGGCATAGCAAGGAGAGCTTCTCAAAAGTTGGGAATATTATTTCGAACAAGAAAGCTTTACACTGCACAACAACTGTTAATTCTTTACAAAGCTCAAATTCGACCAACTATGGAATACTGCTCTCATGTTTGGGGCTCCGCTCTGCATTTGTCTGATTCTGTTCAGAGAAGAGCTGTTCGTTTGATTGGAGATCCGGAACTGACAGGCGGCCTTGATTCGCTGGAACATCGAAGAACGGTTGACAACTTGAGTCTGTTATACAAGTATTTTTATGTAAAGTGTTCGAAGGATGCAGCCCGCTTAATTCCTCCTAGAGCGGTGCATGTTAGAAAAACAAGTCGCGCTAATACTTCACATCCGTATGAGGTTCAGCTTGTTGCTCCGCGTACAACTCTTTTCAAGTTTCAGTCTTTTATATGGAGAACTTATCCCTTTGGAATAATTTGCATAGGGCTGTGTTTCCTACCGCTCCTGGAGCGCTTTAGGGACTTCCCTGTAGCACGTGTGCTAGACCCATAAAAGAAAAAAATAAATAAATAAATTGAAACGCCATTTAGAAACGACTCACAGTAATTTACAAGGAAAGGAAACATCAGTCGACATCCTTATTTTTCAGAGCCTCTATTCCTTCCAAAGCACTGCTCGCCTTTTACAAGGTCGCTCACCGTATTGCCAAATGTAAGAAACCACATACAATTGTTGAAGATCTTATTTTACATTCAGCGATTGATATGGTATCAATGATGATTGGAGAATCGGCGGCTAAAGAAATAAACATGTCCTTTTTTCTAACAATACGATTAGTCATCGCATTCATGACATAGCTGAAGACATTAATGAGCAAATTATAGAAAATTTTTCAACTGGTGAAGCGACAGACAGTAATAACAACGCTCATTAATATGTTATGCGGTATTGGGAGAAACAAATGTACGTGGGGATTTGTTATTTTGCAAAAAAATGACTGACACCGGCTAGTAATTTGTTTGAGATCATAGATTCATATATGGAAGATAATAACATTCAATAGGAGAAGTGTGTACGGATGAAGCTCGCGCGATGTCAGGGACGTATAGAGGACTTCAAGCTCTCATTGAAACCAAGGCTCCAAATATAAAATGGACACATTGCATCCTACATATGGAGGCCCTGGCTGCAAAAAAAATTTCACCTGAACTAAATTTTGTCATGGATACAATTATCAAAATGGCGAACTTCATAAAAACAAGACCCGTGAAGGCAAGATTTTTCCATAAGCTTTGTGAAAATTTGGGTGCCGAGCATACACCTTTACTTTATTACTGAACTCTCGTTGGTTGTCGAGAGGTAACGTACTCTCACGTGTGCACGAATTAAAAAATGAGTTGTACAGGTATTTATTGACAGAATCGCATCATGACGCAGAAAAGTTTAAAAATACTGACGTCTTAATAAAATTGGCGTATCTTTGCGACATATTGGAGAAATTAAATGTCCTTAATAAATCGTTGCAGAGAAACCAAACGCATATACTGCAACTGACTGATAAAGTTGCAGCGTTTCAAAAGAAGTTGCTGTTGCAGAAAAGAAAAATCGAAGAGGAGCAAGGAAATACTGACTGTTTTCCTGTTTTGAAAGGCTTTCTGAAAGAGAAATCCATTCAAAATCTGGAGCAAAGTTTACAATTGATATTTATCCAACACTTATCAACATTAAGCACCCATATTTTAATAAATATTTTCCAGAGAATCTGAATCAATACGACTGGATTAGAAACCCATTCCAATCGACCCCACCATCATCTACACTTCCAACAGTTGAGAAAGAACAGCTGTTAGAACTATCTTGTGATACGAGCCTAAAACTACGATTCAATAAAGACAAACTGTTTCAATTTTGGAGCAAAGCATCCCACGAATATCCTACTATCAGTACTATGGCTTTGAGGCTTCTTTTACCATTTGCTACGTCGTACTTGTGTGAAATTGGCTTTTCTGCAGTTGCAGTAATCAAATCGAAGTACAGAAATGAGAGTAGCAATTTCAAAATTTCGGCCCCGATTTGAGAAGTTATGCTCAGAAAAGCAAGCACATCCTTCTCATTAATTGTATTGTGTGTAGTTTTTTTTATGTTTTCTAATAAATATTAATTAAGATTTTATATTTAGTTTTCTTTGAATAATAAAGTAATTTTATTGTCTGCTAGAGCTACACATAGATATCTTCTTTTAGAAGGGCGTCGCAAAAAAATTGTAACCTGTAAAGGGAGTCGCAGTAAAAAAAAAAAGATTGGGAACCCATGCTATAACTACATGTAAGGTTAGCCTTTTGACTTTTCGGAACGAAAGTTATCAAAAAAACTTCAAATTTACATACACAGTCTGGGGGCCATAAAAAAACAGTAAAAAAATAGTGTTACACCTACCTTGGAAGGCGGAGCTTAATTTTGCCCCGTTGTGAAAAGGAGCCTTAGAACTTCGAAAACTAATGTAATTTTTAAGATTATCTTACTATTGCCAAAATCTAAATTTCAAAATTATACCAGTTTTCAAGGTCGCAAGGCTCCATTTCTTAAAATTATAGTAGCGGGCTTGACACTATTTTAATAAATTATAATAGCCTCTTAACAGTTTATACAAAATTTTTAGCAACCCTTTAATGCAGTTTCCAAGAATGAGCAGGCAGGGAACTAGAACTCCGCCCCTAAAAGACAGAAAGCTACAATTTGAGTTTTCGTAACAATAAGGTGCTCATGAGAATTACAACTATTTTTAAAGTGGTAAGGCCCAAGTTCATAAAGGGGCAATAGTCCGCATTCAAAGGTAGGACCGACATTGTTTTTTTTTGTTAGCTGGTTATAGCCCCAGACTTTATATGCAAAGATTTTTTTTTTGTAAGTTTTGTCCTATTTCCAAGAATCAAAGGCCTACCCAAACAAATCGATCGAATCGAATGATCCTTTAACATTCATGTTTGTTTAGTTAGTCCCTGGTTTTCCGAGTTACGTTTAATTTCCTGTAAGTGATGATCCAATATTAGAAGCATATTAACTAAAAATTATTAAACTAAGAACCTCCTTATGAATTAAATATACAAACTGAAACAAAATCTCTAGATGGCTGCAAGACACAAAATAAAAGTTCAGTTATATTAGATTTTGAAAACTAAAATACCACGAATTTTAATAACGGTCGAACGGAAGATTCTGCTGCGATGTAAGAATGCAAAATTAATTCAATTTTGCTGCTCGACACTATTGTGGATAATCATTCTCCAAAAAGTTTTGACATCATGCACTAGCTGAATATTGCAAAAATTGTAAATAACGAAAAGCCCCCATAAGAAACTAAAATTTGGAAAATAGAAAACATACAAAATATGTTTTCATACAAACAATTAGAAATAAGGAGTCTTAGGTACGTTTAAAGTGGTATATGATTTTCTCAGAGTGAATTAATAAACTTGTTTTCAAAATAAATCTACACCTTTAAAAGCACGAAAACTTGTGAAAATATCTTAACATCGTCAGTCATTTCATTACTTGTCCTCAGACATTTTTAATAAATATAGTTTAATCTAAACTTCAACTTCTATTTTGTGGTTGTAGACGGACTTTGGATTCTCGACAATATCATAGAAGTGGTCATGGGCGTAACTGAATTAAAATTAGTTTATTAGTATAGAATGAATTTTCTTGGATTAACCGTAAATTTCACCACCACTTGCTTTAAAAATTCTTTATCATTTTTAGAGATGAATGTTGTATGGACGTTCATCATAGCGAGCCCCGTATAGCGAAACCCTCCCATCGTGCTCTGCAGCCAAGTTTCTGTACTTCTGACGGTCCTGAAAGACCGCTCAGCGGTACAAGTCGTGCATGACTGTGCCAGCAGAATTAAAAGAGCTTTCTTTATCATAAGAAAAAAAACAATCGACTTATTTGACTGCTGACTCTTCCTTTGTTAATTTTCTGCCCATCCACTTTTTGTACCATATTTCTAGTTCGGGATCTAAGTTTAACCATCTACTCGTTACCACCTGGCAAAACATTTCTTTTGTTTCAAATCTTTGATATTAATATTTATCATTTGCGAAGGAGGCAGGTAAGTGAGTGCAAAGGCTGGTGAGTTCTCATTAGATAATTGCAATTCCAAAAATGTAATTATAGAGCCCAGATACGGCGTGACCAGAGACCTCCTCCAAAATTCGGACAAATTAAATACTGGAGGGTTGCTCCTCTGCTGTTGCCTTCCTACAGTCCTCGGGGTGGTCAGTTCCACTTTCAGTTGCTCTGTCAGTTGATTTACATCTTCCAGCAGTTCATCAGCAATTGTTTCTGCATTGCTGTTTTTTAACGAAACCACGATTCGATTAACTAAGTCAAGAGTTTTTGATTGCAAAGCATTCGCAACAGGTTCTAATACTTCAGAATACTTTGAAATAAAAAGTATAGCCACTATGAATGATGATCGATCTGACGTCTGCTGAATGAAGCTGGAGGACGCTTTTGCGCTTCCACAGGAATCGTTTGTAAGGTTTCAATAATTTCTGAAATTCTCTTTAAAAATTTTAATACTCTTATATTTCTCCGGCCATCTAGTTCTCTGTCTGTACCCCACCTACGTTGCCAGCCATTGTAGAATAGCAATCGAAATCTAAACCCACACATTTCTCAGGTAAAAACTCCTATTCAGTAACGAACTCATCTATTGCTTTTGCAACTGATTTATAGTTAAGTGCTTGTAACTCAATGAAACCAACGAATTCTTCTCGGATTTCATTAAGTTTCAAATCATAAAAGCGAAAGTCTATAGAGAGCTGCTCTTTACCTGATATATCAGCAGTTTCGTCAGCTAATATGATGTACATATATGCTTCTTTGGCACTTTTAACGATGTGCTCTCTAATGACACTGCTGCATAATTTGAGGGTTGATTGATAAAAGGGATAAATTAGCGATTTGCCATTCCTGATTTCTTCTGCTCGCTCTTTCTCTTTGTTTAACAGCACTCTTGAAAAGAGTTTTTACAAATTAAAAATTTATAAGAAAGCAAAAAATTTATAATTCTTATTTTTTCATCGTTTTTATTATATTTTTTTTAGGCCCTCAAGGATCTGGGGGGGGGCAGTTGTCCTGTCCTGCCCCTCTGGCTACGCCCATGAACGGAGTTGTTAAATAAATTTCAAAAAGTCCAGAGAACAAATTACTATATAAGAAACTAGTGCTGCACCACACTTAGTAGTTAGCGCCAAATGCAACCCTATGGAGAAATTAGTGTAAACCTAAAGTGTACCTTACCATTATCAGAACCTACATTTCAGCTTTCTATGTCCCCTAGAGGCGGAAATACAGACCCCCGCCTTGAAACTATTGATGCTTGGAAATAACATGGTGGCTGTCAAAAAATTTAAAATTTCACGTATAACTTGAAGGACGTGACCAACTACTATGAAATACATCGTGCGGCTCCCAACCATGAGAACCAGGTCCATTACTGCCCCTTTGAGAAATGGAACCCTTTAAAATTGAATTTAACGTAGAAAAGTACTGGATTATTACCAAAATCCTCCATAACATGGAAGGAATTATCTTTTTTTTTTTAATTTGGCGTATGTAGTTCGGGGGTCAAAAATTAATATAATAGAGAAGGAACGGCAATATTCACCCTCTCTTAGCGACGACGGCCACTACTGCCTTTTTGTGAAATATTACCCGATTACGTCACTACTAGTTGACACCGAAAGTTATTATTTCGATTTTGGCAATAACTGATTGCTCGTAAGTACTAAACCAATTTTCAAGGTCGTAATGACCCATTTTGCAAAGGAACAGTTGTGAGTACTACCTTTAAAGATGGAGGGTAGCAATATTTTTTCTACAGTAGTTTTTTATTACCCTTCGATTATACATCTAAGTTTGATTTTTCTTTAATAATTTCTTTGTTATTAACAAGAGTCATGAGGTCGGGGCTTATATTTTCGCCTCTAGTAGATAAAAAAGTTGCGTTTCGCTTTATAAGCGCTTTAAATTCTATTTGAGAGATACTTAGTTGTCCCTAGAGGCGCTCCATGATGGTTAATTTCTTTCAAGTGATGTTTTTTATTTCATAGGCAGAAAACCTTGCCTTGTAATCCTCTCAAGAGTCCGGAAAGCCGGGAGCTTTGATGGTATTTTTAGGTTATGTTTTTAATTGATGTTTGACTTCAGATTGAAATGATTGTTGATATTCTGTAAAATTAAGTTTTTCACACACATAAGTAAGATAGAAGTAAAATCATAATTTCATAGCAAAATGTGATACTCTAAAATACTAGAATTTTATACCTGCCTTCATTTTTAGTTAAAAAGCGAGATAGTGACTCAAAATATAGTAAATTATAATAATAAGTAGGTACTACGATATTTTTAATTCATTTATTTATAAATCAGTTACTATTTAATCTTATTTTTTTATTAAAACATTATATTATAGAAACATACAACTTCTAGAAGAAACGCAACTTCCTTATATTCTTGTATATTATAATTAATATGCTCAGTCGAGCCTTCATGCCTTCGGATAGATAATAAAAATTGAGTGTTAGGCCGCTTCCTGATTTGTCGGTCGGTATCGTTTTTCTCGGTGTGCTAGGTATCGATTCAGTACGAAAACATGCCGAACGCCTATATTTCAATGAAACCCTGACTTGCGCGGGATGCGTGAGCAACCTTATAGTCTGTATTTTTTTGAAATTTTTTAAAAAAAAATTAATAAAAATAATAACAACTTTTGATATTTTTAAGATATGGATACAGAGAATCAGTTAAAAAATCACTAATGCAGATAAAAATCCAAAATACTGCTAATATTTCAGATAAAAATACAATGTTGCTATTTACTTGAGTCACTTCAGAATCCTTACTCAAGGAGGATGAAAAATCTGAATATGAAATAGAGACTCGAAGGATGGGTCGAGAAGGTCGAGGCAGGAAATCTGCCATGAAAACTTCTAAACGGTATTTTTAGGTTATGTTTGCAACTTGTTACTACGAAAATAATTTACGTAAAAGCACTAGAAAGGGGAATTTTTAAAACGAAAAACATAGAAAAATACTAACAATAATTAGTAACAATTTATTTTAGATACATTTAAAACAAAATAAAAGTGGTCTAAATTGAATTAATAGATAAAAAGAGTTCATACAATAAATTTCTGAAACTATATGAACTCGAGAAACAATCTTCCAATCAAATTTCAATGTTATTGACGTTAGACTTTTAGTGGTTTCTTTGATTTTAATTGTTTTATTCGGTGGGATACTTTTCAATGCAACTGAAATCAATAGTTTCCGTATTAAAATTTTAAATTAGGATCCATTTCAAATATTTTCTTGAAATAAAAATGATTTTAATTTCACCAATTCCCAAAAGTTTTTGCAGATCAATAATATCAAACTTATTAAAAACTAACGTTCAGCGTAAGCCGACATACAACAAACTTGCAGTTCCATTTCCAAATCTGCTCTTATCAACATCATTGCCAGTTTCTATGTCTCTTTTACTACAATTACAATGTTGAACCCGTCAATATTGAATAGTCGTTAGAAGTTTAAAAACGATCAAAGAATTGAGTGTGGAATGGAAGCTTTGAGATCTATCAAAATTTGATTATAAACAATTTACATAAAAGTCACCTTTTATACAAAATTGTATAAAGACGAATAGGGAAAAATTGTCATTTATAATAAGGAAATATATAACACAAAATATACTATAGAAAATTCTTCATTAGCCTACGTGAGCCAATGCAGAAGCGACCAAAATTTTTCACTCTCTGCCCCAATTGACAAAGTAAAAAGTTATTTGGATTAAAAATTTCTGTTTTAATATTTACTATTATTACTGCATAAAAAAATCTAAAGTCTGTAAAGATTGTATTGAATATGGAATTAATATATAAAAAAAAATTAGTAAATGTTTTACATATTATGGCTTTATAAACTACCGTTAATTTAAACTCTTTTTGACGCTTCCTTTAAGTTGAAAATATAAATTATCTTCATACAGTTTATTTAGTAAAGTGAGATATTAATTTTGGTTCATATTTAATAATAATAAGTATATTACCTCATTGTTAATTCTCCCACGCTAAGTCCCCCGCCGTCTGTCAAGATCCAGCGAGTCCTTGCCCCCAGATTACTTTAAATTCATTTTAATTTTGAGTTTATGTTCATGAAATATCTTAAGTTGAAATATCTTAAGTTTTCTCAATATATTTATATAAATTCCATGCATAGGCTAAGTTAGTTAGGTTCCTATCATGTATATATCTTAAGATACAATCATATTCTAAACAGATTCGACAGATTTCCAGTTTGCCTAAGCATTCTCATTCATTCTCGACCCCTCCGTCTAGTCTATATTTCACAAACAATTTTACCACCCTCCTTGCGTAAGAAATTCTAAAGTGACTGGATTTTTACTTGAATTAGTGAAAATATTTAGAGATCATTTTTTATAGTTATGTTTTTAAAACTGACAGTTTTCAGCTACTTGAAAATACGGGAACTTCCCGTATTCCTCATTAAAGTATTCTCTGGTTGAAAGACATTTTTGTGCCCTTCATACTGAACAGTTCCAGCGTTTTCCCAATTCTGACACTATAGACTTGGCGAATTGTCTCAGGGTAAGTACAGCCATAGAAAAAAAAATAACGAAGACCTTGTATAGGTTAGGTTATCCTGATCTATCTTGGAGGAAATAATTTTTTAAGAAATTTATTTTTTATTTTATAAATATATCTCGATTAGTTTTTTAGAAGAAGAATTAAATCCCTACAGTCATGAATAAAGAACAAGGAATCGTAGAAGAAAGGGCGTATTTTCTCTCAGTTATAAAAACTTTTCAAAGCTACAGGTAGGCTATTTATACAATTTTTTTTTGAGAGTAGGACAAGTTTAACATTAAATTATAAATAGTAATATATGATAACGCAAATTTTATTAGATAGGTAATATATTTTTAGTGTTCCGTACGGAATACTTATGGGATCATTTCGGTGTCTGTCCGTCTGTCACACCCGATTTTCTCCGAAACTATTTGACATAGAAAATTGAAATTTCATACACATATAGGAATTGATGGAAAAAAAAAAATTTACCAGGTCAAGTGGGGTGTCAAATGAAAGCTTGTGAAGAAATGGCGAAAAACCTCTGCTCACCCACCCTATCTTGACAAGTATTGATCAAAAAATTCTGGAATAGTGTATAAAGTAGATTGAGCGAAAATTATCACGAGTACATTATGTTTGATAATTTATCTGGTGATTAGTACCTATTGCTTTAAGCCTTAGTTACCAAGACAAAATAATTTTATTTTATTTGGTTATAATCAAACAAATATTTAGGTATTAAACATTTGTTTTAAACTTTTACCACTAGATTCTATAGTGAGTTAGATTAATTCATTGACTATTAGGTCACTAAGATGCTATAACCACTATACATTATTAACTGAGAAAAAACGTGAAAAATACATATCGGATCTTAAGATACATACATGTCAGGAACTTTTTGTTTTATTCTGGTTGGTCTGATTCACCTGGTGAGTCAGTATCTGACTGAGCAGGGTTATTAATTATTTTAGTGAAAACTCATTTGGGGTGTTTTGTGAAGCCACTAATCATTTTATACTTTCATAACAAAAATTTTAATTTTAAAGGCAATCACAGAATGAAACACTAATTACATAAGCCCAACTTACACTGTTTGTGAAGAACATGACATTAAAAAGAACTATTTAAGTTTTTAATTCATAATTCTACATATTTGAGTGGTTTTGTTATAGGAGCATTGTATAAAAGGTATTTAAGGATTTTATTTGTGTTTCTGCATCAGTATAAAAAGATAATAACAGTTGTAAGATAGTGTGTACCCTTTTAGTGTTGACTTTGGTATGAATGCCTATAAATTTGATGTTGACTTTGGTATGAATGCCTATATGTTAAATTTGATGTTGACTTTGGTATGAATGCCTCTAAATTTGATGTTGACTTTAAGTTAGTTTTTGAATATTAAAAGTGTATTATTGAAAATTAATAGAAATTATATATATATCTATATATATATATATATATATATATATATATATATATATATATATATATATATTATATTTTTTTTTTTTTTTTTCTCAGTTAATAATGTATATATTGTATATATATATATATATATATATATATATATATATATATATATATATATATATATATATATATATATATATATATATATATATATATATATATATATATATATATATATATATATATATATATATATATATATATATATATATATATATATATATATATATATATATATATATATATATATATATATATATATATATATATATATATATATATATATATATATATATATATATATATATATATATATATATATATATATATATATATATATATATATATATATATATATATATATATATATATATATATATATATATATATATATATATATATATATATATATATATATATATATATATATATATATATATATATATATATATATATATATTATATATATATATATATATATATATATATATATATATATATATATATATATATATATATATATATATATATATATATATATATATATATATATATATATATATATATATATATATATATATATATATATATATATATATATATATATATATATATATATATATATATATATATATATATATATATATATATATATATATATATATATATATATATATATATATATATATATATATATATATATATATATATATATATATATATATATATATATATATATATATATATATATATATATATATATATATATATATATATATATATATATATATATATATATATATATATATATATATATATATATATATATATATATATATATATATATATATATATATATATATATATATATATATATATATATATATATATATATATATATATATATATATATATATATATGTATATATATATATATATATATATATATATATATATATATATATATATATATATATATATATATATATATATATATATATATATATATATATATATATATACCAGGTGTGCAAGAATGAAATGTGGATTTCAGACAACAGATGGTGCACCAATGCAGTTTGTGCTTTAAAGATTTGACACTGCGCCATTTTGTTGTGTCATCAACAAGTGTCAGACGCGCACGAGTGATAACTTAGAAAAGTGTGTGCATAGTGTGGTGTTGTTGTGTTCAATATGTCGAAATTTATACCGAACAAAGAGCATTCGTGGACAGCATTAATTTTTTGTTTTCATTTGAAGAAAACTGCTGTTGAATCATACCGATTACTTCGAGAAGCCTACGGTGAACATGCTCCATCGCAAGATACGTGTGAACGATGGTTTCGGCGTTTCAAAAGTGGTGGCTTCAATGTTGCAGACAAGGAACGTGGAAAGCCGCCAAAAAATACGAAGATGTGGAATTGCAAGCATTGTTGGACCGAGATGATTCGTAAACACAAAAACAACTCGCCGAGCAATTGGGCGTTAGTCAACAAGCTGTTTCCAATCCGCTACGAGAGATGGAAAAGATTCAGAAGCCGGTAGATGGGTACCACATGAGTTGAACGACAGGCAAATGGAAAAAGCGCAAAAAACACGTCTGACATTTTGCTCACTCGGTACAAAAGGAAGTCATTTTTGCTTCGTATAGTTACAGGGGATGAGAAGTGGATTTATTTTGAGAATTCCAAACGCAAAAAATCATGGGTAGACCGAGGAGCACCATCCACATCGACCACAAGACCGAATCGCTTTGGCAGAAAGATGATGCTCTGTGTTTGGTGGGACCAGAGGGGCGTAGTCTATTATGAGCTGTTAAAACCAGGGGAAACGGTTAATACTAAACGTTACCAACAACAATTGACCAATTTGAACCGTTTGCTGCTTGAAAAAAAGGCCAGAATACCGAAAGAGGCAACACAAAGTCATTTTTCATGACAGTGCTTCATCACATACGGCAAAACCAGTTCGCGGCACGTTGGAAGCACTCAGCTTGGAAGTTCTACCCTGGCTTACTCACCAGACTTGGCACCTTCGGATTACCACTTGTTTGCATTTATGGGTCACGCACTTGCTGAGCAGCGCTTTGGTTCGTACGAAGATGTGAGAAAATGGCTCGATGAATGGTTCACAGCAAAAGGGGAATTTTACTGGCGTGGTATTCACAAATTGCCCGAAAGATGGGAAAAATGTATAACAAGCGATAAAGCATACTTTGAAAAAAAGCACTTTTTATCATTCTTCCGAATTTAACATGTTTTTTTTTAGAAAAAAAATCCTCATTTCATACTTGTACACCTGGTATATATATATATATATATATATATATATATATATATATATATATATATATATATATATATATATATATATATATATATATATATATTTATACAGGGTGCCCCATATATATGGAATAATGATTCCACACCACTTATTAATTAGTGTATAATGTTTAAATAAAAGTTATAGGATGTTATTCGGCACAGATGCTGACGTTGACGGTAAAATGTTTTGAACTGTCAGTTCGAAGAAATTACGCCATCTTAAATTTTTTAAAATGAAAAGCCCTGTATATTATTTTATTTTTGAGTCCTACTAAAAATTCTAGATATTATTTGTCTAACATACTATATGTCGAAATTGAACTCTTTTGGCATTATTGATATTTGAAATTAAGATCAAATTATTGTTTTTTTTTTTAAGCTGGCTTATGTTAAACATTTACTATCAGGTAATGACTTAACGCGTCAAAAAAATAATTTATTGACGAAAACGTTTGTTGCTGCATTTTGTGAAACTGCAGTTTCAGCGTAATATCAGAATGGTACATTTAACAGAAACTGAAAGAATCACTTTGTTAATGATGTTTTTAATTTTAATGCAAAATATTTGAATCTAGAACCTATTACCTAATCCGTAGTTAGCAAAACATTAAAGCAATTTACAAACAGTTAATGTTAAGGATCAATCAGTTAATGTTAAGGATCGTTCTCAATCTGGACCTTCTAAAGTTAAAATAAAAGCGATGATAAAAAGTATATGTTCTTAGATATTTGAATGTAATTTTTTCCTAATTGATGAGTAGGCAGAAGAGGTGCTGTAAAATGGCCTGCAAGGAGTCGCGACCTTAGGCCACTCGATTTTTTTTATGAGGTCATTTGAAAACCAGAGTTTATCGAAGTTGACCTGAAACTGCAAAAGATTTACAACAAAGAATTCGATATGAAGTAGCACAGATCAGTCCGGATTCTCTGCAAAACCCGATTCAGGCTGTTTATGACAGATTGAGTCATTGCCTCACTGTTAACGGTTGACATTTTAAGCAATTGTTACCTTAAAAATAAACCTAGAGTATTTATTAATAGTTTTTTTGTCTTTTTTATTTTAAATTTTTTAAATTTCAAATGACAATAGCTCCAAAACAGTTCAATTTAGACATATAGTATGTTAGACAAATAATATCTAGAATTTTTAGCAGGACTCAAAAATAAAATAATATACAGAGCTTTCCATTTAAAAAAAGTGAAGATGGCTTAATTTCTTTTAACAGTTCAAAATATTTTATTGTCAACGTTGCGCGTATTGCACCATATAACATCCTATAACTTTTATTTAAACGTTTTTTTGATACACCGATAAATAAATGCTGTGGAATCATGCATACATATAGGGCACTCTGTATATATACATATGTATATATATATATATATATATATATATATATATATATATATATATATATATATATATATATATATATAAAAGTAACAAAGAGAAAACACGGTTTATATATATATATATATATATATATATATATATATATATATATATATATATATATATATATATATATATATATATATATATATATATATATATATATATATATATATATATATATATATATATATATATATATATATATATATATATATATATATATATATATATATATATATATACAGTGACTCACAGCTTAAATGATGCAGTCGCTATAAGAAAAGACTAACTGGTCTCAGTGACTCTTTATTTATTTCGAAAAAACAACTTATTGAAATTAAATTAGTTGTGCGCCGAGGTGGAAAGACAGTTTGGAAAAAGGTGTAACCCCGAAACAGTTCGACGAATCTTGCGAAATAATAATTTACATGGTCGAACTGCTAGAAATAAGCCTTTCATTAGCCAAAGAAATAGACGCGTGAGATTGGAATTTGCCAGAGAGCAATAAAGACTTGAACTTCTGGAATTCAGTAATATTTGCTGATGAGACCAAAATAAACTTATTTGGGTCTGATGGAAAAATATCAGTGTGGAGAAAGCCTAACGAAGAATTAAAATTGAAAAATATGAAAGCTACGGTAAAGCATGGTGGAGGTGGAGTGATGTTATGGGGCTGTATGTTATCTGCAGGAGTAGGTAACATGCATTTCGTCGAAGGGAATATGAACCAATATGTGTACTTGGATATACTAAGGCAGCATCTCGTCGCTAGTGCCCCAAAAATTAGATATTGAAAACAATTATCGGTTCTATCACGACAATGATCCAAAGCACACGTCATTTTGAGTCCACAGTTGGTTGCCTTATAACTGTCCAAATGTTATTAAAACACCAGCCCAGTCACCAGACTTAAATGTAATTGAAAATTTGTGGCTGACATTAAAAAATAAAGTAAATAGTGCCCCAATATCAAATAAAACTGAATTAAAAGTAAAAATTACTGAAGCATGAAACACTATTTCCCCGGAGTATACTAGAAAGTTAGTTGAATTATGTCCAGAAGATTACAAGCCGTTATTGATAATGAAGGAGGCCCGACCAAATATTAACAGGCTTATTTCAAATTCTACAGTTTGTTTTTTCTAATAATTTTGATATATTGAATTTTGCATCATTTAAGCTGTGACGTTAAAATCGCATATAATTTAATTAATTATTTATTGTTAATTAAGTAAGGCATATTTAAGGCAAAAAGTAATTCATACTTTTTTAGAAGACTCTTTACTAATTTAATTTCAATAAGTTGTTTTTTCCAAATAAATAAAGAGGCACTGAGACCAGTTAGTCTTTTCTTATAGCGACTGCATCATTTAAGCTGTGAGTCACTGTGTATATGTATATACATATATATATATATATATATATATATATATATATATATATATATATATATATATATATATATATATATATATGTATATGTATATTTTGTTTATTTATTTATTCATTTTACAGTACAATAGTAATATTTCCAGTACATCATATATTTTAACCTAGAACCAAGCTAATAGTAAACAAGGTGCGCCTAGGTGTATAGAAACACCTGTATGCTCAGGGCTAAAATATACTTTAAATTATGCTAAGATTTATAAAAGGTAAAGGTAATAATTAATACACAAGAAAATTAAAAAAAAAAAGAAAAAAACATACATACAAACATGCAGAGAATCGCAGTTATGAATTATAACAATCCATATAATAGTTCAGAATTTTCTATAAAGACCTCTGGTTTTGGTCATATTTTCTAAAGGGTACAGATAGTACCGCATTTTCTGTGTTTCTAGTTCTATATTGATGATTCACAATTTCTTTTTCATTTTTGTAGCAAAATAGAGAAATGTTTAAAAAATATAAATTTCTTATATTCATTATATTTTCATTATATAATCTCTTGGTTGGAAGAAGTCTATCACGAAAGAAAATTACTCTAACTATATAATTTTGTATCAAGCTTAGTTGACTCAGTGCATTATTGTAAAGTCCGGCCGCCCGTCCGCCCCACACAACTATGCCATATCTCAACAGTGACTCGACCAATGCTTTATAGACAGTAACCCGTAGTTTGAGAGGTAGTGTTTTTCTTATTAGGTAAAACTTATATATGAGTCTCCTCAGTTTATTGGTCAAATCTTGGACATGTTCAGTCCATCTTAAATGTTTATCAGTTGTAATTCCAAGATATTTTGTGTGTGAGATTTCTTTCATGACCATGCTCATATCATTTACCTGTATACAATCAAAGTCCGGTCGACTTGCCTCAGTCAGAGAGAAAGCAATGTATACCGTCTTAGAAAGATTTAAGGTTAAATTCATCAAATCAAGCCAGGCCTCGACAATGCTCACGCCCCTACTAATTGCCATTTTCACAGTATCCCATGTCTTGTCCCTGAAAACAAGAACCGTATCATCAGCATATGATATTGAAACTCCTTTGTCCAGGCTTAGTAAAGAGTTTATATAGCAGATAAAGAGAAGGGGACTTAGGGCAGTACCTTGTGGTACTCCAATCTGCACAGTTAGTGGTTCACTCAGTACTTTTCCGATCTTCACAACTTCTTTCGAATTCGAAATATCAGAATATAACTATATATATATATATATATATATATATATATATATATATATATATATATATATATATATATATATATATATATATATATATATATATATATATATATATATATATATATATATATATATATATATATATATAATAAAACATATATATATATTTATATATATATATATATATATATATATATATATATATATATATATATATATATATATATATATATATATATATATATATATATATATATATATATATATATATATATATATATATATATATATATATATATATATATATATATATATATATATATATATATATATATATATATATATATATATATATATATATATATATATATATATATATATATATATATACATACATACATACATACATACATACATACATACATACATACATACATACATACATACAGTCGACTCTCTATATACTGAAAGACCAAAATGTTGACCGAAATTTCACTATAGAAAGTCTTTCACTATATAAAGAGGAAATCCGTATATATTGCTATGTATGTAGGTCTTGAAAAAATTGCACTATAAAGAGTTTTTCACTATATAGAGTTTCACTATAAACAGTGTTGACTGTATAGAACTTTAAAAAGCAAATCGAAGATTGTGGATACACATGTGATCAAATTTACAACTGTGACGAAACTGGTCTGAATTATAAAATGCTTCCATCAAAAACATTGGCATCTCGACAGGAAAAATCAGCTCCTCGGCACAAACGAAGTAAGGAAAGATTAACTATAATGGTATGTTCCAATGCATCTGGCAAGCACAAAATCCCACTAATGGTAATTGGCAAGTCTGCACGTCCAAGAGCTTTAAAAGACATCTCACCCAAAGCCCTACCAGTCTATTACAAAAGTCAGAAGAGCGCATGGATGGATGCGACCTCATTTACTAACTGGTTTGAAGAAGAGTTCGTGCCATCTGTGACTAAATTTTTGAACAGAAACCATCTTCCTATTAAAGCAATTGCAACCAATGGATCAAGGCATCCTCAAAAACATTAAAAAAAATTATAGGCGTTTATATCTTGAACATCTGTTAGAATACACAGAAAAGGAAGATATTATCAATGGGATGAGAAAGGTTACACTGAAAAATGTTATTTACTGGGTAAGTCAAGCTTGGGATTCTGTGCGTACTACCACTATTCAAAAATCTTGGTCAAAAGTTATTGATTTTGAGGACTATAATGACAGTGAAGAGGATACTCCATTAAATGAATTAGCTTTGAAATTGAGAAGCTATGGAGAAATGTCCTGTTAAAATGTTGGCAGCGAGATAGAAGAAAAAGAAAAAAGTTTATTTGAATTAATGCAAAAATTAAAAGTTTGTGAAAATGTGACAAGAGAAGATGTTGTTGAACGTATTACAGCAGATGATTTAGAAGAAGAAATGAGTATTGAAGAAATAACGAATGCCTTTCAGGAAACCGAAAAATCAGATGACGATGACGAAGCGGCGGTGGATGAACAGTCTCCCACTAAGATCTCTCATCAAGAAGGTTTTGCTTCTTTGGAAAAAGCTTTAAGGTATATCGAACAACAACCAGAGGCAACCCCAGCGGATTTACTTCTTCTTAATAGATGGAGAAACATTGCAGTGAGAAAAAGAAGATGCAATATGAAACATATATATATATATATATATATATATATATATATATATATATATATATATATATATATATATATATATATATGTATATGTATATATATATATATATATATATATATATATATATATATATATATATGTATATGTATATATATATATATATATATATATATATATATATATATATATATATATATATATATATGTATATGTATATATATATATATATATATATATATATATATATATATATATGTATATGTATATATATATATATATATATATATATATATATATATATATATATATATATAATATACATATATATATATATATATATATATATATATATATATATATATATATATATATATATATATAGTATATATATATATATATATATATATATATATATACGAGTATATATATATATATATATATATATATATATATATATATATATACATATATATATATATATATATATATATATACATATACATATATATATATATATATATATATATATATATATATATATATATATATATACATATATATATATATATATATATATATATATATATATATATATATATATATATATATATATATATATATATATATATATATATATATATATATATATATATATATATATATATATGTATATACGTAATAAAATATATCCTATAACCTGACCAGAGAACATACGTATGAATTAAAAAAAAAACACGTAATTCGGATAAGTGATTCTCGAGTGATAAGCGCACTAACGGACAGAGAGACAGACTGATAGACGTTACATTTTATATATATATTATATATTATTTGCTACATGATATTTTTCCATATTTAATGGTTATATCAGCATATTGCAAGAGAACGCGCTAGCGGCAATCTTTTCTCCGGCTTGACTCACTATTATCGTCGCTGCTTATCCCTTTTGTTACCTAACGTGATAAAATATATCCTATAACCTGACCAGAGAACATATGTATGTTTTAAAAAAAAGCACGTAAATCGAATAAATGGTTCTCGAGTAATAAGCGCACTAACTTACAGACAGACAGATAGAGAGACGTCGCATTTTATATATATTCCAGAAAATTATAGATAACCTGGCAAGAGAACAAATGTATGAATTAAAAAAAAACACATAAATCGGATAAGTGATTCTCGGGTGATAAGCGCACTAACGTACAGACAGAGAGACGTTGCATTTTATATATATTATAGATAACCTGGTCAGAGCACATATGTATGAAAGAAAAAGAAAACACGTAAATCAGATAAGGATAAGACCGGACAGACAGACAGAGAGTAATTGCTTTATATATATATATATATATATATATATATATATATATATATATATATATTATATTCTTTGCTACGTGATATTGTTCCATATTTAATGGTTAAGGCAGCGTATTGCAAGAGATCGCGCTAGCGGTGAACTTTTTCCGACTCGATTCACTATTGTCGTCACTGCTTATTCCTTATGTTACCTAACGTAAGAAAATATATCCTATAACCTGATCAGAGAACATATGTATGTTTTTAAAGAAAAAGCACGTAAATCGGATAAGTGGTTCTCGAGTGATAAGCGCACTAACGGACAGACAGGCAGAGAGACGTTGCATTTTATATATATTATAGAAGATGTATATACACACATATATATACATATATATATATATATATATATATATATATATATATATATATATATATATATATATATATATATATATATATATATATAAATAAATAAATAAATAAATAATATACTCAAAATCCAACCTTAAAACTTAAACAATAAGGAAACTGAGATAACTCAGGTTTTGGGTTTCAATTATGACAGGGTCGTAGGCTGATTTGGATCTGAACCTTTAAAGAAACTCATCACATAGCAATTTGAGGAACATTTTTTAAGTTGTCCCTCTTGGAAGTGGCCTAATAACTACTGTTAGCTTTATTAGTTGTATGAATAAAGATTGATGATTATTTATATTTAAATGGTGATTGCATAATAATTAACTGACAAATTGGTATACATGGCAGAGACAAATAAATGTAGACAACCTGGAAAATACAGTGACTATAAACAGTGCCGACTGTCTATGCCCAATTAACTAAATATTTTAGATTTGTTATTGATAAGATAAGCTGGAGTTATTATTTTGAAACTCTTCTTGGAGTAGTATGTACTTGCAGCTGTTTATACTGATAAATCATGATTCTTGGAATTATAACGTATCAAATTTGAGTGATTTTTAAATTTGATACTGTCTAATTCCAGCAACCTTGATTTATTATCTAACAAAAGCCATAAAATCTGCCATTTCAATGCTGTTATATAAGTTTTTATAAATGTATTTAAATTTATAACAAATATTTTATGTTTGAGGTATTTACTTAATAAACATATTGAATATACTTAATTCAACAAACTTTAAAAAATACAAACTCAAACTTAAGTAGTGAACATTAAGTAACACATTTAACACTATTTTACAGCCAATATAATACATTTTGGAGTTTGAACAAAGCAAATAGAAGCTTTACCTCCATGATATAGTTCTAGTTACCATGCCTAAAATTTCGAGTTCGATCTTGGGTTGGTCAGTACACTTTTGTTTTAAAGTAACTAAGCCACATTCCACCCTTAAAAGCGAGGACGAGGTAAAAGAGGTATTGGTGAGAGACCGCTCGAATCATGAAGAGCAATGAAAACGGTCTACAGAGTACTAAATGTCGATCCGGATGAAAAAACTGCCCGCCAGGCGTTTGTGAGGGACTGCTCGGACTCCATATAAGTGAGGCAGATACTTGATGTCGGCCTTCGAGGACTGTAGGCTGACTCCAACAGAAGGCGGACGAAGTAGATAGCGCTCTCTTAAATGAAACGCAGATCTAAAGTTGAGCTGGAACGATTGAACGCCGTAGCTGACTAACTTACGGAGACGTTCATAGAGGTTTAACATTTGGCAGCTCGTCAAGGTGGGAGTTTTATTATTTCTTCTCTATATCAATAACCTTCTAAATGTTATATATAAGCTAGCTCAAAGTTTACATTCTTCATAGATGACACAACAATAACATGATCTGCTGATAATGAAGAACATCAACAGATAGTAAATGATGATTTTAAAAGAATTTAAAATTGATTTCACATGAATTAATTGTCTTTAAATATTAACAAGTCAAAGTAAAAAAATAATTTAACTAAACAGTCGTCATATTTAACCAAATTCTACAATTCAGAAAAATCTCAAGTGTGATCTTCATTATTCATCAACTCTTATCCAGCCTATTTTCGATTAACACCACAATGACCTATTTAAATGCTTCTTCTTATAAGAGAAGGTCTTGGTTCATCTGTTTTTAAGCCTCTTGTGACGCAGATGTCCAACTTTCGTGCCATCTTTTTGGTGGTCGACCGGGAGGTCTCCTTGTTTCTGGTTTTTCATCTTTTGCCAGCTATTAGCTTATTACTTATGTTATCCCTCTAATATCGACCTTTTGATGGCGAAATGAACGATATATTGAATCTTGAGTTATTCTCGTATAGTTGTGCTTCGTACGTGGTCTCTCAGGGTTACTCCTTTGATAGTGCGCAGTGTTTTCATTTCTGTAGCTCTCATGAGGCTTTTGGTTTTAGATGTTTGTGCTCTGTTTCTGCTGCATACGTTAGAACCGGTCTTATCACGGTTCTATATATCCGCACTTTGCTTTCTGTAGACAGGTAAGCATTTTTCCATATTAGGTCCCTCAAACGATCAGATATTCTCGATGCTTTATTTCCCGGATTGAGTATCTCTTGAAACAGATGTTTTGAGCTTGATAGCTGTACTCTCAGATACGTGCAGTGCATGTTCTCTGCTATTGTTTAGTTGTAGACGGATAATTTACATCTAATGGGGTCTTTAACTATAAACATCGAATTTTTTTTTTCCACTGATACTCTCATGTTGTAAATTTCTGCTGTTATTTGAAAACGATGTATTAGTCGCTCTAGGCCATTTTCATTTTCTGCTGTTAATATTACATCATCAGCAAAGCACAATATTGTTAGAGTTTTCGTCCCATTTTGTATCCGCTATGGACCTCATTGAAGCTATTTATTATTTTGTCCATTATTAAATTAAAAAGTGTTGGACTCATGTTATCACCTTGCCGAATTCCAGATGATATTGGTACTTCTTTGGTTAGTCCTTGCTGTGTCTTTATACGTGTCCTATTGTTTTTATTGAGCTGTTCTATCACTTTAATTTAGTTGTTGTTGAAGTCATGATCTCGTAAAATTACTCCATTATATTCTATCGAATGCTTTTTTTAGAGCGACTAAACAGAAAAAGTTTATTGAATTCTAATGATTTTTCAATCAGTTATCGGATCGTAAATATAGCATTCACTGTTGATATATTTTCTCTAAACCCTTGCTGTTCTTCACTTATTTTGATCTTTTTTGTTATTTTTGCAGTCATGATCTTGGTTGGTAATTTACTAGTGCTATTTAGCAGGGTAATGGTTCTATAATTGTCTGTGTCGTTTTTATTTCCTTTTTTGAATATTAGGATCGTAAAACTGTTCCTCCAGCCTACAGGAATTTTCTGGCTTAAGATTATCTTTTAAGTATCGTTGTCAAGACTTGTTCTATTCCAATACCTCCATACTTGAGTATTTCGTTGGTGATATCATCGGGCCCAGGAGCTTTTCTGGTCTTCAGTTTTTTCAGTGCTTCATGTACTTCTTTGAAATATATCCATCTGGTCGTCGTTAGTCTCTTCTTGCTGGCTACTGAATAGATTGTTCATGTGGGTTTTTCATTTGTTAGGTGATATAGAATTTACTTGTACTTCTTCGTTGACGACTCTTTTTCTACTCCTCAGTTTTTTCCAGTTTTTTTTTGTCCTCCATAAAGGCCTTGTACCATTTCTGTGGAAAATGTCTCCCAATATGTGTTTTTTATATTTTTGATTGCTTTATTGACTCTGTTTCTAACCTGTTTATAAGCTTCATATTCTTCTGTTGTTTTTATGTTTCTATACTTGATATTCGTTTCTTTCTTTTGTTTCGCTAAAGTTTTTACTGAACCATTTCGTCTTCCACTGATGTTTGCTCATCTGGTTCCGAGGGCTTCTGTAGCACTACTTATTACAAATGTTTTGGCTTTTTTCCAAATATCGTTTAAATTTTCACCTTCCAAAATGGGATTTAATGCTATTTTTCTTTCATCTTGTTCTTGTATTAGGTTATTAACATTACGCCGTTTTCCGATTCTGGAATTGAAATCTCCCAAGATGAAAACTTTTGACTTATTTGGTAGGCTGTCGAGTAATTCTTATAGCTCATCATAGAACTTATTTCTTCAAAAAACAGTTCTTTAGTCCTTAGGCTTACTAATATCTAGTGTACAGATGCTAATCATGTACATTTTTTCTATATCTAGTTTAAGTCTTATGTACATGATGTTACTATTTACGTAATGTACTTCATCAATATGATCTTCAAATTTTTCATGGAGTACTATTCCTACGCCAGCCCGTGCTCTTTAATTTTTGTCTTTCCCGCTATAGAATAGTATGTACGAGTAGTTTTGGCACTTAATGTTTGTTTCCTTTGCCTTTTTGCTTCAGCTCCGATAAGGCACAAATATCGATCTTGTGTTTGTTTAATTCTGTTATGATTTGTTGGTCTCTGTTATTCCAAGATGTTATATTCCAAGATCCAATTTGTAGTTTATGCGATTTCCATACTCATTTTTTTCTAGTTCTTGTCGTGTCGTTTTTCCATAGAGTCCGTCCATTATTCGAGGCTTGCATAACAGTCCTGTCAGCGGGCGTTCTTTTTACAATGGGTTGGCTGCTAACCTCACCCATAATCCCTCCTCCTTTACTCGGACCGGCTGCACGTCCCTAAGTTACTCGATCCACCCAGAAACTTACAGGCGGATTTAAATGCGAAAACTGCAACTGCAAACTGTAATTTTTGTTGACATACCTGCTTTTTATTATTACTATGGATTTATTCAGCTCCAGTATACAAATTTTAAGTGGCATCAACGTTATACTTGTCCGTTGCAAATACCTTTTAAAGAAAATAAGTATTTTTACCATTTTCGATCTCTGTATTTTGAAAACCTTTGTTTTATACATAACAATAGACATGTTGCTACAAGACCAAGATATCTACACATATAGAAAACTTCATAAATGAACACACTCGATACTTTACTTTGCGAGTTTTCTCTAAAATAAAAAAAAATAAAACGGATTATTAAACAGAAAAAATTCAAGAGACAGCTCCAAAAATACCTAGGACAATGCTCCCGTTATAGTTTTAAATAGTCCCAGCCCAAACCACCTGAAGAGTTGTATGTGATGTTTGTAATTTATTTATTATTTGTAATGTATTTATTTTTGTATTCCCAACTTAGTAGGTATATGTGGTATTTTTTTTTCTTTTAATTTTTTATTTATTTATGCATATTCTATTTTATAATTTATATTTTATTCTAACCTTTATATATTAGACAGCAAATTCTACTTATTAACAATTTGAATAAAAAAATATTTGGAACACTATACCACTGAATTAGGGTTGCCAAATATTTTTGCTGGATAACCTGCTTTATTAAGATAAAGCAGGTTATCCATATTTTAAATACCGTATTTCTAAATATGGTGATTAATTTGTTTGAAATCTTAACTTATATTGTTTAGAGTAGATTATTATGGATTCATTAAAATACTGATCATCTTACAGTAGTTGAGTCCTTTTTATAAAAAGTTGTAGCTGAGCAAGCAGCTAAATTAATGTTAATTTTGTAACCTCTTATGCTGTCTAATTTTTCATAAATTAATAAAATATTCAAAATAATTTATACTGCATTCCTCAAAAATTCATCATTTGTGACAACTATCAAAAACGGCATGATGAAATATAAGGCACGCATCCTATAAAGCCTTGCAATTGCATGTACAGGGTGGTCCAAATTGGATCCTTTATCTAAAGCAGATAGACGAAAACTGATGTCGGTGTCTGAGGCTCAATTTTTATGATAAACTCAATGGTGAAAACCGCATATCGATATCTAGTACTGTTTCAGATATACAGGGGTGTTTTTCAAAAATCTGCATTTTGGAAAAATGTTTGTAATTATTTTCCTATTGAAAATTTTTGATTTCTGTAAAAACACTTTTTCACGTGGATTTCAACAGTGTAAGTTACTTTTTTTTACAACTAATATTTTAATAGTTATTAACGCAAAAATATATTTTTTTATGGGATACCCTGTATATTTCTCCTTATCCTAATAGCGTTTTAAATTACCATTCTAAAAATATAGCACACTTTTTATTTTGCTTAAATTTACTTCAAAATATAAAGGTTTTCAGTTTTTACGCGAGTTTTAAATGCACATTTTGTGAAGTAGCCTTTGGACGGAGCGGCCATATCGTTTAATTCAATTGTTGTCGAATTTTACTTCAGGATCAGTTATTGAATTGTCAATTAAATGAAGTTTGAAAATTACGAAAAATGGGATATGATAGTGTGTTTCATACAAGGAGAAAATTTGGAAGCGGCAAGTAATTTGTACCACGAACGGTATCTAGAGAGGGGTCAACCCTTCAAGAATATATTCGCTCGATTGCGACATAACCTAGTTAATAGTGGCCAGTTTGAAAAGAAACGATCCAAAAATTATGCATCAAACAGGGATAAGGAGTTAGAAGAAATAGTAGTTTTAGGAACTATCGGAAATAATCCCAACACCCGACAGTTAAAAGAATCCACTGGACTACCAAGAACTAACGTAAGTCGTACTTTGAAGAAGCACAAATTCAGGCCATATAGGACAAGAAAAGTTCATCACGTTAGAGAGATTTTCAACGGCGTATGGTTGCCAATGGTTTCTGGAGAATTATAACCGTGTTCCGAATTTTTTATTAAATTGCATTTGGACAGGCGAAGCTTATGTAACCAATGCAGGTATTTTTAACCGTTACAATTCTTATACGTGTGCATAAGAAAATCCTCATTTAGTTGTGGAGCAAAGAAATCAAGGCAGATTTGGATTTAATTTGTGGGCAGGAATTTTTAGAGGCAGGGTTATAGGTCCATTTATTTACGAAGGAACACTCACCTTTTTAGAAACCCTATTTAGACATTTTAAGGCAGGAAATAGAACCTCTTGTTAATGAACTGCCGTTAATGGACGACACACGACGGGGCACTCCCTCGTAACGCTGCAGTTATCAGTAATTTTTTTATTGGCCAATTTCGATAATAACTGGATAGCCAACCAAGGTCTGAACCGTTGGCCGGCAAGGTCACCGGATTTAACAGCCATAGACTTCTATTTCTAGGGAAGATTGAAAGACCTAATTTTTAAATTGCCGACAAACACCAGGCAAAAGTTAGAAGTCGCAGCGATACAAAGTTTTGCAGCTCTTACTGCTCTTGAACGAATCAACTCGGGAAGAAGTGTCCAGAAAAGGTGCCGCCTATGTGTAAATGAAACTGGTCGACATTTCGAACATCTCGTATAGAAAATTGTTTTGTTTTAGTTTGCTCTACTCGGAATAAATTGTTTTATTGTTGTTTTGTTTTATTTTCTACATAGTTTAAAGTACTACAGCATTTAGTAAATTTCATTGTAGTTATGACTCTTAGAGTTACTTCTGGGATTTTTTTTTACGATTTAACTGCTATCGGTAAGCAATTGATATTGCCGCTCCGTCCAAAGCCTACTTCACAAAATGTGCATTTAAAACTGGCATAAAAACTGAAAATCTTTATATTTTGAATTAGATTTAAGCAAAATATAAAGTGTGCTATATTTTTAGAATGGTAATTTAAGGCTCTATTCGGATAAGGAAAAATATACAGGGTATCCCATTTAAAAAATATATTTTTGCGTTAATAACTGTTAAAGTATTAGTTCAGGTTAGTAACTTACGCTGTTGAAATCCACTTGAAAAAGTGCTTTGAGAATGTTTTTACAGAAATCAAAAATTTTGAATAGGAAAAGAATTATAAACATTTTTCCAAAATGCAGATTTTATCATAAAAATTGAGCCTCAGACACCGACATCAGTTTTCGTCTATCTCCTTTAGATAAAGGGATTTACCTTTAAAAGTGTTCAATTTGGACCACCTTGTACATGTGCGCGATTTGAACGAAATGAACGACTTATGTCGGACGTGTACGATCTATTTTCAAGTTTAAATATAATTTTTTGTGGGAAATTATCACAGCTAAAAATTGTTAAAACTGAAAGTTTAAACTGCTAACTTTTATTTACAGAAAGTTTCTCTGGCTAAATTGGTGTTAATAAAGTTTTTCAGTTAAAAAAATTCTAGTTTTATCGGTTTTAAAATAATATTCAGTTAAAATTATGTGCCTATCATTGTACAAAAAAAATTCACAAAAACAGTTTTAAAGCATTTACTGTGAAGAAATACCTTTAGCTCGATCGAAAAAATAATAATTAGAATTAAATTACAAGTACAGGAAAATTATCTTGAATGCGTAACGAAGGTCAACAACTATCTATATTTTATGAGCAAACTTTTTTATCTCATTTTAACAGATTTAAAAAATGAGATATTTCCACTTTTTTTAAAAAAATTTGACCATCGTGCGACTGGCCTACGAAATCGTAAAAGTTAACGAGTCATTACTACCAGACCCTGTCATCATCACACAAAGTTTTTTGAGCATTCATATAAATTAATATAAAACATATTAATCTAGATTATTATCTATTTATCAAAATTGGTATGACATATACAGATTGTTCACAAAACATAGTGTTGTCATGGTAACATCATACAACCATTACTATTTTAATTTTATTTTTGTTCTTGTTATTATTTAGATTAGGCAACGATGTAGTTGAAACCATTATTTATCCTGCAGTATTATGTATTAATATTATAGAGTATATATGTATAGGTTCGGAGGCCGTACCACGCGAAGATCAAAATTTTATAGTAGATTTAGACAATATTCGTGGTTTAAACTAGAACATAAATTCATTGCACTAACACCCGCAACCAAATAAACATGACATACTCGTTGTTTCTATTCTGAGTATGACTTCTATTCCCGGGGAAGGCGTAATTTTGGAATCTGCCTTTTTATCAGAAATAATCTCTTGCTAATGAAAGAAGACTCTAGAGCCCCAAAGTTTTGATGTTAGATAGTTAAAAATAATAACTCAGTAATTCAAGTTCAAGGTTCATGTGCTGCCTCTAGCGATCACCAAGTGATACTAGCCTCAGAACATTTTTCTCTTTTCTTGCAGACACCATTGATCTTTTACAGATTAATTAACCAGGTGACAAAAGTGTTATCTTGGGCGAGATTAATGTCCACAACATCAACTAGTTGTATTAATTAGTAATAGCACCGACGAACAAGCTCATCAAGCTGAATCATTTTTAATTGATTGTGGCTTTAATCATCTTACTGACGAACTAACACGGATTTTTGACTGTGATCGCCAGACTTCTTGACCCGTTTTTAACCATTAATCCAGAGATTTACACCGTTACTGTAAATCTGCCGTTAGGTTCTTCCGAATGTAAATTGGCTTTGACATCAAGTATGCCTATGTTATGCCAATTAGTGTCCGAGGGGCGTTTAAACCACGCAGGATTTGGCACTATAAATCTACTAAATGGGAAGAACTCATGAAATGTTTTGGAAATTTTCCTTGGTTAGACATTGTGTGAGATTCGACGAACCATTTTACTGCGCTAAGTTTTTCATTATCAATGTGGCTTGCGTGCAAGCTTACATCTCTTTTTTAAAGAAATGCCCTTGCAATAGCTAGCCCAGATTCGATCAAAAGTGCAAAGAAGCTGTTGCTTATAAACATCTTGCCTACTGACAATGGCCTGAAAACCCTAACGTCATAAATCGCAACATCTTCGTTCGTATCCGGAACAAATACAAACAAATAATCGACGAAATCAAAGAGGCACAAAATCAAAGAATTAAAAACAAACTTCTTATCTGCCCCAACAATTCCACGTCCTTTTGGTCGCTCGTTAAAGCCATTAGTCAAAATGTCACTAAATCCACTATACCGCCACTTACACGGCCAGATAATACTATTACAATAACACCTGTTGAGAAAACCAACTTGTTACCTAACTCCTTGCTTCACCCTATACTGTCGATTTCCAGGGAAAACACCACCGACTACTTCCAATGTGTCAAAAATCTTGTTTTCAGACATCCTATCATAAAACGCGTTCTATGCATTTGGTAAGAAAATATTTTGCCGACAACTCTGATTTTGTTCGTTATTTAACAAATACCGTGGCATTTATAGAAGGACAATTAAATCCGCAAAGCAACTGTACTATAATGACCTAACTCTAATAACAGACAGAGGGAGAGTTGGAAAATTGTGAACGAACTTAATAGTAATAAGAACAGCACTCTGTCCAATGGTTCTGGTTTAACATATGATATCTTAAACTCTTTTTATTGCACGATAGCGGCTGACTTAAATCCTGAATCGGATGCTTTGCGCTATCTTGATGATTTACGGGTGGATGACACGTTTTATTTTTATCCTACAAATATTCACGAAATGAAGAGCATATTTGCTGAAGTGAAAAATAGGAATGCCTCAGGTTAGGTTATTATTTCCATGAAGGTTATTTCTGCATTGCCTGACGCAACATTGCATATGCTTGTTGAGGCAATCAATTAATCATTTCTTGTAGGACATTTCCCTCCTTTGAAACGGGCACGAGTTATTCCGCTCTCTAAAGGAATCGAAACAAGCTTACCCTCTAACTACAGACCAATCACATTGCTTCCTACGTTGGCTAAGGTGATCGAGAGGCTCGTGAGGGGTCGTATTTCGTCCTTAACCATAACTTGTTGAGCAACTCTCAATTTGGTTTTCCGGCTGGCAGATACACTAATGACACGATTTTTTTTGTTTCTAGAAAACCTATATGGCAAGTTAAATGATGGAGAGGCTGCTGTGGCGGTGTTTTGTGACCTCGCAAAGGCTTTTGATTGTGTGAATCGTGGGATATTGCTGAGTAAGCTTGAAATCTACGGATTCATAGGTGTGGTGTTGGCCTGATTGACATCTTACTTATCATCGCGCTCTCAATCTGTCTTTTTTAACGGTGATGAGTGGCGGGAATTGAGTGTCACTTGTGGAGTTCCACAAGGCTCTGTTTTGGGTCCTCTGTTATTTCTGCTTTATATTAATGACCTTTCAAAACTTAATGTTAGAGGGGTATTTACGATGTTTACCGATGACACAACCGTGATGTGGCACAATAGAGACGTGGTACAGTTGGAATGTGACATCAGTGAGAATATAGTGAAAATCGTAGAGTGTTGTCATTCGAATTATTTAACCATGAATATTTCTAAAACTAACATTGTTTCGTTTAAATATCAATTGAATGATATATTACTTGATTCGCAAATTATTGAAGGCTTGACTTATAACAAATTTTTGGATCTGTTTATAGACATTAAATTGAGATTCTCTGCTCACATTTTGTAGCTTTGTAAAAGGATTGCCAAGGGATGTTTTGCCTTGAGAGTAGTATCTCGGGAATTGGGTGTTTCTATCGCGAGAAATGTATACTTTGCTCTGATTGAATCGCACCTCCGTTATAGAGTATGTTTTTGGGGTTCCTGCTCTAACCAATTACTGAATAAGGTCTTTATGCTACAAAAGCGAGCACTTTGTTATATGTCCTAATTAAGTTCTCAGCAATCGGGTAGGAATGTGTTTATTACTAAGAGAATTCTGACGTTGCCTTGTATATTTATTATTGAAACAGCCTGCCTTATACATAATAGGTTTGAGGGAGAGATAGGGGCTTCTTATGCGTCCATAACGCGTTCATCTTATGTGGCCTCATTACCCATTCCCTCTTCAGCTTTAATAAGGGACTCTAATATATATATGAGTAAGAAAATATTCAACCACTTGCTTTGAACGGAGAATTTTAAATAATAACCGATTTAGGAGGGAAGTTTGGAAGCTCTTGATTGAGAAGGCCTACTATTCAGTTACGGAGTTTTTTAATGACACTCTTTGATTGCTGAGTGTGTGTATGGCGTGTAGGTGTATATGTCTTTTTCTGGATTATGTTATTGGCATCTTCTTGTTTCTGCATTGTTTCCGTACTGACTGATATTTTGATTGATGTAGTGACATTGTATTGTTTCTGCTATTTAACTTGAACTCATATGACTCATATTTTATTGTATTTTTATATTATATTTTTTTTATTTTTGTATTGATGTAAATGACTAACTCATACTCCATGTTATTAGGTTAGATTAGATAGCTTTGTTGACAAAGGAACAATCTGTTTTCACAATAAAGCTTTATTTGATTTGATTTGATTTTGAAATAAAGCTAGACATCAAAAGAATATTTCCTTCTTGTAGACGGGTTTTTTGATAATACCTTCACTGTCAACGCCGGTGCGCCTTAAAGCTCCATACTGTCTCCTACTCTCTTTCTTTTTTAAATTAACGATTTGCGGGAAAGAACCAGAAATACAATCTATAGCTTCGCGAAAGTTTCTTTATTTATTTTGAACGCTCAAATATCCGCAGACAACAGGAAGTCATTCAACTTAATAAAAACCTGGAAGAAATTCTATCTTGAAGTGACAGTAACTAAGAAGAATTTACTGCTGTAAAAACCCAGGCGGCAGTTTTTTCTATCGGGGAACCCGACATAGTTATGTTGGCACACTCCATTTCTCTAGCACCGTAACTCAGTATTAACTTGGGAATAAATATGACATGAACATATTACATGCGTGTAGAAAGTTTTACGTTCCACGACAACTTTTATTCTTGTACAAAGCTCAAATTCGACCAACGATGGAATACTGCTCCCATGTTTGGGGCTCTGCTCCCAGACATACGCTGCATTTGTTAGATCCTATTCAGAAGAGAGCTATTCGCCTGATTGGAGACCCAGAACTCACCAACAACCTTGATTGCGTCTATTCTACAAGTACTTTCATAGAAAGTTTTCAATCACACACACATCACATTCGAATGAGATTCTGCTCTTAGTCCCACTTATTTCAAGATTTTTTTTATATGAGAAACTCCCTCTGTGCACAATTTGCAGCAATTGAAAATCAACGTGAATCGCTTTTCTCGCACATGCGTCGCTCTTTTTGCGCTTTAGGGATGTCCCTGCAGCACGTGTGCTGCTAAAGAAAATATTCCCTTTTAATATTACTTCGATAAAGTATCGTAACTAGTTTTGAAGGGATTAATATATTTAGATTAACTGTCTGGAAGAGCATTCTAGTTCCAATAAACTTTTTAGTTAATTTAAAATAAAATAATCGCTATAAAGGTTCCATATTTTAGCAGTTGTTTACTGTTTCTCGTCTGTCGGAGGATCGAGAGAAAAGGGAATAAAACCCCAAGTACTGATCGTAGTACAACATCAGAATCTCTGGCCGCTGTAAGTCCAATTTTGAAGATATATCTGCCCTCTATCGGGAGCTGTTTAAGCCACAGATCACCAAAGAACTTTTTAGCGATGGCAATGTCACAGTTGGTAACAATTACCGCTAGGTAGTGCTATTCATAATATCATTTACCAAAACTGAACAAAGCTCATATTTCAGCAGTTCTCTCATCTATCCCACCATCTCGGGACGCATTTTGTCATATCACGACTCATCGGCCGAGCTAGGAGTCACATAGATGAAAACAAAACTTAAAGTGCTTATCGCAATATTAGCGCTAGTACTGCTGCCATTTGGTTCAATTTTGGTAGTTGATATAGATTTTTTGCGTTTTTTATTGATAAATTTCTTTAACTCAGTAAACGTCGATTTATGTAATTAGTATATTCTGTTCTTCAACATACTTCAGTTTTTCAATTTCACTAGTCCAATAAATACTTTTAAGCTGTTGATTTGTGTTATAATGTTTGGCTTTTTTTCTTTTTCCTGACTTTATCAGCAGATGTGTGGCATAACATTTTAAAAAGTGGTTTTGATCATGCGGTCATTAATATAACATACGGTTCAAAGTTAATCTCTGATATCATGTTATTATCAGTTGTTAATACTGAATTGGGTAAACTCAGTTTTTTGCTGAACAAGATTAGTAGAAATATATTTGCCTATTATCCTTTTTTAGATTTGATGGTTTGCAAATGCATCCGTCTTATGTTAAATAAGTCTCGATCCCACCTCAACAGAGTTTAAAGAATAACCATCTATGTTTTTCGTTTTGGTTGTTTTGTCCATAATTTCTTTAGCTGTGTATATGCAAGTGCCTCCTCAATTTCCTTTCATTCGATAATTTGAATATAGTTTAAATCCTTGTATCCCTACCATATAGTCTGATATAGTCCAAGTTAGTCCCAAGCCTGTTATCTAAATTATTGGTGGTTTTATATTTTTCACTAATATGTTACTGAAATGTTAGTATGCATCTATCTGTTGTGTTTTTGGACTTAGGGATTTGCAGTTTTGGGTAATATTTTTTTTGGTAAGTACACGCGCTATAGGAAAATCCCTAAATCGTTACAAGAGAGCAGCGCGGTACAAGAAGTGATTTTACATGAACGTGATGTATTAGCGTGACGTGTATTTCTAACGTTCAATACTCAAGGAGAAATCAAACAGGCTATATCCATCGAGCGAGAATTTATACAATTTTTCTTTACTATTCCAAGGTATCGAGGTTTCTGTTGAGTTCCAGGTCCTTAGCCTTTCGAATAACTCTCTTCTGGATAAACTCTAGCAAATGCATTTGGGAGCAGAAAACCAAACATAGGAGCAGTATGTTAGATGGAGATAAACTGCGTTCTTTTTGTAGTCGAGTCACCATAGTATGCGTACTGACAAATTCTCTAATTATTTCAATTTAAACTAGACATTTTGGAATCTCTTAACATAGGTTTTTTTTTTCTGGGAGTTGAAATCTTTTATAATTAGAACAGTCAGGTTTTATGTTTGCTGGGCAATGTCTGTCTCCGTGACCACCTCCAGCAGTTCTTTTTACCTCAGCACGTAGCTATTTGTTTAAAGCTACAATATTTATAACACGTAGGTGTGACGTTATTTATAAATTTTGGTTAGACTTTGGGTATATTTTTTTTTTGTAATATGCGGGACTTTTACCTTTTTGTCTCTAAAGATGTAACTGTTAATACTATAAATAGGTAAAACTCATTTTTAGAAAAATTGAAGTTTGTCTCCGAACAAGAGAATTAGCAATCACTGTCTAGGAATCAATTCTCTAGCCCTTGAACAAATGTTTTATAATTTTCAAATTAAATAATATTAAATAATTTTATCGCCCTTAAGCCATTGTAACTCCTTCGTCTTCTGAACTAAAAACCGTCATAGATATTAGTTTTGGGTGACAGTTTTGTATTTACTAAGGATCGTAAGGTAATTTAATTTTTTTTTATGTGCTACAGGGAGGTCCCTAAAGCGCTACAGGAGCGACACGTGTGCGGAAAAAGCGATTCACGTTGTTCTTGAATCGCTGTAAATTGTACTCGGTGGGAAACACAGTCCTGGGCAAATTATTCCAAAGGGATGATGTTCTCCATATGAAAGACTGCTTGAAAAGCGTTGTACGAGGAGTAACAAGCTGCACCTCATACGGATGTGAAGTATCAGCGCGACGTGTATTTCTAACATGCACCGCTCTGGGAGGAATTAAACGGGCCACATCCTCCGAACACTTTCCATGAAAATACTTGTAGAATAGACTCGAGTCGCCAATCGTTCTTCGATGTTCCAGCGAATCAAGGCCGCCGGTCAGTTCCGAGTCTCCAATCAGACGAATAGCTCTCCTCTGAACAGAATCCAACAAATGCAGTGTATGTTTGGGAGCGGAGCTCCAAACATGGGAGCAGTATTCCATAGTTGGTCGAATTTGAGCTTTGTAAAAAATTAACAGTTGTTGTAGAGTGTAAAGCTTACTGGTTCGAAATAATATTCCCAACTTTTAAGAAGCTATCCTTGCTATTCCTGCAACATGCTCATGCCAGGACATATTTGCTCCCAAATTAACTCCCAACAAATTGAGTGACAATGTTAGAGGAATGGAGTGCCCTGACATAACTATGTCGGGTTCAGCAACGTTAAATTTTTAAGAAAAAACTGCCCGCCTAGGTTTTTGTAGGGTTAAATTCCATTGGTTACTGTCACCCCAAGATAGAATTTCTTCTAGGTCTTTGTTAAGTTGAATAACTTCGCGCTGTCTGCGGACACTCGCCTAAACAGCCGATGTCTGAGCGTTCAAAGTGAATGAAGAGATAAGCGTACTGTCATCTGTAAAGCTGTAGATTGGATTTCCGGTCTTTTCCAGCAGATCGTTAATGTAAATGAGAAAGACAGTAGGAGATAGTATGGAGCCTTGGGGCACACCGGCGTTGATAGTGAAGGTGTTAGAAAGAAAACCGTCGGCCGCCACTCGTAAAGAACGTTCACTGACGAAACATGAGAGCCACAAACAGAACTTTTCAGACATACCACAAGAACGTAGCTTAGCCAACAGCCCATCGTGCCAAATACGGTCGAATGCCTTGGATATGTCAAGAGCAACCGCTCGAGATTCTCCAAAGTGTTCAATTGTGTTGTTCCAAACATGTGTTACATAAGTCAGAAGATCTCCTGTTGATTTATGTTTACAAAAGCCATATTGGTGATCGCTAATAATGTTGAATTCTTCAAGATATTTTAGAAGATGTTGATTGATAGCCTTTTCCATGACTTTCCATATTATTGAAAGCAGTGCGACTGGTCGGTAGTTATTTGGCAAGGTCTTCTTGTCTTTTTTAGGTATCGGCTGAACTGTGGCACATTTCCAGCAGGAAGGAAATATTCCCTTTCTGTAGGATAGGTTGAAAAGTCTACAGAAAACTGGTGTCAGTTCCCTCGCACAGTTTTTGAGAATTATGGCAGGTATTCCGTCAGCGCCAGAAGCTTTTTTGGTGTCTAGCTTCATTAAAATACGTTTTATGATACTCTGTCTAAAGACAACATCGGGCATTCTTGACTGCACTATCCGAATAGTAGGTGGTGTTTTTTTCCTTGGAAATCGACAGTAGAATGTGAAGCAAAGAGTTCAGTCAACAAGCCCGCTTTTTCAACAGGTGTCGTTGCAATAGAATTATCTGGCCGTGTAAGTGGTGGTATAGTGGATTTGGTGAAATTTTGGCTAATTGCCTTGGCGACTGACCAAAAGGACCTGGAATTGTCGGGACAAGCGAGAAGTTTGTTTCTAATTCGCTGATTGTGTGCCTCCTTGGTTTGGTCGATAATTTATTTGCATCTGTTCCGAGCACGAACAAAGGTGTTACGATTTATGGTGTTAGGATTTTCACGCCATCGTCGGTAGGCAAGATGTTTAGAAGCAACAGCTTCTTTGCGTTTTCTGTCAAACCAAGGCTTACCGTTGGAAGGGCATTTCTTCGAAAAAGGAATGTAAGCTTCCATACCAGCCAAAATAACATCGGAAACCTTCCTGGCGCAGTCAGATGGGTCGTCAGAACGAAAATAAAACGTCTAACCAAGGAAAAGTTCGAAAATATTCCATGAGATCTTCCCATTTAGCAGATCTGTAGTGCCAAATCTTGCGCGGCTTAGGCGCCTCTCTGTCACTGATTGGTAGGATACTCGATGTCGAAAGCAGTTTATGGTCGGAAGAACCTAACGGCGGATTTACGGTGACCGTGTAAATCTCCGGATTGGTGGTTTAAAAACAGATCAAGAAGACTGGCGAACTCCCCGTCTCGATCAGAGATCCGTGTTGGTTCGTCAATAAGCCGAGTTAAGCCACAGCTGAGTGAGAATTATTCAGATTCACGACCTTGTTCGTCGGTAGTATTTGAATATTTAAGCCAGTTGATGTTGTGAACATTAAAGTCGCCCAGGATGGCAATTTCGGCATTTGGAATAGTTAATTTGTAAATGATCAATGATTTCCGCAAGAGAAGCGAAAAGTGTTCTAAAGTTAGTATCACTTGGTGGTCGATAGAGGATACAGATGAACCTTGTGGTTTGTTGAGTCATTATTTTGTAACCACATAACATTACAGTTTGGGGGCTCCAGAGCCTCTTCGCGTTGGCAGGAGAGGTCGCTTCTGACAAAAGACGCAAAGTTACGCCTAAATTGGGAATAGAAGTTGTACCCCTGATAAAGATAGTTAACTGTGCTGGTTGACGAACTGACCTTGGTTTCACAGAGAGCGAGTACGTGAGGTTTATTTGATTGCAGGTGTTGGTACACTGAATTTATGTTCGTGTTTAAACCCCGTGTGTTGCAAAAATCCATCTTAAAATTATGATCTCGGCATACCGACGTCCCCGAACCAGCCCCCACCCGAAGATCCGAACAAGCATTGTCCGGCTCACCGCGCCCGAGCATTGGGCCCCTCGCTCTTCCGTAGCTTTTTAAAACGGCGTCTGGCCGCGCGCTGTAACGAACGCGGGGTTTAGGGCCTGTTGATGCCCCCGCGTTAGATGTCGGTTCGCCCTCCGGTTGTTCGCTACCCAAGGCAGCCACCTCTGGAGGATTTCAGCGACAGTTGTTATTTTATTTTTATTTTGTTGTATATATAATGTGGTAGGTTTTGTGATTTTATTATAGCAACGCATGGCGTGTTCGTTGATTTCTGTGGTGCAATTCATGCGTTGCTTTGATTTTCCCGCCTTGGTGGGTGTCGGCTTACTCGCCGGCACAACACTTTTGGCAGGTCCATTTTCGGTTGCCCGGTCTTCATCGTTTTGGTCGAGCCGTCGTTTCCCACGACGTCCTCGACCGTTACGTCGCTCGCTCGATGCTTTTGTTTGGTCTACTGTTTGGGATGTTTTCAGTGTTTTGTGGTGTCAGAAGCTCAAAGTGTCCCGACATTGGGTTGCCTGTTAGTAGAAGGTAAATAGTTTCGGTGTGTTTTCCTGTGCTTATTATTGTTGGTCTGTCCCTAAAAGTTATTTTTGTATCTCTTGTTCTTCGTTGTTTTGAGAAGATATGAAAGTTGCTATTTTGGGTTCCCGAGAGGGCAAGTATCTCTAGGCTCGTTCCATAGGTGCCATTTTTCCTCAGATAATTATAGTAGTTATTGAAATCTTTCATATCGTCGTCTTCAATTAGTGAAAATGTGTGAAGTTCCGACCAGTTTTGTTGTATATATCTTAGAGCAACCTCTCGGAGTTCCTCATGATGGTTTTGGTGGCCATATAAGTGTAAGCTAACTGCACGGTAAATGCAATTTCCATCACCTACAATGTCGGATCTGGTAAAACTATCGGGGGTAGTTTCGGCTGAGGCGGTTGTTTAGTTCGTCTGTGGTTGTTGTTGTTGTGGTGGTGCTGTAGCTGTTTGTACGACAGGGGTCCGCCTCCGCAACACCCTGCCATTACCATTATTATAATCATTATTATTCGACATAGTGTTCCCACGAGTATCCTAGGAAAGAAGAGTCGACTGTGGCAGAGCCTGGATGCCACAGCAAGGCTACTTACTCCCGGAGGGCGCCCGGTATCCGGGGGAACCGTTCTCGACTCATAAACGCTGAGCCATTCATCTTCTCGGCATGGTAAACACCTTAAGATTGCGTTTTGTTACACATAATCTGGACAACACAAGACAGCACAACATGACTCAGGTACCTCGGGATCGTCAATGCCCGTAATAGGACAATCCTGGGATTCCCCTAGCCCCTGACGGGATGATGTTTTAAAGGGATCGTTTATCTAAGCATTTGTAGAAAAATTACCAATTTTTTCTTAATCGTTTTCCTTTGTCTTCACCTACTCTATATTTGGAAGCTTAAATCTCCAACGTTTTCGGGGCCTATCCTTCTTACTGGCGATTCTACCCATTTTTCTTCTGTTATTCTATCAATATTTAAGTTTGTTCTATTCTATCTTTCTGTTTAACACTGGATCATTTGTATTATCTATTTTGCATGCCTCTCTAATGTTGCCACTTATCTCTCTATCTAATAGGACTTTTCCGCTATTATGGACATTATTTTCATTTCTGTAGTTACGAATGTTTGTTTTCTTTTGTTGCTTTATGTTGGGTGTCCGCTTTAATATAGACCTAATTTTGGTCTTATTAAGAGGAGATTTCGTTAGGGTTTTTTCTCGTTATATTGCGTTTTTTTAAGTGTTCTGCTGTTCGTCTCCTTTGCGACCTGATTTATAACTTTATCATCGAAACTAGATATATCTGTCTTGAGATATTAAAATTATTCTTTAATTTTTTTCGCTAACAAGCTTACATTCTAATGGTGTTTTAGATGGACTTTGTTTTTGCCGCCGATGTGATTCCATTTTTTTCCTGTTGTCTTAAATTGGTAAAGTAACCTTTGGAGGTCGTCTTCGTTCTCTACTATCAAAAGGGCGGCGTCAGCATAGCCCTTAGTTTATTTATTACATTGAAAAGTCGTGGGCTAAGGTATCTCCTGGCTCTGTAAGTTCGCCCTTTATTTTAACTACTATATATTTTTAGTAAATATTTTCTAGGATTTTGGTAATGTTATGCGGTAGGTATGTGTCGTAAAGAAGACGTAGTATGTCTTCTAATTGTACTCAAAGGAAGGCTTTCTCCAGATCAAAGAAACATAAGAACGCTGGCCTATATTTTATCGATTTTTCGGGAGTTTGCCTTAAAATGATAATATTATCCGTGGAAGTTCATCCTAATTTAAATTCTTGTTGTTCTTGTGCCAACTGAACATGCTTGTTAATTTAGTTTTTTATTATCTTTGTTGTTAGCGTCCGAGTTGTAAGTAAGACTGTTTATTCCTCTGTAGTTTTTTGGTACTTTCTTATCCCTTTTTTGAACAACTGCAATTAGTAAATAATGATGCTAATCCGTGTGATGTCAAGGAAATTAGGATTGGTGGGGGAAGCGACGGAAAAGATCTCCGACTAGCAGGCCAAGGTGTGCTGGCTCCGTGGCTTAGTTAGTAAAGTGCAGGGGCGTAGGTCTTAAGATAGTAGTTTCGCATCTCACCGGCACCAAAAAACATTTTTAATTCTATATAAATATATATATATATATATATATATATATATATATATATATATATATATATATATATATATATATATATATATATATATATATATATATATATATATATATATATATATATATATATATATATATATATATATATATATATATATATATATATATATATATATATATATATATATATATATATATATATATATATATATATATATATATATATATATATATATATATATATATATATATATATATATATATATATATATATATATATATATATATATATATATATATATATATATATATATATATATATATATATATATATATATATATATATATATATATATATATATATATATATATATATATATTATATATATATATATATATATATATATTATATATATAATTATCGGCCGATTGTACCGATAATTTTATGAGAATCTATCAGTCCACAGACATCACCTATTATTGCTTTCATTTTATTAATATAAAATAATTTGATTCGTTTTACTCGAATGAGAAAATCCCGGTTTACACTAGAATTTGGTGGATTTCGTTCAATGATTAGCCCTAGCCCTGCTAATAATATAATTAAGTAATAATTATTTTGGCAAGTTTAGTAGTATACCTAATTTATTTTTTAGGGAACAATCTCTTAAAAAAATTTCACACAAGGAAAAATGTATGGGTTCTCTTCCATATCATCATAAAAAATGGTTAAACAAGTATCAAGAGGAACTTCAAAAATTAAAAGAATGTGTTGAAAAAAATTCACAATTTATACCTTTAGTTCTTAAGCATGCCTATACGATGTTTGACAATGTTTATGCTAACATAGAGATTACGCAGGCTGAACAAGAAGTTCGTACATTAGCAGAAGGTAATTATTATTTTTACTATAAATCTTCCTATTTTGCCCTTTTTACTGGTATACAGTTACTCTGAACATGTTTTTATCATAGACTTTAGGAATATTCCAAAATTAAATTATGTTGAAACTTTTTAGAACAAAAAATTCAAAAACCTCTCATCATTTTACTGTTCTGCATCAAGGGCATAATCATATTTAAAGTTTTCGGAATAAGATTATCCACCTTCTCATTTTCGACTGAATTGCAGAAAAATGTTTATTATGAAAGGTTATTAGTAAATGGCTATTTTATTATATTTTTATTTATATTAAGGATCCCAAATTATTATACCCACCTACCGTTTTTTACTCAATAATATTTCGACTCAAATATCTACGTAACATGTATCTCAAAATGAAATTGCTTTCAGAATATGTACTTTTAAAACCTGCCATTTTTTATTCTACTTCTACTGTAGTAGTATCTACACGGCGCTAGTCGACTGAATTGTGCATTCTTATCTTAATTGTTGATACTATATTTAAATAAAAATGGCAAATTCTCGTAGACATTGATAATTATTATCATTGTAATTTCCGTTATAATCAGAAATAACACGTCTCTAAAACGATCAAATTTTGAATTTAATATCAGTATGATAGAAAAAATAACGTTACACTTAAAATGATAAAAAAAAGTATGCTCACGATTTCGGGGACATCCTGTACAGATAAAAATATGATAAATACTTACTTGATACCATTCAACTTTTTCGTTAGATTTCAATGAAGAAAAAAAAATTGATGTTTGAAATCAAAATTCAAAATATTCAATTGCGGCATAAACTACAGTTTTGTACCTTCTTTTTGGTAAACATTATTTACATCACATCAAAAATTTGAACTATAGAGTAGCTTACAATTTTTTTTTTTTTAGTATATAGGCTGTTATAAATTTAGTTGTTAAATTTGGTAAAATGATACTATAAATATTATTAATTTTACTTAGATTAGTGAACCATCTATTAAAATTAATGTTGGGTTATTTTATTAATATTTGTTTATTTAATTTTATTATACAGCCTATCGTTTTTACGTTTAATTGTAAACAAGATTGAAAACTTTATTTTTGAGGTTTCATGATGCAAAATCAATAAACGTCAATCATATTTTTATTTTGGTGGTTTTGCACTTTTTTATACATAGCAGGCCTTCAAATTATCTGTTGGAATAGAACAAAATGAAAGACATATATTCATTTGAACTAATATATTTGTTATAAAAATAAATATTCAGTACAATGTTCTTTGGCTGCAATTCTTTTTGGTAATGAAGAAACTAACTTTTTGTATATTTTTGGGAAATAGCATTTCCCTCTTCGAACAAGACGCTTTTGAGGGTATCTTTTCATGTGATTGAGTGTTTCTTCATTCTCCGCTTGAAGAGCACCCACACATGTTCTGTAGGGTTGGTAACTGTGGGGGTCAGTCCAAAAGCTCCACCATATCTCCCGGAACCATCTCATCGTGGCTGCGGCTTTGTGACACGGTGCACTATCTTGCTGGAAACCCACATTTTTCAAGTTTGTATCACCATACAATTTACAAGATAATGGTTCTAGTACAGATTTAGAACTTCTATATACTTTTGGGAATTAATTCGACCGGCGCAAACTACTATTTCGCCCACGCCACTTACTGACGTACAGCCCCATGCCATAATACTGCCACTGTATTTTCATACGTTTTTCTGAATCCAATTGACACGAGATCTCGAAGTAAACTAAATAATTACAAGATTAAAGTAGGTCAGGTATTATTGAATTCTAAGAATTTGTTCATTAATTTTTTGTAATGGGATTTATATATATATATATATATATATATATATATATATATATATATATATATATATATATATATATATATATATAGTAGAATCTCGATTATCCGAAATAATATGGACCAAAGTGATTTCAGATAATCCAAATTTCGGTTAATCCGAATTTTTTTATAAAATAGAAGTTTAGAATGAATATAACATTGCAGATTGACTTAAAAGCATTTATACGATATGCTATTACGTACATAGGGATTTATTAAAACAAAGAATAGAACAATTAGTTTACTTATTTTATGTATATGTACGGAAAATCGAAAATAAAACAGTTTCATTCTTAACTTTAATGTCTTAAAAATGAGGTAATCTTTAACTGTATTCGTTTTGCGTTAGTTCTGTTTTTGGCTGAAGTATCTCTCCAACGTTTGATAAGCAAAACATCCGCGGCGGTTGCATTTTCTTGTTGTTCTACCTAAGTTAACGCTTTTTCTAGGGCCTCTAGTCCTTCTGAATATGACATTTTTACTGGAATATTGTCAGTGGCTTCTACGTCGTTATCATCACTTTTAATTAATTCTTAGTCAGTCATTTCATCTTCCACACTATCACTGTAACCATTCACGAACATCGGTTTCCGTAACACTTTCACATCCTGATATTGTTGTAATAATTTGATGTAAACTTTCATTGCCTTCTGTTTCTGCCTTTGAGTAATGTCTCTCCTCTTGTGGAATCAATTTTGACAAAGATTTTTCCAG
>CM032446.1:117135478-117142978 GCA_019049505.1 Pachyrhynchus sulphureomaculatus | reverse complement strand
CAATAACAGCGGTACATGCATGGATAATGTCTTTATTAAAAATAAAACAATTAAATTGACATCATATAAACTTACTAATTTAATTACTGATCACTATCCAGTTCTTTAGGGTACTTCGAAGTTGAGCACACTGAATTCGAAGTAGAAAAAAATATTAATTATATAAAACTGGAATTCTTAGTCCGCAAGGTTGGGAATCAATATTAAAAATGCAAGATCCAAATGAGGCTATTGACAGTTTCATTAATAAAAATTAAGATCTTTTAAGAAAGTAACAAAATTAAACCTAGGAAAAATTCCTGTAGGACTAAAGAAACTCGTATGTGGAAAAAAAATCCATATAACATTATATTAAAAAATGATTACAAAATATATTCCAAGATATTAGATAAAGTAATAAAAGATGCTAAAATTAAATATGAGAAAAATGTAATAAGTGTGAAATGTACGAATGGAATTATGTTAAAACTAAAATTAATAATAAAAAATCACGTAATGCAAATGAAATAAAATATCTTATTCATGAAGAACAGAAAATAAATAATAATGTAGAAATAGCAAACACTCAAACTCTTATTTTTGTGAAATAGGTTCTAATTTGAGTTTTATTACTTACTAATCGTAATGAAATAAAAAATATAATATGAAAAATAAAAAAGGTGGACTCGTTATATATTTTTAATATAAAAGTTCAAAAAACAGTATCTGATTATATAGTAGACCCTTTGACCCACATTTTTAATATATACGTCGAATAATCATGTTGGCATGGTGCTCTTAAAAGTGCGGAGGTTGTCCTGATATTTAAGGCTGGTGATAGGCATAGAGCTTCAAACCATAGACCAATATTTTTGATTTCGAATGTTGCTAAAATCTTCGAAAGAATCAGCTATAATAGACTGTATGATTTTATTACAAAATATAATATAATATTTAAAAATCAAGTTGGTTTTGTTAAAAATAAAGGTACCTCTGATGCTGTTCAATATATTTTGAATATTATATATAATACTATGGATAAGAGTAAACCAATACTTGTAACATTTCTTGATTTGGCAAAAGCTTTTGACAATGTAAATCACAAAGTGCTTTTGGATAAACTCTTTAACTATGGTATAAGAGGAGTAGTTTATGGTTTGTTGCAGAGTTATTTAACTGGTAGATGCCAAACGGTTAGAATAAATAATTGTGTTAGTGACCATAGATACATTACCACAGGTGTCCCCCAAGGAACAATCTTAACCCAACTTATCTTAGTCCAAAATTTCGTAATTTTTGAGATACAGGGTGTCAAAGTTATACTTTTATTTTAGTTTTTTTTGAGTAACTTTCTTAATAATTGTACCAGCAACAGTTTCTGAGATAATGAGATGTTTGTTTCCTTTTTTATTAATTCCATTGTCAAATTCGCAAACGCTTCACACTTCACCCAGGCTTAGGACAGGTCCAAAAGAATAGTCTTTGAAATTTGAAGCATGCTTAAAGGCAAACAGGCTAACAACAATAATAAATTTAAAGACCAACGGGTCAACAACAGTAAGAATGTAAAAACCAACTGGCTAAGGGCATAAAAAATTACCCACAAATTGATATATTCGAAAAAAACATACCACTATCTCAGAAAGTGTTGCTCGGAGCAACTTTTACCAAAAGAGCTTTTTAGACAGGAGAAAGCGGAGAATACGAATATTTAATTAAAAATATCATACAGAGTGGTATAAAAAAGTTATGACAATTTAAAAGTATACACAGTGCAATAAGTGGCGTGTGTACCTTATTGCACAGTAATAAACAATTTACAACAAAACTGTGAGCTGATTTTCATTTCTTATCTCGGAAAACCCCTTAGTACCGAATCTTGTACAAATAGTACAATTATTAAGAAAGCTACTTAAGGAAAACTAAAATAAAAGTATAACTTTGACACCCTGTATCTTAAAAATTACGAATTGTTAGACTGAGATAAGTTGGACTAAATGGTCATATTTTCATCCCAGAAATCCACAGTAACACTATCTGCTCTACGGAATACTGGGAAACCTTGTATATATATATATATATATATATATATATATATATATATATATATATATATATATATATATATATATATATATATATATATATATATATATATATATATATATATATATATATATATATATATATATATATATATATATATATATATATATATATATATATATATATATATATATATATATATATATATACCGGGTATTATGAAATTACCGGCATATATTGGAACTGGCGCCTCCTTGTAGTAAGCAGGAAATTCACCTTAAATAGCGGATCTCAATAATAAGGGAAAATAGCGACCCTAAAGAAATGAAGACATAAATATATTTTTCACACCGTCACTGATGAACCATTCAAATCTACAATATTCCCGGTCATTAACCACAACTTAAGAACTACAGTGTTTTTCACATTTGAATAGGTTTTTCCTAAACGAAAATGTAAAAAAAAATTTATAGAATTGTTACCTTTTAAAATAATTACTTCGCGACACCAACAACTTAATTACACAAGTTTTATATTTCAATGGTTTATTATAATAAGTAAAAAATTTTAACCCATGTAATTCACAGAAATTGTCGGCTTTACTTACGCCGACAAAGGATCTCTTGTCGACCGATAACAAAGGATTTTTTAGAGGCGTCGCCGGCTTTGTCGCCAGCTTTTAGTGATCAAGCGCTAACGCCCTCTAGCAAAAAGTCAAATTCACGTTTAGTTTGTTTATGAACGTTTACAAATTTTGCAATATGTTGTGGGTAAAGGCAGGTTTTTTCAGAGATATAAATACAGATAGTGGTGTTAATTAAGAAATTTTGAGAAAGTGTAAAATATAACAGCAAGTGTGATAGATTGGTTCGGTACAGTTGGTTTAGTTATAAATATGTTACACACAACTTAGGCTATTTTATTTTTTATTTATTTATTTCCTATGGATATATATTCCACATAGGACAATCGAAGTTAAATAAAATTACCTAAATGAATTATACAAAAATAGTAGTAATAATATAACACGTACCAGTTTAAGGTACATAAGAGTAACAAATACTTTTTTTCACTTTAACACTAAAAAATCTTACATTTCTTACAAGAAAAGCGTTTACCATTTCTGTATTAATCTTGAAAAAGTTAAGAGAAAAGTCTATTTGAAATTCTGTTTTTATTTTGCCCAAACCCAACATTAAAGTCAAAGTCAGCTGTTAAATGGCAATGATCCAGTTGTTCTCGCGTGTTACCAAGGAATTATTTCTTTTTAAATAATAGATAAATAATTTTCTTAATTATGGTCAAATATTATTTTTACTAGGTTTTTGCTATTATTATTTTCATTGATTTTTATATTAATTTTACCTGAAATTTGAAAGTCTGTAATTGTTGAAGAAAATCGTATGGTTGGCAGCAAGGGCCTACGCCTGAGCTAGTTCGTATAATGGCGGCCTTTCATAGGCGGGTTGATTTTCTAAATGATTTGGTAAAATTCAGTTTTGCCTCTTGTGATTGTTAAGCTTTCGAGACAATATGAGAAAATATGTTCTTTTCTTCAGGACACATAATTTTTTTTTATGAAAAGTACCTTAATAATACTTAAAAAGTATATTACAAGAAAAGAAAAGTAAATACAAGATATATAGCATTACCAATACAATAACTTAACTATAACATAATAAAACTGGCTACGGATTAAAATATTTAAAGCAAGACAGTTAACGCATGTAAGTTTAGGATTTTTTGGGGAAATAGGGAACTGTAATATCGGTCGATAATCGATCGAATAAAAAAATTGATGTTAAAGTGGAAGTACAGAGATGTACAGGGTGAGTAAAGTTCGGTGAGTAAAGTTTGTTTTGGGAATGACGAAAAAAATGTTAAATACAATAGTTTTAGGGAATGTTAAGGTGCACAGTTTAAAATTATTTTTGAGTATACAGGGCACTTCAAAAAAGTGTGGCCGATATAACATATGTTTTTTTTTTAAATGGAACATCCTATTTTCTAATTTATTTTTAAATTCCGCGTAAAATTTTATAACTTTTTTTATTAATAATGTTATATACCTAAACCTAGTAGTTTTTTTAATATTTCAATTTTTTTTTTTAAAATCTAGTTTTCAGTTTTGTAAAAAATTACCAGTAGCGCCATTGTTTCTGAAGGTGGAATACTCATAATTGGAACGATCGTTCTATAGAGATGAAAAAAAAGATACATGTAAATAAATTTGAGTTAGATGCTACAGGGTGTTCAAAATAAATTTATGCATTTCGACTATTTTAAATTGAAAAATCTAAAAGTTTTTTAAATGGCACATCCTGTATATTATTATTTTTTCTGATAGATTTTACAAAATCGTCCAACTTTTATTAAATATGTCATATACCTATTTCCAATAGTTTTCGATTTATTTTGAATTTTTCATTTTTACCCTTGTTTTTAATACACTTTGTATTGTGAAAACATAAACAAATAGTTAATAATAATTTTAATATAGTTTAACTTATCTAATGATTAATTATTATGACATAATAAATATTCAAAAATATGCCCGTCTACTTGAATACACACGTTTTACTATATTTTCCTTCACTTTCCTTAGCATAAAAGGCGTTATTGTCCTGCACGCATCCCGTATCCTATTTTCCATATCGACTGGTGTTGTAGGGGGATTCACATAAACACTTTCCGGTGGTAATGAGCAGGAGCTCTGTCTTGTTGAATCCACATTTGTTCCCTTTCAAAGTTATCAACTTCTTCAAGAAACTGGGGTAATTCGTTTTGCAAAAAATTTAGATACCTAGGCCCGTTAAGCGGTTCGCGGAAAAAACATGGACCAATAATTCGAAAATTTAATATTCCATACCATACATTAAGCGACCCATGGTTTTAGTTTGGAACTTACCGGACCCAAAATGGATTAACTGTTGAATAAGAATTCATGTTATGACTGTTAACTGCTCCGTTACTGCGAAACGTAGCTTCATCAGAAAACATTATTTTGGTTAAAAAATTTGGATCGGCCTCTGTTGCTCTATTCATGGTGGTACAAAAGTTTACTCGTCGTTCAAAATCATGGTCTTGAAGTTCTTGGTGTAGTTTCATATGAAAGGGATGATACTTGTATTTTCTCGTGGTGCGATTAGGTGTAGATTGGGATGTGTCAGATAAGTCAGCTATTGACAGCTGCTGACCTGGGGATTATCTTCAACATGAATTAACATCTCCATTTCTTTTTCCTCATTGGTAGCATTCTGGTTTACTACTTTCCGTTTCGTATACTCAACGCTACCACTACCACCAAACCGTTCCATTAAGCACTGAAAAGTTTTTCTAGATGGTATACGTCTATTTGGGTACTTCGCTCCGTAAAGCCTTACTGCCAAAAGACAATTTTTTCCCTCCTCGCCCAGTATATAAACCATATCAATTAATTCATTTTTAGGAAAATCCATAACTATTACCTTTATACGTCACTTACTACAACAAATTAAACTATTTTTACTTGCTTAATATCAAAATTTGACAATGCCTATATTTTTGTGTTCTCTTTGCAACTATGATGTTATAGCGTAAGTGTAAAAACAAGGGTAAAAATTGAAAAATTCAAAATAAATTGAAAACTATTAGAAATAGCTATATGACATACTTAATAAAAGTTAGAGGGTTTTGTAAAATCTATCAGAAAAAATAATAATATACAGGGTGTACCATTTAAAAAATTTGAGATTTTTCAATTTAAAATAGTCGAAATGCATAAATTTATTTTGAACACCCTGTAGCATCTAACTCAAATTCTTTACATATATCTTTTTTTTTTCATCTCCGTAGAACGCTTGTACCAATTATGAGCATTACACCTTCAGAAACAATGGCGCTACTGGCAGTTTTTTGCAAAACTGAAAACTAGTATTTTTTAAAAAAAAAAATGAAATATTAGAAAAACTACTAGGTTTAGGTATATAACATTATTATGAAAAAGATTATAAAATTTTACGCAGAGTTTAAAAATAAATTAGAAAATAGGATGTTTCATTTAAAAAAAAACATATGTTTTATCGGGTACACTTTTTTGAAGTACCGTATATACTCAAAAATAATTTTAAACGGTGCACCTTAACATTCCCTAAAACTATTGTATTTAACATTTTTTCGTCATTCCCGAAACAAATGAGATAATGAACTTTACTCTATCGTTGACTAACCCTGTACTTAAGAAAATCAAGGAAACACTGGATGCAAAAAAAGAAACACCGCAAGCACGAGACACTCCACGTACATCAACAGATGTTGGATGGAAAAAATATATAGGTTAAAATAAAGGCTTGGAAAAGAACAACCAGTCATTAAAACAGATATGTCCAACTAAACAAATTGACATAAATTTGTGAAGTAGTGGCTAATAACTCATTATAACTCAACAGCCATCAGGCTATATATGTTACCTAAAATTTACAAGCCTACTTTATCTAAGAGGCCCTATTGTTTCCTCCACTAATAGTCTCATTGGACCCTGGTCTAAATTTATTACGAACATACTAAGATCAGCTTACAATTATGACGATGATTTTTATATTAAGGTTACCCGGCGGTTATGTCATAGTTTTGAGTGGTATCTTTGTTCACTAACTTTCCTCTTGATGTAGTTATAGCGAGTATAAAATTATGAATAAAATCTTAAAATTCATCTTTGTTTCTCACCACTTTCTGTATAATGACACTTATTACAAACAAGTATGTTGCACTCCTATGAGTTCCACTATTTTATCAATATTGGTTCATTGGTTGGATGATTTAATCAGGGTTACCTTGCAGGCTCTACTATATCTACCCTTTGTTAAGAGATACGTCGAGTTAGAAGACAAAAATAGTGTTTCATTTTTGGACATAAAAGTCATTCGCACGATTCACAACACACTTCAGACAGTTTGGTATGGCAAACATATGCCATCCAACAGGTTTGTTAATTTCCACTCCCACCACCCATCAAAACTAACCTGTTCCTGGGTATGAAAAGAATCGCTGAGCAGCTGTCTCACCCCCAACCATAGTCAAACTTCGTTAAATCTACTCTAATCGATCCTGCGTGAAAACCGTTATCTAATCAAAATGATAAATAAATTTCTGTGTAGCACTATGTATAATATCCCGTAAAACCCAGACCTGGAGAACCTATTACTTTACTAACCCAACCAACTTTCCAGACATCTTATTTACAACTAGGCACATCTAATATAATAATGCCATGCTATTTTTCACAAAATATATAGCTTTGCCATATATTGAAAATTTCCCTTTTAAATTGATAAAATGCTTTGATAACTCTTTATTTAAATTTGCAATGTGGCAAGATGAGACTGTTTCGTCTTTATACAGTAAAGTGAAATACCTCTAATACTGAAAGAGAATTATAATGTACTGTATAGGATTTCCAGCAAAAACTGCAATGTATACATTGGCCAAATAGGTATA
>CM032446.1:117125478-117130478 GCA_019049505.1 Pachyrhynchus sulphureomaculatus | reverse complement strand
TACGTAAAGTTCCTTCCACCAAACACTACGTCAATATTACAACCTATGGACCAGGGAGCAATAGCAAACTTCAAAGCTTATTACCATCGCCGCACTTTTAGCCAACTAATTCATGAAACTGACGGGGAAGGAAGACAGTCTATGCGAGAGTGGTGGAAGTCATACAACATTATGAAGTCTATTCACAACATAGAAGAGGCTTGGAAGGAAGTTAAAATGAGTTGTATGAATGGGGTGTGGCGTAATCTTTGGCCAGATGTAGTGGAAGCACCTAGAAGAATTGTCCAGATGCAGAGACAAGTGCTTGAAGACATTGCTGCAATGATTGAGGGGTCTGAACTTGAAGATGTCACGGTAGAAGATCTCGTAGAACTTGTAGCAACGCACGACGATCCTATTAGCAATGAAGATCTGATCGAGTTACAGAATAATCCTATCTACGATGAGGAAGAACAAGTAGAAGAGAAAGTTTTATCTTCAGGGGAAATACAAAATGCACTTTCAAAAATTTATTCAGGTTTGGACATATTGCAGAGTATAGACAATAATGATGACCGTGTCTTGACCGTGTGTCAAACAATTAAAAACAGTGTTGGGTGTTATGAACGTATTTTACAAGAACGTAAACAAAACGTTACCCAAAAGACAATAGATGTATTTTTCCGTAAAAAATAAGAGTATGTATTGCATAAAGTGTTCTTAGAATTAAAGTGATTGATTAAAATGATTTGTATTTTTTTGTATTAAATTTTGACTATGTTTAATCATAAACCTCGATATACGCGAATTTCAGTTAACGCGATTTTTTTCGGAACGTATCCCTCGCGTAAAGCGGGGTATTACTGTATATATATATATATATATATATATATCTGTATATATATATATATATATATATATATATAGATATGTATATATATATATATATATATATATATATATATATATATATATATATATATGTATATATATATATATATATATATATATATATATATATATATATATATATATATATAGATATGTATATATATATATATATATATATATATATATATATATATATATATATATAGATATGTATATATATATATATATATATATATATATATATATATATATATATATATATAGATATGTATATATATATATATATATATATATATGTATATATATATATATATATATATATATATATATATATATATATATATATATAAACTTGCGTGCATAGAAATCGGCCCATTGTAAACTTTTGACTTATACTATATTTTTTAAAAAAAATTATTCATCAGATCAAAAAAAGAAATATGCTGTTTGAAAGACAATTTAATATGCTTTAATGTGAGTATAAATTTACGAAAAGTTATTTCGACTTCCTATGTTTAACATAGTGAAATGAATGCATTAAGCAAATTAAGCTTTTTTATTATTAACATAAATAGGGTTATTGACAATTTAAAACTTAAAACTTAATTTTTGAATAATGGGTATGACCTCCTCTTGCCCTAATAACATCTCTCATACGATTAGGCAAAGATCTAATCAAGTTTGCTATTGTTTCTTGAGGGATGTTAAACCACTGCAACAATAAGCTCTGCGATCGAGTTTGGGGTATGAAGTCTAGCTCGAATTCTTCGTTTTAACTCATCCCATAAATGTTCGATCGGATTTAGATCAGGACTGTATGCTGGCCACTCCATAACCCGAAAACCGACTTCTGCAATGTAATCTTGCACGATTCTTGCGGTGTGCGGCCTTGCATTGTCATGCATAAAGGTAAATTCGTCTCCAATGTAGTCGACGTAAGGTACCACATAAATTGCTAAAATCTCCTCGATATATCTAGCAGCCGTTAAACCTCTTCTTCCGTGAACACGGTCGCCCCTACGAATGAACTCAGGGTCGGTTCGTGCTCCTATAGAAATTGCACCCCAGATCATACAGGAACCACCTCCATAAGCACTCCGCTCTTCAAAGCAGCAATCTGCAAATCGCTCTCTTGGTCTTCGGTACACTTTTCTTCTTCGGTCGCTACCATGGAGGCATATTCTGGTCTCATCTGAGAACAGAACAGATCCCCATTGTTCCAACATCCAATTCAGATGATCTCGTGCAAAACGCAGGCGGGCTTGCCGATAAGCTGGAGTAAGTTTTGGACCAATCGCAGGTGTTTTAGGGGTCAGGTTATTTTCCTGCAGTCTTCGTCTTACTGTCCACTGATTAATAGCCACTCCTCGCACCTCACGGAGCTGTCGTTGCACTTGAACGGCATTAAGGTGACGATTTCTTAATGTTGTTGACACAATAAAGCGGTCATCACGAGCGGTTGTAAATCGCCTTCTGCCTGTTCCAGGTCGCCTATGAAAGGATCCAGTCTCCTCATAACGTTTGCACACTCTTCGAATCGCTGCGCGTGTCATATTCAATTGTCTAGCAACAGCTCGCTGACTAAGTCCATTTTCGATTAAAGCAAAAACTTGGGCGGCTTTTTGTGGTGTAGTATGCATTAAACTAACACACTTAAACACTACTGAGATTATGAAAAACGAATTAATATGCAAATTTCAGTTGCAAACGCAATAATTTTAATATTTGACAAATTTGTTATTTTCGTTACAATCACCACATAAACACGTTTCATTTGTTTACCGGTTGCTACGCATATAAACGATAAGCCTTCTTGATAAATTTATACTCACATTAAATTGTCTTTCAAACAGCATATTTCTTTTTTGATCTGATGAATAATTTAAAAAAAAAAATATAGTTAAAGTCAAAAGTTTACAGTGGGCCGATTTCTATGCACGTTAGTGTATATATATATATATATATATATATATATATATATATATATATATATATAGATATGTATATATATATATATATATATATATATATATATATATATATATATATATATATATATAGAGAGATATGTATATATATATATATATATATATATATATATATATATATATATATATATATATATATATATATATATATATATATGTATATATATATATATATATATATATATATATATATATATATATATATATATATATATATATATAGAGATATGTATAATATATATATATATATATATATATATATATATATATATATATATATATACATATATATATATATATATATATATATATATATATACATATATATATATATATATATATATATATATATATATATATATATATATATATATATATATCCCTGACGTCGAAGAATAACCGTAAAAAAGTGTGAATTTTAGCCCGTTTTTGAATGGAGACAAAAAAAGCGAACTTAATTTAAAAGGTCTTAAATTAAAGCGAATTAAAAATCTAGACAGACATATTTTTCAATTTTTTTATTTTGGGGTAACTACCCCCTATTTTGGAGGTTAAATATGTGAAAATAAATGTGAATGTACACATGTTACAGAAATTTGGTATGCGTATCACTTTCTTTCATGTTTGTTGGATTCTTAGCATGTTAATAATATCTGTATAGAAACGGATTCAGTTTTCGTCTCTAATTATCATGGCTGTTAAATTTCTTTTGTTAAATAGGCACAGAGTTCTTAAGTAATTTTAAATGTGCATAATTTATTGTATATTTAGCTAAATCTTCCGCGAGATTTACTGGAATGAATCAAATTTCAGTTTTTCAATTACAGTTTATCATAAATCAAGCTTTTTTTTATATAAATCTGTTAATTTAATAAGACTTCTTGTCCAACAGGACACTGCAATTTATTGAAAATAACAAAAAAAATATATTTATAATGTGTAATTCGTGAAAATAGGTCAAGAATTTCAATATTTTTAACCCAGTACCGTATAATAAATTAAAAAGCACTCTCTAAAAGGGGGTTACAATAAGAAGGGTATCCTGCTATATATTTATATATTCAACATAAGTCTTTAAGCTGAAAAAAAAATAGAAAGTTAATGAAAATAATACTGACAATACCATGGAATGTAATTCCATGTCTTTAAAAGTTATAGCTGAACTGTAGCCACCCTCTAGAAGGGGGTTGAAATATGACTCCCTTTTGGAGGGTGGTTTTTGATTGACTATACAGTATTGGGTAGAGAATATATAAATAATTAAATTGACATATTTTCATGAATTACAAATAAATATATTTTTTTATTTTCTGTTAAAAACTTATTTATTTTCACCCTTTTAGCCCATAAAATAGGGGATAGTTACTCCTAAATAAAAAAAAATGGAGAAATATGTCCTAGATCTTTAATTAGCTTTAATTTAGGACCTTTTACGTTAAGTTTGCTTTTTTTGTCTCAAAGTTATGGAGGTTGCAAAAACGGGCTCATTTTGCGGTCATTCATTCTGGACTCTCATAGCGTCATGATTTTGTTGGGTCCGTTTTTGAAGAAATATTTTTAAACTAAACCGGTCGTCAATTGGGGATATGCCTGCCTTAAATTTTAATTGTTCTGCAGATTGTTGGCGTTCAGTGCCCTCTTCCATCAATTTTTTTAGGATTCTGAAGTATATTGGTTCTATTGTCGGTATGCAGTACCCTGGTAATATTTTGGATCGTCTTTGGAACATTTTTGCTTCAACTTGTCTAGGTTTATTGATCGGAATATGTTTTGCAAAATATGGTCCATTTTCCGTCAAAAGGGATTTATATTATTGTATCCGCTCCTGATATTATATACTTCATAGATTTGGTGTTTATTTTTCGGCTAATTTTAATAATTTTATAGATTTCCGGGCTTCTGAATATAAACTTCCTTCTATATTTTGGTTTGGTTTACGTAGGTCCATTTTTTGCCCAAGAATAATTTTTTTTTCTTTACTATTTTTATTTTAACCAGTCTATTTGCACACTTATGTTCTTCTTTCGCTTCCAGGTCATTTTTCTTAATTATCTTCCTTCCTTTTTTTTTAAATTGACTTTTCTATCTTTATATCCCACCAATATGGTTTCCTTTTCTATTTTTTATTTATTATATATATAT
>CM032446.1:117107978-117120478 GCA_019049505.1 Pachyrhynchus sulphureomaculatus | reverse complement strand
GTAATAAGCGCACTAACGAACGGACAGACAGACAGACAGACAGACAGACGGACAGAGAAACGTTGCATTTTATATATATTATAGATATAAATTATTATTATTATATAACTTGGCCGAAGAATATATGTATGAATTTAAAAAAAGACACGTAAATCGAATAAGTGGTTCTCGCGTGATAAAGGTACTAATGGACAGACAGAGAGACATTGCATATATATATATATATATATATATATATATATATATATATATATATATATATATATATATATTATAGATTATAGATATTCTCTGCTACATAATATTGTTCCATATTTAATGGTTTAGACTGTCTATTGCAAGAGAACTCGCTAGCGGCAAACTTTTTTCCGACTTCATTCACTATTATCGTCACTGCTCATTCCTTATGCTACCTATCATAATAAAATATAGCCTATAACCTGGCCGGAGAACATATGTATGTTTTTAAAAAAAAAGTACGAAAATCGGATAAGTGGTTCTCCAGTGATAAACGCACTAACGGACAGACAGACAGAGATACGTTGCATTTTATATATATTATAGATGTAATAAAATATATATATCTATAACCTGGTCAGAGAACATATGTATGAATTTAAAAAATCACATAAATCGGATAAGGGGTTCTCGAGGGATAAGCGCACTAACGGACAGACAGAGAGACGTTGCATTTTTATATATATTATAGATATAGATTATTATTATTATTATATAACCTGGCCATAGAATATATATATATATATATATATATATATATATATATATATATATATATATATACATATATGAATTTAAAAAAAGACAGGTAAATCGGATAATGTGTTCTCGCGTGATAAACGCACTAATGGACAGACAGACAGACAGAGAGACCTTGCATTTTATATATATTATAGATTATAGATATTCTCTGCTACATAATATTGTTCCATATTTAATGGTTTAGGCTGTATATTGCAAGGGAATGCGCTAGCGGCAAACTTTTTTCCGACTTCATTCACTATTTTATGTCACTGCTCATTCCCTACGCCATCGTTCAGGTAGATCCTACAATTTTTATAAGACATGTTGAAGAACAAGCCGGTGTAAATCATGAAACCACTCGCAGCATTTTAAGAAAATATAAATTCAGGCTCTACAAATATCAAATAAATCAACATTTATTTCAAACAGATTACCAAAGAAGAATGGATTATTGTAATTGGTTTTTGCAAAGATACCACCCAATTTGGGTCTATTTAATCGTAACAATACTCGATATTGGGCTCAAGAAAATCCTAGAATTATGCGAGAAAGTGCCTATCAAGAAAGATTCGGCTTTAAGGTGTGGTTGGGTATCCTTGGCACAATAATTATTGGTTCTATTATATTTGATGGTGCGTTAAATGGAGAAAGATATTTGGGGTTCATTCAAAATGATGTTGAAGATTTTTTAGAAACTTTACCTTGAAATCGTGGAGACTTTATTTTCCAGCAGGATGGCGCTCCAGCCCACAGTAGTAGAAATATAGTAAACTACTTGAATTAAAGATTTGGTGCAAATTGGTAAGGTACCAATGGACTTAATAAGTGGCCTGCAAGATCGCCACATCTTACGCCTCTTGATTTTTTATATGGAACCCTCTAAAAAAAAAGATTACAAAAATCCACCAACAGACAGAAATGATTTAGAAATGCCCTTAAGAAGAGCAGCAAATCAAATTACTGAAATTCAGTTGGAGAACGTTACGAGAGCCACGGTGAGAAAAACAAAATTGTGTAGGATTAACAACGGGCAGCATATTTTGAACATTTGGAATAAATACCTAGCAAATTTATATCTAGTATAAAATAGTTTTACCTATTTATTTTTATTGTGTTAGTTAAAATATTACTTTTTTCTAATATTAATTAATTACAATCATCGGTGTTGTTGTGTTTTTATTAAATGTTTTGGTTTTATTTTTTTACATTTAAATATTTATGTAATAAATAGGTTTCTTATTTTCTGAAAATAATAATAAATCCAATTGGCGTTAGATAGTTCTGTAATGTATAACTAGGTTAAATAAAAAATATGTGTTCCTATCTTAATTTCGGTGATATTGATCATTATTTAAAGAGAAAATTCTGTAACTGAATGTAAAGCATAACATTTTGTAGGAGCCACTTAGACTCGCCAAAATGGCACGATAAATGGATAATCTTAAATTCTTTCCAAAGTGAGATAAAACGAACAAAAACAATTACTAGTATGGTATATTCGCTATGGCCGTCCAAGTTTAAGAGTTTAAATTAGTTTTTGCCGGTCACCTGTCAAACAAATGTGAACTTGTGATACATCGTTGGAAAGAGAATTTCAAAGCGAATTGAAATTGTTAAAAAAATAAACAGGGTTCCATTAAGGATAAGAAAGTTACAGTCACTTCCAATCAAACCGGAAGTAGTTAAAATATTTCTTAAGTTATAAATAACCCTAATAATGTCCCATTCTGGTATCTAAAAGTGCAAATATGTAACTTTCAAAATAAAAAAATTATAGGGTGTTACGTGTTGGCTGTGTCACCCGGTATATATATGTATGTATGTATATATATATATATATATATATATATATATATATATATATATATATATATATACGAAACTTTTTTGTTACTTTCGTCTCAAAGACTTTTTTAATAAGTTTTTCGTTATTTCAAATAATTTTGAGTAGTATTTTCGAACTGTAGTATAAACTGCTTGTTAAAAATGAATATCTTTTTGTGTATTTTAACCACAGTATGTAATTTCAACAAAGCTTAAATAATTTTAATATTCAAAGTACACAACTGCTTCTTTGTTTGTTTAATTATTCAATAGCTCAACGATTTTGAAAGCAATTTTAAAGATATTTCAAAACCATTTATGAAGAAAGATGGTATAGTTGAAACTATTGGTTTTAATTTTTTTTATATAATCGCTAGATGTTAATAATTTTAACCTGTTTCTTAACATGTGTTTTTACATGAAAATCGATAATTTTCTGTGTTGTAGACATACAAGAGGCACTTAATATATTAAGGGAAATCTATAGAGTAATAAGATTTACTTTCATAAATTATGTGCTTATTGTATGTTTACTAAACAAAAAGTTAATGTTTTTTACGGAGCCTGTTATGAAATAACTTCATTTAATAAAATTAATAATACAAACAGTTTTCCCTAAATCATTCCTTCAATACCTTTGAGAAAATATGGAGAATTAAAAAAAAAATCTGATGATCACATGATTTCTTAATATTATTGTGGTAAATTTTATGTTCCTGATAAAAAATTAACCAGTTACAATTTCCACAAGGTCAGTTAAGTTCTGTATTAATTGTTTATTAATTGTTTGTTAAAAAGAGGTAGCTTGTAGCACTATGTTGCTAGTGTCCTTTCGACTTTCAACTAGGGGGGCCGATATTTGATGTATTGAGAGCCATCTCCAATAAACAGAGTTCAGCTGTACTGTACGTCAAGGTTCTTGGTAAACAGGAAATGTAAAAATTAAAAGCTAAACCAGTTATATTCATTGAATAATCTACGGTAATACGGTTCGGATCACATGTTGAACTATTAGTACTACTTTTACTAATATTACTATCAATCATATTATTCTCGTACTACATAATATGAAACAGAGTGTTTGTTTGGATTAAACCGTGCTAAATAGAAGTTACTTCCGTCGTTTCGCCTATGATTGCACGAAACATATTTGCACTTCGATATTAGAATAGTGAATGTCGGCATAGTGGTGTGTTCACTATTTACCCCACTAACAAATAGTTCTAAAATAATTCTTGAGTTAGAATTTCTTACACTAAAGAATAGTTAGTAGATAGTAATTGACGCATTACCACCCTATATTTTAAATTATATTCCCTTAATAGTGAGATATTAATAAAAAAGTTAAACAGAGAGAGGACTTTCATTAAAATTGCAACCAATAACAATATTTTTAATTTCCTCGGCCCAAGAACATTGAAAATAACGTATAACACGATACATAGGAACCAACTCCTCAGATCCTCTATAATAAATAAATATACTTAAAGCTTGTTCATTATTACAATTATAAACTAGGAAAAGTTCTCATAATACTTTTGAAATTATACAAAATTTATCGACCATCATCCCTTTTAGCTATTTTCCTTGCAATAATATTGTTTAAAAATGATATTATACATATGCCAAATTTGAAGTCAATATCGCATTTCTTCCTAGAATTATCGAATCTAGCGAAACACAAAAATCTCGAAGGGTGATTTTTGTTTTACGAATTACTTTACCATTTAAAGATTCGTCAATTCCAAGAATCGTAAAAAGAACATGTTACACGACCTATACGTAGTAACACTTTTAACTCTTTCCCTACCTCGTTAACTCCTTACATGTTTGACCATAAACAATTGAGAATACCAAAGATATTGAGGCTCTGCTCTAAACATGCATCGAATCCAGAAGATAGCTAGTTGGGGACTCCGAATTCTCCAAAAATTTGTTTGACTCTATCATAAATAATAATACTTTCAAGAAAAGTGTTCAATGGATATAACTCTCATGATTCGGCTTAGAGCGGTGTATAATAGAAATATACGTAGCGCATCACATCCTTGTGAGGTCCAGCTTGTCACTTCTCATACTACCTTCCCTAAGAGCGCTCTAATATGGAGAAATTCATCTCTAGAATGGACCTAGAGAATTTAAGACAAACTTGAATTGCTACTTCCGCGCATGTGCTGTTTTTGTAGCTATCGCGGGATCTCCCTGCAGCTCGACTTTAGTGACAGTGACAGTACACATTTAAGCCTTAACTCGACATTAATAAACCTACCCTCTCGGTTCTTCGTGTATAATTTTGAATGAAAATTCTGTTTTTGTGAAATTGAAATTGAAGTACTTATGTGTATGTTACTAGTTGGTACAATAAATCAATTCTGATGTCCATACCCAGATATTTTCCATAGAATTTACAACATAAAATATGCTTACAATAAATAGTAGCATATTCCATATTAAAAAAAAAACATCGTTGACCTCAGATTTCATGACGACGTCTAAATTTTGAACAAGTTTTATAACTTGTACTGGTGGGTAACTGAGTTCATGTAGATGGTTGTTTATTTTAGTCAATTTATGAATAACTATTGTATTTTAATTTTGTAGGATTGGATAAAGTACAATCAGTTTTTAAACAACTAATGAGGGACTGGAGTTCATTGGGTGCTGCCGAGAGAAGACAATGTTATGAACCAATCATTGAGGAAATACTTCTGAACTATCCGGAAGACACGTTTGACAGAAGCGAAATCCAAGTTTTGGTTCCAGGTGCTGGCTTAGGTAGACTGGCCTTTGAAATAGCTTCCAGAGGTTTTAGGTGCCAAGGAAATGAGTTTAATCTATTTATGTTAATTGTTTCCTTTTATGTCCTTAATCTTTGCCAAAATGTCGATGAATACTTAATATATCCTTGGATACATCAATATTGTAATAATCACAGTGTTGATGATCAGATGACTAGTGCCAGGTAAGTCATACGTTATTGGTATTAATTAAGATTGTGGGTGAAAAGTTTTAGAATTTTGTTTATCACTACGCGGAATTTTCGTTTTTCTCAAAAAATCTTTATTTATTCACGTATATTAATTTCAAAATATTCCCCACCAGATACAATATATTTATGAGAACGCTTTTTTCAATCTTCGTAGTACTTCGGGAACTTAATTTTCGATATGGCGTGTCACTTTTTTAGCGATTCTTTCTTTATCTCCTTAATATTAGAAAAACGTCGTACTTTCATATTTTATAATAGGAAGAAATCCCAAGGGGCCATGTTCGGCGAATACGAAGGCAACGATGTTTTTGGCCAAAAAACTACGAACAAGCAGTGAAGTCTGAGCAGATGCATTATCGCGCAATTACCATGAGTTGTTTCACTACAAATCCGACTCATTTTTTCGGTTTGCTTCATGCAACAGCGTAGAACTTCCAGGTAGTACTCCCTATTGACCATATAACCTGGTGGTAAGAACACCTAGTAAACTGTGTCCTTAAAATTGTAGAAAACAATGTGCACTTTACATTCGATCTAACTTGACGAGCTTTTTTTCGGTCTTGGCTCATCAGGAAGCTTCATGGGACCATTTAGCATTATTTTCAACCTCATATCTATACACCCATGTTTCGTCATCAGTTAGGACCCGTTTGAGCAGTTCTGGATCGTGGTTGACTTCATTCAGCAACTCCTGAGCATTTGGCAGTGCTTTTGGTCGAAATTCAACAATTTCGAAACAAACTTTGCTGTCACACGTCTCATGCCCAAAACATTGGAAAAAAATTGCTTGGCATGGACCAAATGATATACCAATATCATCAGCAACCTCTTTGATAATGAGTCGGCGATTATCCATAATCATTTTTTCACTTTTTCGACGTTGTCATCAGTTGTTGATGTGCTGGGACATCCAGAGCACTCGTCATCTTCAGTATTTTCACGGTCCGCTTGGAAACATTTGTACCACTTGCAAACGCTTGTTTTATTGATAGGAGATTCGCGAAAAGCAATGTTTAACATTTCCAATACGGTGCTGCACTTTATTCCATTCTTAAAGCATAATTTAATGCAAATTCTTTGTTCCATTTTTTCTATGAGTAAAAAATCGCACTAGTAACCTTTTTGACCGCCAGCAATAAACTAAGCATCCAATATGGCCGCTACTGTCAAAATACATCAGGGACAAGTGTACCAACAGAACAAAAAACAAATTTGGGACTTCTACAGTTCGGGAAATTCTAAAATTCTGCGTATTTTTTGATTTGATTACCTTGCAGCTTCTGAAGAAATCTGCTTTATCAGGAGCGATGATTGACTGTAAAGAGAGATTCGGCGTCGAAGCTGACTAAAATATCGTCGGGGTCGAGTTTATCTTCCGTAAGTGGTACAAGATGAAAAGAGTTTAAGATAAAACTACCTGTTTAGCCGGTGAAAGCTTTTAAGACAGAAGCACTTGGCAAGAGAAATCTGTGGAAGAGCCAATGATACTGACAATTGGGCGAAAACGGTTGTTTGGTTTGTAAACTTTCTAAAGCCCATAGACGCGTAAAATTTCGCAGTCTTTGGGTGTAACGCTCTTTTTGGGGTCGTCTGCAAATGACGATATCTTAATTGCTGAGTTGATTGATTCTTCTAGTACATGTGTTGGATCTTTCTTTAGGGCACAGTATGAGCCGTCAGATAGAATTTTTTGAATTTCAAATTCAGGTCCGACTTGAGGGATTTCAGTGCCAGGGATTTTGATTTTGCGATGTTTGTGGTGAGTGGCTTAGCCTTTCTGAGCATTTTAGCTGTTTCGAGACGAGCTTCATTTGCAGCTTGTGAAGAAATTCTGTTGATAATACTTTCCACATTAGAAATTATTTCTTCCCTCGAAATTTTGAGGGGAGTCAATACGAAGTTGTAGCTTTTGAATGAGAGATATTTCTGAAAGAGTGTCTTCTGTAGCAAAATTTTATTAAACCAATCTAATTTTACTAAACATTTATAAAAATTCCCAAGTTGTTCGCCGATTAAATTTTCAGATGTATGAACTGATATTAACGACAAACCTGTTTAGTTTAACCAAATAATAGCTGTCCCTGATGGTAAGCATTTTAGAGAAGAAATATGTAATTATTTAAATATCAAGTGTGTTAGGATAATGCAAAATGAACCAATTCCTTTAAGTTTAGATATACCTATGGAGTTTTTATCGAAATTAATACAATGGAAGAACTATTACCACAGAACAAATTTGAAATCGTCCTTCTCTTTTATGTGGTGTACTGCGAGTTCCCTTTTGTGTTTAACAAACATGTGACTATTTTAAACATTTACTTTAGGCCCTACTAAGTCCATTTTTAAAGTGGGGTAGCTTTTTGTAAATACTTTTATTTAAGTTCTATTAAGCTAAGTGGCATTATCTAGTGAGTACTCCAGTTTACAGACCTAAACATTGTATGTAATTTTTAAGAGAATATAAACCTACGTCTCAGGTAGCGTAGCCAAGGGAGTGACAAAATCTTTTAAATAAGGAAGTGCGTTAATAACATTTACCACGATACAATTTTTCACCAAACGGTACGTCAACATTTAAGTTGACTATCCCTTTACCCTAGCAGCATATAGTATTGGTTCGTATAATTTAAAAAGGTCGGTCATTTTAGATAGTTAACTGTTTTAACCCTATATTATCTATTAGTGTCGTAGAAAGTATGATTTTTTTGATGTCATTTCGGATTTTTTGTAGATTATTTTTTATATAATCGTCTATATAGAGTCTTTCTTCTTTTATCTACTAGTAGAGGAATTCAATTTATAAGCTGATAATCGCGTTAACGCTACTACAGTTTCTGAAAAGACATCGACGGACTCTTTGAGTTTCGCGAAATTATGTCAGCAAATAATGGACATCTACTTACATGTCATCACGTATCCCTCCCGTATGCAATTTTTGGCTATAGCCGTACTCTAAATTATTATTTTTTTTAAATACTTTTTTACCTTATATTTTTAATACTAATTTGATACCTCGATGAACAAGCATTCTCTAGTTTAAAAATTAAAACATTCATGTGTATTCAAATAGGATTTTTAGCCTCGGGTAAAATGAGGAAACAGGGAAATGTCAGAGAATTCATGTTCAATAATTTTATTTTTAAAACTAATCAATTAAAATTAATAAATCATCTACGGAAGCCATATATTAATGATGTCTTTCCTTAGAGACAATTTCAATAAGCTTTTCTAAATAATAATTATCGTGTTATGTCGAGTTCGCTAAGAGTAATTTTTTGCTGTGACTGAGTCCATCCAAATTTAAATCCTTTCGAATTGAGTAAGTAGATATTTGTACTCTATGTCTAGCTACAAACAATATACTTCCTGCAGTTTATTGCTTTGGAGTAAGAGAACTCGTTAATGTGGGAATGACAGCATTTTTGTGTTTTTTTAAGAAGAGTACTTCATGTTAAAAAATGCAGTATACAGTAAGTTGGATAATATATATTCGAGTGAAAAGATTCCACATATGGATAATTTTAGTGATACTAAAATAAGATGCCTCTTCAACATCAGAATTGGATCAATACGTAACGGTAATTAGAAGTATATTCCCCGATATTATTGCATTCTGTAGAAAATCGCATTTTTGGATTCTGCAATTTCTTATAGACTTGTGTAAAAAAAATGTATAATTAAATTTGTCCAATAACATTTTATTTACTCCTTGTCGTGTCGAGGAATTTGTGTATAAACTATCATCAGAATCAATGATAATGAATTCCCTGTCAATAAATCACTGGGAATCCTGTCAAATGGGCTAGTTTTGTTTAAAAAATGGGGAGAAACCGTAGGTAATAAACTCTAAAAAGAACTATAAACTGTCGCCGGTCTTTTCGCCTACGTTTAAAACCGTTTGCTCAATCACATTTTCTGTTGTATGTGTGCTTTTGTATTTGCTATATATTTACAGTATTTTTTTATCGATTTGTATAATTTTAATTTTGAATCAATAAAATTTAGGGTTTGCCGATACTGTCGATATGTGTCACGACACAACGACAAATTTATCATAATATTAAGTGACAATTTTTTAAACAATTATCACCTAAAACACACTGTGTTTTAAAATATTTTGAATTGACGTCAGTCTGTCCAAGTAATTTATGACAAAGTCCCTGATGTATACGTAATAATGAGCTATTACGTATTAGCAATACCAGCATAAACTTTTATGCCAGTATCCGACTGTAATAATAACTTCTATAATAGCAACTGACAAAATATTACGAATACGTAGAAATTTTTATAATAGTTTACTTCTAACTATTAGAAAAGCTTTTTGTTCACACGTAATAATTTACGTCAAATGCTAGTAAAACAGTGACTTCTTATACATGTCAGTTGTGTCAGAGTGAGTTTAATAGAACCGACCATTATACCATCTGGCCATGACTTTATATTTAATAAAGTCTCTTGCAGTGTATAATCGATTCAGCTTACAGGTAAGTACTTGACGAAAAATTTTGCAGTAATAACAGGCCGTTGAATCATAGTGCTGGCCACATAATAATGGTGGTACACTATTTGCTCCTAGGAATACCAGTCGTACTTGATATCTCCCTAAGCGTGTTAACGTTATAAATCTTACTATACTTTTTGGTTTGACAGTCTCATTATATTTTCGCTGTTAAATACATAGCTCGTATGTTTTTTAGATCAGTCAAAACTTAATTTCACTATTACAAATTATACTTGGAGTACATATTTTTTTAAGTACAGTACATTTTTCTTCACTATTAATGAAATCCCAAATAAATTTGACGAAATGCTTTCCTTTTTTTATATAGTTAAACATATTAGTCAACACCGTATGAGGAGATGAAAAAAAATCAGTTCTGTTCGTGGCAAGAAAACATGAACAATAATTCACTCTTTCTACTTGTATGTATTAGTACGAAGACTGCCTTAAAAATTCGAGATATTGCCTTTAAACCTATTTCGGTATATTTTTCGGTAACATAGGAAAAATATACTCAAAAAAAAATTTGCTCTAAAGATTTCCTGATATTTCAGAATTACATTTATTATACTAAAAATGAACCATATTATTAATTATCACAACATTTTGAAAATAAGAATTGACATTTCGTGATATTTCCGCGATTGTTTTTTATCGTAGTTACCTACTACTACCATATATTTGACATATTGTACTGTACTGATTTATTCATCTCTAGTAACCTTTTAAAATACCCGTTATGAAGTTTGATTTTGCGACATTTTAGTCTATCAAAATAGATAATATTTTAAAATTGGCGGCACAGTTTGAATGTCAAATCCAAAGGTGAAAAGGTAAGTAAAATAAGTGTATTAGTTAAAGCGTTGGTTTAGCATTAATCAAATTTTTACTATTTTCAGAATCCATTTAGGGCAAGCCTGTACCAGAACCAAAGTTTAGATATTTTATTTCTTTCTGTAATTAATTTTGAAGTATTTTATGGCAATTATTTTATGTTCTAATGTGAAACTACATTACACCAAAATTTAAATTAAACATTTGTTTACATTGACACATTTTGCTTTCCTATTACAAAAATGCCGTTGATTTTTACATTTTAAGTCAAGTTCAAAGTAGAAAATTAAAATGCCGGGAAGTCTGTATATTTTTTTATCATTTAAAAAGTGATATTTTTTAAATTTTGACAACTTACTCTTTTGAAATAACATATGTTTCTGTCTTTGTTTTTCATTTTCTACTCAAAATACTAATTTTCTCAGTTATACCATCGGTATCTCACCACCACAAACAGCAATCAAAAGAGTTTCAGATTTACGCTACTGCGTCGATCCCAAATATCTCACATCGACAAACAGTCGTTATAAAAGTAGCAAATTTACTCTACTGCGCTGAGACGGACATGATCACAACTAGCGTTGCTCCGGCAAGACACACTACTTTCAAGACGTGGTCACTGTCGCGCACAGATCCATTTTATTCGTCGAATGTGAAAGTTAGAACACGCATCATGTGCGTACGAACGCAGTTTTTCACTTATAAAGGGTAACTTTTTACAGCACATGAATGTATTTTATTCGTCGAGTATAATGGACGGTAGGTTAAACTGGGGGTTACCTAAACTTTAAGATATTGAAGGAGTAGCTAGTAACAGCTTGTTTTTGCTTAGACCTTCAGGCTGTCAAAGTATAAAATGTCACTTTTCAGATGCTATATATCTAAGTATACTTTATGTTACGTAGGGTGTGTTAGCGATTGACGTTACAATTCGTATATATATATATATATATATATATATATATATATATATATATATATATAAAAAAATATATATGTATATATACATATATATATATATATATATATATATATATATATATATATATATATATATATATATATATATATATATATATATATATATATATATATATATATATATATATATATATATATATATATATATATATATATATATATATATATATATATATATATATATACACGTCCTAAATTTTATTGTGATCCGTTCCTTTTATTGACGTTTCGGCACAGTTTGCCTGTCTCAAATTTTTTTTTTTTTTTTGTCGGGTTTGGCTTGAACGTAGATGTTTAGGTTAATATTTATCTTTGCCCATTTCACTGAATCACAACGTACTCTGTTTTTCATTTTTCGTTACACGTTAATTAGTTTTCATTGTCATTTACTTTATTTTAATTTAAAAATGGGACGAACACAACATGTAGACTGCATTTATAGTACTGCCATATATATGGATATATATGTATATATGTGTATATATATATATATATATATATATATATATATATATATATATATATATATATATATAAAGGGTGATTCATTTAGAGGTACTTTTTGTGATGGGGATTTAATTGCAGATTGCGCATGCGTCGTGTCAA
>CM032446.1:117075478-117102978 GCA_019049505.1 Pachyrhynchus sulphureomaculatus | reverse complement strand
TTAAAATTTCATATATTTAAATTTAAAATAATTAATAATAATAATAAATATTAATAATTTAAACTTAAAATATTTAAAAATTTCACTTACGTAGCAAAAGTAATATTTGGAGTGTTTTTCTCCAAGATTCTTACCGTGTCTACGATTTGACAAAAATTAGCCTTACCTGACCCCGATTCGATCAAATGAGAAAAAAGGTTGTGACTTTTCATCAAAATTGCCTCGTGGAGTTAATTAGTATTTGTTTGTTATTATTATTATTTTTGTTATATTTGTAAGCTTATGGACATAAATCTCTGGATTTATTCACTTGTATTTTAGTGTGGGGTTGGTGTATCTCAATTTAGTGTTAGATAGTTGTGAATTTTATTTCAGTAGCAAGTTAGAGCTTAGTTACGATTTTAATTAACGCCTTTAGTTTAACTTCTGGAGAAAAGAAATCTGTCGAGGTGGGCAACTCGAGGATCCGTCGATTTTATAGACTGCCAATAAATTAGTAAAATCAATATACCACTGCATCTAATCGTCAGTGCAATAGATTCTTTAACATATGAAATAGCTAAATATCTTACATATCTCCTAGATTCTAGTTCATTTATTAACAATTCACAACATTTCATTGAATGGTTAAAAACTATAAAGTTGAACACTGGAGATATATTAAATATGAACAATTTACTATGTTAGCTTATCACTTTAATATTAAAATTCTACATGACTGCAGTTTCGTGGGTTTGCTACATTTTGAATAAAAAAAGGATAACGATATACCACTCCTTAACGAACAATTCTTCTTCTTAAAGTACCTATGTTGGCAATCCTTCTGGCTATTATTACTTTATCCACTGCAGTTCTCAAAAGTCCGGTAGTATTTGTTGACCAATTTCGCAGATTCTTTAGCCAGGAGATGTGTCTGCGTCCAGGTCCCCTTTTTGCAAAAACCTTTCCTGGGAATATTTGCTGTAGTAATCCATATCTGTGGGAATTTCTCATTATGTGTCCTAAATACTCCCATTTTCCTCCTTTAATAGTTTCCATAATTTCCAGTTTGTTGTTCATGCGACGTAGACATCCTCGTTGGTAATATGGTCAGTAAAACAAATTCTCAAAATACTGCGATAAAGCCATAATTTAAAAGCTTCAAGTTTCTTAGAAGTGGCTTCATTCAGCGTCTAAGATTCCACATCGTAAAGAAGGACACTGAGGACATAACATCTTGGGGTCTTATTTTTGTGATTAATTTTGTTACTAAACTTTTAAAAAGTGATCTCATTTTGAGGAACACTGCTCTAGCATTTTCGATACGGCAACGAATTTCCTGCGAGTATTGTATATGTTGTATTTGTTGATTGTTAACCATCAACAAGGTAGCAGGAACCGGAGACTTGCTGATTACCATGTACTTTGTTTTGCTGATATTAACTTCGAGGCCGTATCGATTACTGACTTCGTTTATTTTTGTCATAAGATATTGTAGACCTTTTGTCAGCCATAACCGCCATATCGTCAGCATAACGAATATTATTTATTCGCTCTCCATTAAGCAGTATACCTTCATCAGCCTCTTCCAGTGCCTCTCTGAAGATTTGCTCAGACTATATAATAAACAATAGTGAAGACAAGACACAACCCTGCCTTAATCCACACTCAATCGATATTGCTTCTGAACGCTCCCCTTCTGCCTAAATAAATGCCATTTGGTTCCAATAGAGGTTGCTAATAATCCGCAGATCTTTTCCATCTAGCCCAAAGTCTTTCAGAATTCCTGCCATTTTGTGATGTTGGACTCTATTAAAGACCTTATGGTAGCCGATCAGGCACAGATATACGTCACAAGTTACGTCTCTACATCGCTGAATCAAAGCCTTCATAGAAAATAAGGCCTCTCTGGTTCTCATGGCATGAAAGCCAAATTGTGTAGCTGACATGTTTTCTTCACACAACTTGTATATTCTTTTGTAAATGATTTTTCAGAAATGTTTTTAAAAGATGGCTTATGAGGTTAATTGTTCGATATTTTCCGCAATTTTTAGCGCCTGCATTTATTGGAATCGTTATAAACTCAGACTTTAACAAGCTTTCTGGTATTCTGCCTAAATTATAGATTTTATTGTAGATCATCGTAAGCCACTTAATCCCATCCTCATCTAAGAGCTTAAGATACTCCCCGTGAAATTTATCGGAACCGGTAGCTTTTCCATTTTTTAGTTGATTTATTGTAATGCGCATTTCATCAGTGGTAATACAGGGCCCAAACAAGTCTATTGAGCATTTTGGTCAAACAATTAGAATTTCAAAATTCCCACTATTTGGCCTATTATCAAATTTAAGTTTTATTACCTGAAAAAATCCAAATGTATTGTTCATAATATTAGGTACCTGTATAGCCCTTATAAAAAGGATGTATCTGAATTTCTTAGTTATTGTGTTTGAAAATGTAACGCAACTGCAGTCATATAGACATTTAATAATAAAGTAATAAGTTAACAAATTAAATTGTTCTTATTCAATATTTATGTTACATCTGAAAGTAATGGATAAATCCATCAATAACACTGGGGATATTCTGGTCAATTTTCAGGCTGAATTACAAGGGGTAAGTTACATTCAAATGTTCCCATTAATGTAACTTACCCCTTGTCTACATATTTCTTTTTTCAAGGAACATTTTATAACCAAACTTCAGAATATGCCGTGGATTCTCGGTAATCTCCTGTAGTGATAAATATTTTTATAAAAGCGTTTGAAGAAAGTACTTCGAACTCAGCTACTCTAACAACCAGAAAATTGGTGCAGATATGTTACCAATACAATTGATTTTTGATTTGCCTCAGTCAGGAACATTCAAATATAAAATTTATAATGGAAATTGAGCCACATGGTACCATTCCTTTTCTAGATGTGCTGGTACAAAGGAAAAAGCGACATCCTTTGACATTCGCTCTACAGAAGCCAACTCATACCAATAAATATCTGAAGACAATACACACTATCATCCATCCCAAAAACTTTTTGTTATCAACTCGCTAGTATTTGGATCTTTATCAATAACACAGGTATACAAGAAAAAATTCTCAGTCTTTTAAGTGAGACACGTGTTTTCTTAAGTTTTTTTTTATACTGAATCCAAAAAATCATAAAAAAAGACAGCCACTATAAGATTTTTTCAGAAAACACACTTAAAGTTGCCAAAAGTCCCTTTTAATAAATAAAATGTAAAACTGTACAATCATTAAAATTATGCAATAAAACTATTATTTCGGACATCTTCAAATGTTCTGAATCTACATTTATCATAAACTTAAAAATATTAGGTTTTAGTGTTGATGTTTAACAAAAAACAAGTATGCATCACGTTTAACTAAGCTAGGTAGCAAAATGATGTTTAAAATAAATTTGTGTGCAACCGCTAAATTAAAAAAATGTTTTTAATTTTTATTAATATTGAACAAAACGCTCGCTCAGTCACTCACTCACTCACACACACACCCACTCACTGACTTACTTACTCACTACTTACTAACTCCCTCACTACCACTCACATTCCCCAATCACCAATCAATCTATCCACAAAATTGACTTCTAAAACTGTCGAGGGATATACATCAGACTGCAAACTTTTGTTCCTAAATAGTAAACATATTTTTTTTCAACACTAAACACTATTCCTCATGTTTTGATATCAAATTCTAATTTGAAACTTAAAAAACGACTAGAAATGATAGTTATGTTCAAAAAAAAAATCTTGTTTAGCTGTTGCATTTATTTACTTAAAAAAGCATTTTACCAACCATATAACACCCCTGTAAGTGTTTAAAGCTAATTTTTTGTTGAAACTAAACATAAAACTTCAGGATTAAGAACTTCAAAAAACACTGGAAATAATAGGTTTGTTTAATATTAATAAAATTAATTAATCATTTAGCGGTTGCACATATTTATTAATATTTATATTAAGCATTGTTACGTAGCTTAGTTAAAGGTGGTGTATGCGTGTTTTTTGTTAAACATGAAACTAAAACCTTATATTTTTAAGTTTTTATCATAAATGTAGATTCAGAATATTTAAAGATGTCCGAAATAATAGTTTTACTCCATAATTTTAATGACAGTTCTACATTCTATTTATTAAAATGGATTTTTGGTAACTTTAAGTGTGTTTTCTGAAAAAAACCTCACGATAGATGTCTTTTTTTTTTGTTTTTTTTTGTATTCAACATAAAAAAATACTTAAGAAAATACGTGTCTCACTTAAAAGACAGAGATTTGTTTTTATTTTGTATACCTGTAACATACTATCTCATGTAATGGATATTGCAGTGACGATATTAAACGTTCATTTAACCGCCTTAAAAACAAAATAGCCAAATTACTTAAAAGATTCAGCTTTCGCACAATCTTTAACACTTAAAATTGGAGAATACTTGAGATCCTCAAAAGACACAATTCTTTTACAAAACTGTGTATAAAATTCCCTGTTCGTGAGGTCCGGTGTATGTAGGAGAAACTGGAATGAAGGAACATTAAAGATGTATCAAAACAAAACAAATTATACATTCAGCTGTAACTGTACATCAATACTCTACATGTTATATGATCAGTATAAGAGAAACCAAAATTCTTCTTTCTGTCTCCAGTTTCTGTAAACGAAAGTTAAGGGAATCAATCAAAATTTACAAATACAGTAACCCCATAAATAGAGACTCGGATTACGGTCTGCTTCACACGTACACTGGTTCACGGTTCAGTGAACACCAGTGGGGTATTAGTAGTTGAGTTTTGCTTCTTCGAGCTTATTCTGTCGTCTAATCTCAAAGATTATAAATCTCTAAAGATTTATCGTGCAGTCGTAGGTGAAACGTCAGAAAGTTACTCCAAATTAACACGGACTAGTTCCAAGAACCACGATTTCTTATCACTAGTGATTATTCTAATTTCTACTGTCTGTAGACAGATTAATTAAGTTTTAAGTATTGGTCGGTAGCTGTTAACTATTGTCAATGCAATACAAATAATCAGTTGATTTAAATCTTGGACTAACAAATCCAACATCACCTGACCTAATTTAGCAGTGAATTTGACCTTTTCAAAAATTTGTTGTGTTATTGGCCTTTTTGCATCCTTTTCAAATATTCACCTTCGTTTGCGTTCATTATGCATGTTAGTTCAGGTTGCATTTATTTTACTAAAAATATTTGGGTAGAATCTTAGTAAATCACAGATAAACGAGCCTAAAGTTATTTTTAGTCCAGTATTTCTAAATTGAACTAATTTATGGACGGATTAACGTTCTGGTAATTCTGAATTAATTTATTTATACTTCATCAATAGATTAGTATAAGGTAATCTGGTAAATCTACATTAAACTGAATATATGTTATAATCACAGATATAGAAATTACCACGAACAGTGGTAATTATCCAAATGATAAACAAATAAATTATTTCTAATTATATTTTAAATATGCCAGGTAATCTGATCTAAAATATTTTATGTCCTACATACATATTTTAGGGCTATAACTTCGGTATTCCTTTTTTTTGTCTTTTAAGCAACATTTGGCCGGAGTTTAAAATTCAGTTATTTGAATTTAGTGGTCAGATATTTAATTTGTTATTAAATTTTAAAACTATCAATTTTATTTTTAAGCAAATGTACTAAAAATGTTTGGTTCCACGGTGCTCATAATCTGATGCTTAAAATATATATTTTTGGTGTTGATATGAAATTATTTTGATCGTTCTTTTGGCAATAATTCAGTGGCCATTTCAATACCAATCTGTAAATATCAATATAAAAACTCTCAATTGATTTCCCCAAGGAGAATCGTCTATTTTGGTGGTAAATTTTACATCGCATGTTAATGTTACTTTAACATTTATTTGTATTTTAAAAGCCCTTAAAATTTAAAAAAAAAAATAAAGATTCCAATAAAACACTGTTGTCTCTCTCTCTGTATTTCAAATTATACCTGATAATTACTAACATGTTATTTAACTGATTGACTAAAAAGGTATAACTTTAAAACTAGTCTGATTTGACAAGGGGGGTTTAAACAGATAAAGTACCAGTGTGTCATCTAAAGTTATAATTATGTAAATTTCAAGACCACACAATTTCTTTTCATTTATAATTAAACCATTAAAAATTAAATGTTATGTTAAAATTCTAAAGACCATGATATTTTCTGTCTGTTCTAAAGCCTTCACTTTCGAATATTTTATTGCTTTTTTATAAAAACGTTTATTTGATTATATTTTTCTAATATTACATTGTCAAAAACAAAAGTCAACTGGCTAGCTAAAGGCCTTAGATTCCGTGGCAACTAGGTGTAACCTCTAGACCTGCATCCGCTGTATATGTCACTTTTGACTTGATACACAGGGATGGACTAAACAATGTTTTATTAGAAAACTAACTAGAATTTTTATTTATTGTATGGAGTTTCTCCAACAAAAAAGCTAATATGATAAATTTTTAGTACTTCAAATTCTGTCTCAACCTTCTTTTAAACTTAATATATTACCTATTAAAAATATTTCACCTGATGGAAATTAGAAGATACTCTCAAATATTTTCGTAACTTAAAATCCCGAAAATGTCAAGAATAAGATTTGAAATTGTTTCTACAGGTTAATACAATTATAATGGTTAATCATAATTTACTTGTTTTTTACCGTGACGTCAGAGTAATATTTCAATTGGAGGTAATATTTAGTTCGTATGTATATATATATATATATATATTATATATATATATATATATATATATATATATATATACATATATATATACATATATATATATACATATATATATATATATATATATATATATATATATATATATATATATATATATATATATATTAGTTTATAAGACAACGCATTTAAATACCTAAGAGATTGAAATATTCAGGGGTTTAGATAGGTTCATCATCATCAGCTATTTAGTCCATGGTCTAACATAAGCCGCCCCATCCTCCTCGGTTTGGCCCTTGTTTAACCAGTTGTATCCCACTGGTCTTTTGATGTTGTTAGACCATCGGGTTTGCGAGTGTCCTCTACTTCTTTTCTCATTCTAGGGCTTCCAGTGGATTACCTTATGGGTCCATCGATTATCAGAGACTCTTGCGATATGACCCACCCATCTCCACTTCAACCTGCTTACCCTCTCAGCTACATCCGTTATCTTGGACCTTCCTCGAATTTCTTCATGAGTCAGCCCATCCTCAATCATATTCCCAACATCCTTCTTTCCATCGCTCGTTGAGCTACTTGTAGGCGATTTATAATGTCTTGATTTAAAGCCCACGTTTCCGTTCCGTATATCAATACTGGCAACATGCATTGATCAAATGTATTCCCTTTAGTGTATTTGGGATATTGGAAAGGAAGATGTTCCGCAATCTGCCAAATGCCGACCAAGCCAATGATATTCTCCTTGATAGATCCGCTTTCAAGTTTTCCTTGGATATTACTATTTTTTGTCCGAGATATACGTATGAATCCGTTCTTGTGATTTTCGCGTTTTCAATGTTCAGTTCTGCTTTTTATCATAGTCACCATTTGTCATGAACATGGTTTTGGCGATGTTTATCTTCAGACCAATCTTTCTGTACTTGTTAAGTTCGTTCAACATTTCTTCCAATTCTTCTTTGTTGTTGATATAAGCACAGTATCATCCGGGAATCGCAAATGATTGAATTGCTCTCCTCCTATATTTATACCCTTACTTGTCCATGGAAGTTGTTTGAAAAGATCGTTTAGCGCCAACGTAAACAATTTCGGCGAAATGGTGTTACTTAGACTATTTAATGTTGCCCAGATTTCAAGGGAGTCAAACGCTTTCTCGTAATCCACAAAGGCCACCCAAATCTAATTATACTCGTTTGACTTTTCTATTAAGATTCTTAATACTTGAAGGTGGTTCAGCATACTAAAGCCTTTTCTAAATCTAGCTTGTTCTCTACGTTGGTAAGCGTCTAATTTCTTTGTGAGTCTTGCAGTTAATATTTTCATAAATAACTTGTACATTACGGATAGTAGGCTGATTGGTCTATAGTTGGTTAATTTAGACTTATCTAATTTTTTTGAAAAGCAAGACTACCACAGCATTATCTCATTCTCGAGGTACATCGCACATATCGAGACACTTATTATACAATATAACTAACATTCGTAATATGGGCTCTCCGCCCTGTTGCAACATTTCGACAAGTTAGCCGTCTTCACCTGCTGCTCTTCCTCTTGCCATTTTATTTAAAGAGTATTGTATTTCGTATTTGGTGATGTTGGGAATATTTTCGGATCCTTCATTCATTACTCGTATTCGAACTGACTCGCTCTTGTCTGGTGGTGGTTTAGCTTTACTCTCATAAAGGTCCTTGTAGAGTCGCTCTATATTCATTCGTGGTTCATTCGTTTGAGTTATTATTTGGTTGTTCTCATCTACTAATTTTGTTATTTGTAGTTGTCCTTCATTTAATGATCTTTGTAAAAGTTTCTTCTTGTTCTCCAGAGTTTCTTCAATTTTCTCATTGTTATAGTTTCTTACATCTCTTCTAATACATTTCCTTATATCGTTATTGAAAACTTTCAACTTTTGTTCACATGCCACCGTGTCTTGTTTCACGGATTTTCGTTTTTATATTAGTTTGACCGTTTCTTTGAAGAGCTTTTCCTCTTTGATATTTCTCGTGAGAGCTACTTCTTTCGCAGATTCTACTATACGGTGAACGATTTTTCTATTAATTTCTTTGAGAGATGATGATTTCTTTGATCATGTTCTTCGAGTTTATGTATATACTCATTTGTCTTGCGTTTAAGTTGTGTTCTATCTATCATTTTTATGTTTTGTTTAATCCTTTTTCTTCGTTCCTTGTGTTAAAATTTATTTTTGCCCGAACCACTCGGTGATCACTTCCCATTTTGACCCTATTGATAACCTGTGTTGGGCTTTTCCATGTCCACCTTCCTTCTTTTTTCTTAAAATATGTGTTCATGATATGGAAGTTATTTTCGTTAACGTAGTTTATTAACAGTTGTCATCTAGCATTAGATAGGTTACAAGTCTTTAAATCGACTCATTCATATCTACCATTCATTTCCCCATGTAACCCCATAGCCTCCCAGTTAGAGTATCCATAACTAACCTGCCCTCTGTTCTCCTTGGCTATCTTGGGTTACATAAAAATTTTAATTTGGATAAAAACCGTTAAGAAAATGATCAAAAAATTTCTTTCATACAACAATTCTCATTACAAGCATCATTGAAGAATTGTCCCAATTTATTAATGAAGAAGAAAAAATATCGTTTTTTGCAAAACTGAAAAAAAAAACGGATTTCTATTTTTTCATGCTTACATAGTACTTACCCAAGCTCATTAGATTTTATATAAGTTTCAACAATTCAACTGTTTAAGAATTAACCTTTCCTAGTAAAAGAAAGAAAGTTCTACTGAGTCCTTGAAGCCAGGTTGAATCATTCGCCTGAAATTTATGGGTCATGAAAGTTAGCTTGAAGGGAATACTCTTTCTTTTTTAACAGTGCGACCAAACGTAACATAACGACTGATTTTTTTTATAAAGATTTAGATGGTATTCTCAATAAATTAATTTAATAATTAATTATTTCAGGTTGACTATATTATTGAAATAAGACAAAAATCGTGGAGACCTAAATTTAGAATACACCAACTTTTTCATTTATTATGTATACCTCCATTAGGCAATGCAAAGTTTCGTACTTGTAGTTATTTTTCTCTGGTAGAATCTCTAATAATCTGTAAATGATTGGAATAAAAGCATTAGGAGGCATACTTTTAATTCTCACCATTGACATTGATACGTATTGATCCCCATTATTTATTCGGCGGTGCTCTTATACACTCTGTCTTTCGTTCCGCTTTTTTTTTAACATTACTAATATTTAATATTTTTGTGTACAGGACAGCTACGTTCCATTAGAAGTTCTTTATGAAAACAAGTCAGTGGTATCCCATATTACTGGAACTGAAATTGTTGAATATGAATCCATTTGTGGCAAGTCAACTATTCACACTACATGCGTAAATAAAATATTTGCCGATGAGCTTTGTAAATGCAGTGGAAATGATGAAGTCTGTACATATTCAACAGAACCTAGAAGTTGGGATGTCAAATGTGACTTAGCAAAATTTTATGAATTTTTACCATATTGGGTAAATAGAACATGGAAACATACATATTGGTACCCTGCAAGAAGATACATACCTTATGGTGCATACGAATTTGCTGGATGGGGACCAGAATTCGGAACAATTGTAAAAGACATTGATATAGCTTTTAAAAATACAGAAAATATTTTTGAGAAAGATTGCTTAGTACAAAATTCAGCAACGAAAGTAATTGTTCCCGAGTATTGTAGCGCTTCGCATAGGCATAATTGTTCTTTTCCAAAAAGAGAGCAGATGGAATTTTGTTCTCTAAATTGTGCAACTTGTACAACCAATTACAATTGCGTAACCGTTATTACTAACAATTACTCTCTAAGCGAAAGTGTAAGAAGCAAACAAATGTCTTCAAAAAATTACTCCCATAATAGCAATTTCTGTTCTGCTTGTTCGAGACGTTTCGATTATTGTCCAAGTAATGTAGACATGGTATTACAATTTAACGAGTTTAACAAGAAACTTTATTTAGCTATATATTCACCAGAATGTTTATATGGTGGAGGGCAGACGGATTACGTATATTGTTTTACCGATGCTTCAGAAAAATTGAAAAAGCGAGTCGAAGTAAAGGTTGATTTTAATAGTGAGCCGCGATCAGCGTTTCAAAAAAAAACCTTGTACCTATATAATATATAAAGTAGCATTAGAAGAATATGTGGGAAATTATTGGTGCGACGCTTACGGTCCCCCATCAAATCGACATAATTATACTTCAAACACTGTTATTGCGTACAAAACAAGGAGAGGCAACGAATTTGCAGTCAGGTTAAAAATTTATGACATTTGTAATTTCACTGATTGTAGCGCAATTAATAACCTTAATTTTATTATAGATGATATCCGAAACCCTATGGAAAAAAATGGTTTCTCAAAAATTAGGATGATGAAAATATTTGAATTTTGTTACGGCTCCTTTGCCGATATATTATTGCATGTCTCGACTCTTTCGAGAAAACCTGGCATTTTAAGTGATTATTACAAGTTATTTGGTATATTAAAGCGTCTCCCAAAATATATAGAGTTCATTTATTGTAAAAGTAGTGACCGCTGTTTACCAGAAACTTATCACAATCTGACATGGCCCTTTGCTAAACAATATCAAACTGTTCTACCAGCAGAATTATGCATGCAGTCAAACGGTTTACCCGTAACGAGATTTTGTGAAGGAGATTTTCTTTATGGTCTTGAATGGGGAACGGTTGAAGGCAAATGTTCTGAAGATGAACATTTTAATGAAGACACGAAATTATTACAATCTTTTTTAAATCAAAGCTTTTCGAAAGACGTTATAAATGTTGTAAGCGACATCGTTCATACTGGGAATCTCTCACTTATTGATTTATATTTTGTGTCTCAAATTTTAGGCAAAATATCCGAAGAACATATTGCAATAAATAGTTCACTATTAAATTCTTCATTAGATGTTATTAACGGTTTATTAAAAAAGGATTTTGAATTATTATCTGACGCACAGGCTCAGTTAAATTTAACAGACTCATATTTACGGGCTACAGAGATTGCTGCAATAAATTTAACTGACACTTTCTCCAATTTGATAACTTTAAAAAAAGATCATGTAATTGTTCATTTATTCAATCCTATTTTACAAAATGCGTCTGGATTTGTACTGTACAAAAACTTATCAATAAAAAATATCCCTTTAATGGGCAATTTTAGTGACATAGAAGAAATTCATAATATAAAATTAGCATTGTACGTTCCTAATACGGATATTCAAAATATTATAACACAAAATTTGACGAATGTAAGCATTGTTGCAGTTATTTATTTAAATGATATGTTTTTTCCATCAAATATCAATAGTACAGCAGATTTAATAGTAAACTTAAATATTCCTAACTATAAGACTTACTTACAAAGCCCTGTGCCACTATTAATAAACTCTAATTTAAACTCTACCGGAAAATTTAACTGTGCATTTTGGGACTATGGTGATATAAGTCAAGAAAAAAAAGGTAATTGGTCGGAATTTGGCAGTAGTTATGATGGAAGTTTTAAGAATTATTCTAATCTTCAGCTTTGTTCGTATTCTCATTTAACGCATCTAGCACTACTGGTAACTGAGGGAAAAATGAATAGTACTTTAAATAAGACCGAGGATAAACTACTTTCTTTAATAACAGCAGTGGGTAGTGTGCTTAGTTCACTGGGAATATTTTGTATCTTTCTAACTGCATTTATGTTTCGTTCGTGGCGAGATAAAACTGGTACACAAATTTTATTACACCTTTCGACTGCCACACAACTAGAAATATTTTTTATGTATTTCAACGGAACTAAATTGTTTGATTGTCAAATCGCTGGATGTATTCTTCAGTACATTCTTATAAGCAAATTTGCTTGGATGTTGGTTTATGCATATTGCCAGTATTTAAGATTTATTAGAGTTTTTGGGCCTATGCCAAATCATCTAGTATTAAAGTCTATAATTTTTGGTTGGGGACTTGGTATAATTCCTGTCTTGGTAGTTAATTTTTCGGATCCTCTTACATATTACAATGAAAACTTTTGTTATCCCAATGGGAAATCATTATATTTTGGAGTATATTTTCCAATAGGGCTAGTGCTTATAGTAAATTTATTTATATTTTGCAAAATTATGTGTGAAATAACCAACAATAAGTTTGATAAAATTAATTCTGTTAGTTTAAAAGTACAACAGACAAAGCTAGCAATACTGCTGTTTTCAGTTTTGGGTATACCATGGATTTTTGGTCTTGTTTCTAGTTTCTTACCAAGTAGTTGGCTTAAGTCCATATTTGTGTATATTTTTGTAACAACTTCTATTCTTCAAGGTTTTCTAATGTTTTTATTTTATGTATTTTTAAACAAGGAAACGAGGGAATTATGGATGAAAACTGTGTTTCATAAGAGAAAAACATATGAAACATTTTCTTCGAAAAAGAGCCAGTCTGTCTCCAGTATTTCATAGTTATTTTTCATTTATCGTACATATATTTTTATTGCAGTATACACTCCATTCATGAAAAATAGTGTACCTCGTAGAATATAGGTAAATCACTAAAAATGATAGTCTAAAATTAATAAGTAAAAATATATACTATGTCCGCAAAGATAATACTAATTTAAATTTTGGTTAAGTTAGGTTATTGACCGATTATTCAACTTATTGATTAATAAGATATAATTTCTTTTTAGGGCATATTTTTAGTTAATCTAATCATTATTTAAAACATTACCATAATTCTAGTTGATGTCTTTCGATTATGAATGTGTTACAGTATAGTGTGATTTTGGTAGGTGTATGTTCAAAAGAACTAAAATTTATGACTTAACACTTTTTATAATTGGGCATGTGTAAAAATAATTGCTGCTATGTTCAGATTTTTTACTATTTAATCTGATCAACTGAAGTTGAAAAGAAAATATTTAAAATACCTTAATATCCTAATAATCTAAATCAAAATGTAGGTGTGGAAAAAATGCACCTCGGTATATATGTTTTTGAACTAGCCTCGATCTCGATCGATTGTTTGTAAAACTTTGCTATAACTCGGGCGCAAACGCATTCTACGTTAGCACAAATAATTATTTTGCGGTTTTTTTACATCCTGACTCAAAATTATGTAATACTGAAATTCTGTTTAAAAAACCTATTAATTTTATATTGTTTCTTGCTCGATCATCCCCTCATTCTATTCAGTAAAGTAACGTATTTATGAGGTTACGAAATAGTATTTTATTTAAATGAAGTTTATTTGATGACACCAGAAGTTTTTCAGCATGAATTGAAAAATTTGCTCCTCGTTTCTTTACTCCTCCTGTAATCTGGTAAACAATAAAACCTTCCTTTTAACTGTTTTTCGTTGGAGTACACTACCCTAAAATTATTGTCTTTTAATATTTATATTTAAAAGGTCATTCACGGTGAGATTACAAGATTACATTATTTTCAAAGATTAATGATCTGCACTAAGTTCGTTCATAGTAAACTTAAAGAGGAATCTCGAGAACTAACAACTGCGGCAAAAATAATATACAGCGTACTCTATTAGTGAATCGACTTTAGGCTTATGTAATGGTATAGAGCTCCGGCATCATTTCTTCAACATTTCAGAAGAAATTTTATTATATATTTTTCAGAAACCTATTTGTTGATAAAATTTTCTGTTTGTTATTAAAATAAAAATATTTAAAAAACAAAAAAAATTTAATTTTTGACTTAAGAAAAAGAACAAAAAACTTTTTTCCTCATGATGTACAATTACGACAAAAAAAAATTCATTTTTTTTGTTAATTATCTTCTCAGCAGTATATTTTTAGGGTAGTTGTCTAATGTACTAAAAAACTAATAATAAAACTTTTTCCCTTGTTTGCTAACTTGTTTTTTCATGTATACATATTACATGATACATTTTACATACTCGTATTGGGCACTTAACAAATTTTCGATACATACAATTTTAGTAGATTTATTTGTAGATACGGAGGTATTATGGTAGTCTTTTTACATAATACCAAGCTTTATGTTTATTTGAGCATTTATATAAAGAGTATGGCAAATGCAATTACCTGTTGTTAGCTACGACTTTTTTATAGCAGATAGTAATAAAAAATGTTTTGCCAATTCCTCCTGGTTAAACCTAAGTGAAATTATTTCTGGTTTTGGTTATTTTTTATTACATTGGAATTTGATTTTTTAGATAGTAAATAAAAACTAAGATATAAAAATGCAAACTATGTCACTCGACAAAAACTCAGAATTCTAGAAAATGTCAGTTTTTACGTCATAACCAATTCAATTTAAACAGGGTTTGTTTGGTGAAATATGCCTGTATTCTTAGAATCTAGAAAATTACCGCCAGCCACAGAGTTTAAAGCACTCTGTATATTTAAAACTATGTTAAAATTAAACTGGACTTTCATTTAGAATATTCTGGACTGTCGGTGATATTTAAGAATCAATGTAATCAATAATCGAAAGTGATTTTCTTTATAAATCTCGCATCTGAATTATTAATTAGTAATAATTTATAAACTGCCTCCTCGAATTATACTTCATTCTTTTGGTGTGATGTAGTACCTATTTATGTAATTACTGATGGCAAATGAGTTATATGTAAGATCTGTATAAGTTTTAATTTATTTAATAAAATTATTTTTTAATTACTGGTAGTGTTTATTTCAAAATATACCCATTTTAGGATTTTTATAAAACAAAAAATCGGGATGGAGTTAAAGTTAAAAATACCCGTGAAAAATATAGAATGACGGTTCCAGGTTTTAGAATAAAAATACCCAGAGTAATAAAAAATATGTTAAAAAGTCGTTCTTTACGGTCTAGAGAAAAATATCTTGGTAATAATGTACAAATTTGGAATTTGGCAAAATTTTAATTTTTCAGAGGGCGAAAGAGATAAAAATTAATTAATAGAAATAATGACTAATTAAGAATGAATTCTAAGATGTGTGCCTAACTTAGGGTTAGGCTATTTGTAAACATGAAATGGAATTAGTTTAAAAAACGCTTTTCAGCGTCGATCCTAGTTTATTATAGTTTATTTTTTTCGTTATCAAAAAAATGAATTTATTCTTTTTCAAGTCTTAATTTGAGCAAATTAATTAATTATAACAGTATTTAAATTTCTTCTAGTTATCTTGTTTTAACTAAGGAGTAGCGTAGAGCGTATCAAAGGAAAGATCGGGGTAACCAATGGTGTTCGACTTTATTAACTTACATAAATGTATGTGTACGCTATATTACGCATTACGTTACTTTATTAGATAATTAGTAATAGTTTAATATCAGATAAATAGGTGTAAAGGTACTAATTTACAGAGCACTGTTGAAAATGTTTCGTCGTAAACAATGGTAAGTTATGTAGGATGTGGGTTTAATGTAATTTAATTATTTAATAATAAATAAATAATTTTAATGGAATTCATCAAAGAATACTAATAATTGTTTCTTTAATGTATTACGGGCAATTTCTGTAAATTTGTACGTTTATAGAGTTAGATAAATATTATTCAATGATATACAACAAGTTTGTATTCAGTACAAAACTGAATTTTGAACGACACACTATAGGACGAATCGCAAAATTTTTTGAAATAAATACTTCCGCTGTCTTTTTAATTCTAAAAGTTATTTAAATCTCTTTCAAATAGTCATAATTTAAAGTTCAATTGATTGATTTAAAAATATTTCGACATTGTATAAAAGATGCATTTTCTTAGAATGCACCCATAATGACTTCACAGCGCCTTTTGTGAACTTAAAAAACTATGTTTTAACTAATTTTTGGACAAATATATAGTAAAACCGCATGATAATGGTAAAAAATTAGATTATATACTCATAAGAACTATATTACGCTCTCGATTAAACATGAAAAAAATATGTCAGATTAAATTATATTTATATTTTTGTATATCAAAAACTGTAAAAGTCTATATATACAAAATTAACAAATGCAATTCAAATGTTCTTCATCACTACTTTCAATATCGCTACTTTCTTCACCCGACGAAAATGTTTGCTCTTTGGTAATTAATTTTAACTCCTCTCTGGAAAACGTGAACTTTGGTTTTTCGATTTAGTTTTCTTAGAAAACAAGGATCAGATGTTAGCAGTAACCGATTTAATATGCCCCAATTGCGATCTTCTTCATGTTCATCTGTGTAATTAAAAGTGTGAATATAACTGATCTGAATAGGCATTAACAGACCTAAAAATATGCGCTAAAATAATTATTTGTAAGAATTAAACAACATACCATAAAAATAACACGATAATAAAGAGGGAACAAACAATTGGTAGTTTTAAATTATATTATTTGTTTTTGTTCCGTATATATTAATTTTAATTTTTTTTGTTATTTCAGTTTTTGGTGTTATTCTTATAGTATATAATACGAGGCTGGTTTGAAAAGTCCGTGCAAAAATAAAAACTAATTATGTGTTTGGGGTAAACCTTTTTTATTTTTCGACATAGTCTCCTTTTAGGCTTATACACTTCGTCCAACGATGTTCTAGGATAATAGGATTTGTCCAAGTCTGCAAAATATCCATTAGTGTCTGCAATCACCTCCTCGTTTGAATAAAATCTTTGTCCCGCCAGCCATTTCTTCAAATTGGGGAACAAATAGTAGTCCGAGGGAGCCAAGTCTGGAGAATAGGGGGGATGTGAAACGAGTTGGAATCCTATTTCCATTAATTTTGCGACCACAACTGCTGAGGTGTGTGCTGGTGCGTTGTCGTGATGGAAAAGGACTTTCTTGTGGGCCAATCGCGGGCGTTTTTCTTGCAGCTCGGTTTTCAAACGGTCCAATAACGATGAATAATATTCACCTGTAATAGTTTTACCCTTTTCCAGATAGTCGATGAGGATTATCCCTTGCGAATCCCAAAAGACAGTCGCCATAACCTTTCCGGCCGAAGGAACGGTCTTCGCCTTTTTTGGTGCAGATTCCCCCTTGGTAACCCATTGTTTAGATTGTTGTTTGGTCTCAGGAGTATAGTATCCATGTTTCATCCACAGTGACGAAACGACGCTTAAAGTCCTCCGGATTCTTCTGGAACAGCTGCAAACCATCCTTGCAACACTTCACACGATTCCGTTTTTGGTCAAGCGTGAGCAATCGCGGCACCCATCTTGCGGATAGCTTTCTCATGTCCAAATGTTTATGCAAAATATTATGTACCCGTTCAGTCGAGATGCCCACAACACTAGCAATCTCACGCATCTTAACTCTTCTGTCATCCATCACCATATCATGGATTTGATCAATGATTTCTGGAATCGTAACCTCCACAGGCCGTCCAGAACGTTCAGCGTCACTTGTGCTCATATGGCCAGTCCGAAAATTTTGAAACCACTTATAAACTGTTCTAATCGAAGGTGCAGAGTCACCATAATGTTTATCAAGCTTCTCTTTAGTCTCCTGAGGCGTTTTGCCTTTCATAAAGTAATGTTTAATCACCACACGAAATTCTTTTTCGCCCATTTCTTGAAAATCACTCGACTTCCTTGATTCACACGAATGCCAAACACAAAGAAATAGACCAATATGGCTGAAACTTGGTGTGCGTTCATTCAAGAGATGCTACTAACTAAACATGACCTCGATACGCGCCGGTGGTGCCATCTCTCGGACTTTGCACGGACTTTTCAAACCAGCCTCGTATGTAAATAATGGATTCAATGTTACCTTTATAAAAAACTATGTACAAGTTGTCAAAATACGAAAAAACATTTGCAGTCTCTTATGAAGCCTAAATATAGGATGAATTCTATTCAGGGACTGTTTGCATTGTTTCTTTATAATACCAAAAGTCATAATGGCTCTATAATTACGTTAAAAATTCAGTGAAATTAAAGTTAGGTGCTGTTTTATCTAACCTAAAAAATGAAACAAAGTTATCATGTATATAAAATGAAATAATATGGACTAATAATTTTAAATATATAACTCAACATATCGGAGAAATACGGGGCTCTTTCTAAGTTGAGAATTTTGCCTAATGTTACAGTTCTCATTAGTGAGTTACTTATTACAATATAACATATATAAAAGCTTTCAAACACTGTTTTAAAAAAGCACCCTGAAATTGTACCTAGTCAGATGTCTAGAAATATCACCTTTTATTTTTAGTGTTCCGTACGGAACACTTATAAGATGACTTCGGTGTCTGTCCGTCTGTCTGTCTGTCTGACACACCTGATTTTCTCCGAAACTATTTGTCATAGAAAGTTGAAATTTGGTAATAATATAGGAACTGATGGCCTCATCAGAGCCATGTAGTTTTGAAAGTTAAATTTTGACTTAAGGGGTTAGTTTTGGGGGGTGAAATCGGAAGTGAAAAAAAAAAATTTTTTGCTAGGTCATCGAGTGTGGTGTCAAATAAAAGCTTGTGAAAACACGAGTAATATATATATATATATATATATATATATATATATATATATATATATATATATATATATAATGTAATACTTGCTCGCACTTTTCTTTGTATTATTTTTAAAAAATCGCGAAAAATCGGTGTCCCCCCCCGCCTTATCTCGAAAAGTACTTATCAAAAAATTTTGAAAAAATTCTGGAATATTCTCTGCGGGGTGTAGATTGAACGAAAATTATCACGAGTCATTACCTTTAATAATTTATCTGGTATATTAAAAAAATAAAAATTTCAAGGTCATCAGTTTTCAGTAAAGATTGGAAACAAACTTTGTTGAAAACTCATTTGGGGGTGTTTTGTGAAGTAACTGATCATTTTATACCTCCGTAACAAAATTTTGTATTTTAAAAGTAGTCAACGTACAGAACACTAATTGCGCAAGTTCAACTTGCACTTGACCGGTTATTACCCTCAACATCGCGACTTCACATCGTTGCCGCAATTCGACTGAAAAAAATTGGATGGATCTAAATCACTTTACGACCTTAGGGTGTTAATTTGTCTTTTTCTATTACCTCTAACAAGCTTATCTGCAAAAAGCATAAAGTGATCAGTATTGATCTGAATAGTGTCAATCGAATATCCACTGCTAGTAATTTGTATTTGAAAACGAAATATAAATAAACCGTAAAGGTTAGACATGAACTACATATTTCCGAATTCAGTGACCTACTAAAATACATATCAGGATTTTTTCAAGACTGAAAATTTGAATTTATTTTATATATATGTATGTATATATATATATATATATATATATATATATATATATATATATATATATATATATATATATATATATATATATGTACATAAACGAAACATGAACTATTTCCGAGTTCAGTGACCTACTAAAGTACGTATCGAGATTTTTTGAAGACTGAAAATTTAAATTTATTTTATATATATATATATATATATATATATATATATATATATATATATATATATATTTACAAGGGATAGACAAAATAATATAAACACCATGCAATATGTTGTGCGCAGTTTACGTGCAAAATCTTGTAGGTTATATTTCAGTGTATTATACGCTTTGTTCTGCGACGGTTAAAACAAGCGATCGGTGAAATGTGTGATCTCTCACACTTCGAAAGAGGCAAATCGTTGATGCTTGGTTAGCGGGAGCGTCTGTGACGAAAACAGCTGAACTGTTTAACGTTTCACGAGCGACAGTATCCACTGTAATGACAGCATACACAAAATATGGTAAATCATCATCGGCGAAGAGAAATAGTGGGCGAAACCCAAAGTTAACTGATAGAGACCGACGAACATTAAAAATATTGTGGCCAAACAACATAAAACTACCGCGGCAAAAGTGGCAGCACACTCACTTGAGTAATACTGTTTCGACAGAAACAGTACGGCGGGAGTTTCACAAAGCTAACATTCATGGAAGGACTGCAATTGCGAAACCCTTTATAACGGAAGCCAACGCTAAGCTGCGAAAGAAGTGGTGCCACGATCATAAAACCTGAACACTTGATGATTGGAAGAATGTGGTATGGTCCGATGAATCATCTTTCACATTGTTTCCTACAAACGGCCGGGTTTATGTAAAGAGAACCCCAAAACAAGCCTACGATCCGGACTGCCTACTTCCTACAGTCAGGCATGGGGGAAGTTCCGTTATGTTTTGGGCGGTTATATCGTGGTATTCAGCTGGTCCTCTCATCCACATCACTGGTCGGATTACTGCGAATGAATATTTCGACATCCTTAATGATGAAGTTCTTACTATGACTAGCATATTGCTGCCAAACACTACCATATTCCAAGATGATAATGCGCCCATACACACAGCCAAAAAGGTTCAGTCTGGGTTTGAGGAGTATCAGAATATCATCAAACATCTTCCCTGGCCAGCACAGTCGCCAGACCTCAACAATATTGAACCGTTATGGAAAGTTTTAGAGCAGAGAGTGTGGAGCAGATTTCCATCTCCAACATCATTGAAGCAATTGGCGGATGTTTTGGTACAAGAATGGGACAACATTCCGTTGGAAACTATTCAGACACTCTACGAATCTATTCCGTGAAGAATTGCAGCTATTCTACAAACAAATGGTAGCCCAACACCTTATTAATAAATAACTTTTGTGTAATGTCAGGTGTTCATTTTATTTGGTTTATCCCCTATATATATATATATATATATATATATATATATATATATATATATATATATATATATATATATATATATATATATATATATATATATATATATATATATATATATATATATATATATATATATATATATATATATATATATATATATATATATATATATATATATATATATATATATATATATATATATATATATATATATATATATATATATATATATATATATATATATATATATATATATATATATATATGGTGCCCCATATGTGTGGAATAATAATTCCACAGCATTTATTAATCAGTGTACCAAAAAAATGTTTATATAAAAGTTATAGGGTGTTATACGGGGCACATGCTGACGTGGACAATAAAATGTTTTGAACTGTGGGTTCGAAGAAATTACGCCATCATAAATTTTTTTAAATGGAAAGCCCTGTATATTATTTTATTTTTAGTGCTACCAAAAATTCTAGATATTATTTGTCTAACATATATTAAAAAAAATCTTTTTAAGCAGCCTTGTGTCAAACGTTTATTGTCAGGTAACGTTTATTGCTGCATTTTGTGAAGCTGCAATTTGAGCGTAATATCATAATGGTACATTTAACAGAAACTGAAAGAATCACTTTGTGTTTGGAGGTGTGTGATCTTTTTAACGCAGAATATCCGAATTGAGAACCTATTACGCAATCCATAATTAGCAAAACATTAAAACGATTTAGACAATCAGGTCATGTTAAGGATCGTTCTAAATCTGGACCTCCAAAAGTTAAAATAAACGATGATAAAAAGTTAAATGTCTTATTGGAAATTACAGAAAATCCCCATACAGCCACTCGACTGCTTTGCCTAGACCACAACATAAGTAAAGGTACCTTAAGTCGTATAATGAAGAAAAATTGCATCCATACAAACGCATTGTATTGCAAGAATTATCTGAAGATGACTTCGATAGATGCGTTGAATTTTGTGAGGTCATGATGAAAAGAATCAATAATGATCCTAACCTAATTCATAATATTGTTTTTTCTGACGAGGCCATGTTTTGTCTTAACCAAACCCCAAAAACCACAAAAAATAAACGTGTGGACAGGGATTTGTGGACGTCATATTATTGGTCCCTTTTTTATGGATGGAAATCTTACAGGACAGCGGTATTTACAGTTCCTCCAAGAGCAAGTTATTCCAACTTGTGCAGGTCATTTTCCCGATGAAAATAATTTGGATGCCCTTAATATATAGGAATCTGTGGTATCAACAGGATGGAGCACCTCCTCACTATGAAATCAGTGTTCGTGGATATTTGGAAGCGATTTTTCCTAATCGATGGATAGACAGAAGAGATGCTATAGAATGGCCTGCAAGGAGTCCCGACCTTACGCCACTCGATTTTTTTTATGGGGTCATTTGAAAACCAAAGTTTACCGAAGTCGACCTGAAACTGTAGAAGATTTACAACAAAAAATTCAATATAAAGTACCACAGACCCCCTCGGATTCTCTACAAAACTCTGTTCAGGTTGTTTATGACAGATTGGGTCATTGCCTCGCTGTTAACGGTAAGCATTTTGAACAACTGTTACCTTAAAAATAAACCTAGAGTATTTATTAAAAGTATTCTGTCTTTTTATATTTTAAATGACAATAATTCCAAAACAGTTCAATTTAGACATATGGTATGCTAGACAAATATTATCTAGAATTTTTAGTCGAACACAAAAATAAAATAATATTCAGAGCTTTCCGTTAAAAAAAAACAAGATGGCGTAATTTCTTCGAACTAACAGTTCAAATTATTTTATTTTGTGTGATACGCACACACATAAATGCTCTGGAATCGTTATTCCATACATTTGGGGCACCCTATATATATATATATATATATATATATATATATATATATATATATATATATATATATATATATATATATATATATATACTGAATTTAAGCTATTTTTGATCAAATAATAGTTTTAACATAATAGATCGAAAAAATCAAGTTTTAATAGGTACCAATATAAAATTTTTACGGACTTTTTATAGACTTGACAGGTTAGCAATCCGTCTTCCTTTGGCCTTTATATATGTATATATGTATGTATGTTTTTTTTTTTTTTTATATAGAGGTAGGAAAATACTTTTACGTATCCACAGGACTAGTTGTTCAGCCTGGGTATGTCGGGCTCAGAGTTGTTCAATACCGACTAAAAACCTCCTCTCTTCACCGGCCTCTGATTTCCCGTGGAAACCGCCGTTAGGCATTACTTCGCAGGGAGAGGATCTAGCTGTTGCTCTTCCTTCTAGCAGTTGAAGTCATTGCTTCATTTCACTGGCTATTATTATATTTTGCTCTCTTTCTTTCTGTGGAACGGAGATCTTGGAGGACTTTCATTGCGAAAGTACTGGTCGCGTTCCAGGCCGTCTTCGATGACAGCATTGCATCGACTAATGTCTCCGGTTCGATTGTCTGTGCGAGGACGAGCTCTAGATCAATGCGCAGCGCGTTGAAACGTGGGCACGTAAAGAACACGTGTTCCGCGTCTTCAGTGTCTCCGGGACAGGAAGGGCACTCTGGAGAATCATCACGTTTGAAGCGATGAAGGTATGCTCGAAAGCAGCCATGTCCTGAAAGCATCTGCGTTAGATAGTAGTTGACCTCTCCATGGTTTCGGTTCAGCCAAGGATTTAACTGTGGTATAAGACGGTACGTCCACCGACCCTTCACTGCGGCTTCCCACTGCGCTTGCCATCGACGTATGCTATACTGCCGTTCTTCAGTTCTGAGTTCATCAGAACTCGACGTAGATGACCTTCGTCGGCGATAGAGGGCTTGTCGTTCTTCGGCTAGCACTCGAATAGGCAGCATTCCGGCAATAACGCACACCGCTTCCTCAGATACTGTGCGGAAGGCACTAGTCACTCTCAGGGCACTCAGTCGATATATTGAGGCAACTTTTCTCCTTGATTCTTGGACTCTGAGAGCGTCAGCCCAAATGGAAATTCCATAGGTCAGCACCGAGGTGACTACTGATGACAACAGTGACCTTCTGCTCTGTTTTGGGCCTCCAACATTAGGCATCAGACGTGATAGGCTTGCCCTCACTACAGACGCCTTGGCACTCACATGCTCCACTTGTTGCTTGAAATTGAGTCGGGCATCAAGCATCACTCCCAGGTACCGAATGAACGGCTGTGATGTTATTTCGTGCTTTCCGACTCCCAGCGTGATGGTTTCCGCCTGCTTTCTACTAGTAATAAGCACTGCCTCAGTTTTGTGCTGTGCTAATTGCAGTTTCACCGTGTTCATCCACTGGTTGATTCTCTCGAAAGTGATGTCAAACGCGAGATTTATCTCATCTAGATGCTTTGCGACGATAACTACTGCCACGTCATCTGCGTATGCCACGAGTTTAACATTACTTGGCAGAACTAGCCTCAGCAGACCATCATACATGATATTCCACAAAAGAGGGCCCAGGACCGAACCCTGGGGTACCCCTCCAGTTATTCTATATTCCCTTGGGCCATTCTTCGTGTCGTATTTCAGGAGCCTTTTTGTGAAGTAGCTCGCTACCATCCGACGCAAGTATCCTGGTACGTTTGTTCTTTCAAGGTCCCGCATAATGCAGTCCCAACTGGCAGAATTGAAGGCGTTCTTGATGTCCAGTGTGGCCACCAAGCAGTATTTCTTTGCTCCTCCCTTCCACCTGGTGCCTGCGATCGCATCCTTGGCTGTAGTGACGACAAGATTGATCGCGTCAAGCGTTGATCTCCCTTTCCGGAAGCCATACTGGTTGTCGGCCAGAAGCGGTTCCACTGCTGCTTCAATCCTTTGATGGATTATTCTTTCCAGTATCTTGCCCGCTGTATCCAACATGCAGCGCGGGCGATAGGATGATGGTTCATCTGGTGGCTTTTTCCCCTTGGGGAGTAGTACCAGTCTCTGCTGCTTCCACTTCCTAGGAAAAGTACCTTCTTTGAGGCATGTGTCGTAGATTTCTAGGAACAATGTCGGTGCTGCTTTGATAGCTGTTTTCAAAGCGATGTTTGGAATTCCATCCAATCCCGGTGCTTTATTGTTCCCCACTCGATTACACGCTTCCATCAGTTCTTCTCCCGTAATGGGCGGGATTTCTTCCGGCTCACACTGCTCTGACGGATAATTAAACTCTCTTTGTTGAGGAAACAGCGCGGTAACGATCTTCTCCAGGAGTTGTGGGCATGTGGGTGCCAGCATTGGATGACTGTTCAGGCGGGTCAAAGCCACCTTATACGGCCTGCCCCACGGGTCCTTCTCTACCTCGTTGATCAGCTCTTCCCAGCATTTTCTTTTACTATCCTTGATAGCTTTATTCAGCATTCGGCGAGTCCTTTTGTATTCTGCTACTAGTTCCGCAGAATTCTGTCGTCGATAGCTTCGCAGAGAAATTCTCCTTTTTCGAAGACACTCCTTACGAAGAGCATTAATATGATCGTTCCACCAATGCACCGATTGACGCTGGTTTATGCCGCGCTTTCGTGGCATGCTCGCGTCGCAAGCCCGGGCAACTCTCATCATTAGGTCCTCGGTCCTTTCCTCAGCATTACCAGCGATATTTTTAGTGCTATCCAAGGCTACTGTGAAGGCAGCGGGGTCGAAAGATTTCACCTTCCACCCAATCGCGTTGGTTTGCCGCTTTGCTCTTCTGGGATTCTGGCCAGCCAATATTTCCCATAGTATTGCGTTATGGTCGCTGGCTGTGTAGATATCCATCACCTTCCAAGAGTAGCCTTCCCTGATGAGGCCACTGCTGACGAATGTGAGATCTACGATAGAGCTTGCGTCTCCTCTTGTGAACGTTGGTGTATCACCACCGTTGAGCAAGACTACATCTAGTGTAGCGATGGCCTCCAGTAGTGCTCTACCTCGGGCATTTGTTTCCTTGCTGCCCCAATCGACTGCCCAGGAGTTGAAGTCGCCGGCTATTGCCACTGGATAAAGCTGCCTCGCATCCTCGATCAGCCGATCCAGGAAATCATTAAATTCATCTATAGGAAGACTAGGCGGCGCATAGCAGCTATAGAATCGAATTCCATCTATCCATGCTGCCACGAAGCCAGCTTCTCTGGTGTTTGCTACACTTTGGAAAGGAAGCTTGCCGCAAGACCAAATGACGGCTTTAGTGGTGCTGTCCGTTTCCCATGGTTGACTGCTTAGGTGTCTATATGGCTCTGCTATTAGTACCAGGTCTAGCTCTAGTTCGCGCACGGTCTGCATAAGCAAATCATGCGCAGCCTCGCAGTGATTGAGGTTGAGCTGAAGTATCTTCATGTTCGTCTGTTTTTCAACTTCAGGAGTGCCTCTTGGAAAATCGGGCATCTGCTAGTACCAGCATGATGGGTTATGTTCTCTGTGCCGCGCTGTTCCGCACACAAAGCACAGTTCGCTGCATTTTTACACTCAGCAACTTTGTGACCTCCTTGTCCACACTTGATGCAGAGTTGAGACCGGTCCATCTTGTTTTTACAGTGGCCAGCGAGGTGTCCAAAGTGCCAGCATTTATAGCATTGAATTGGTCTCTTCACTTCTCTTATTCGGCAGTTGACCCAGCCAATTCTGATTTTGCCATGTTCACCACGTACCCTCTGCGCTATTGGCACTGCGAGTGTCACTAGGGCAGTCTGGGTACCTCTATAAGCCTTACGCAACGATTTGATTGCATCCGCCGGGATCTGACACTCCTCTCCAGCCACCTTTTGCAAGGCTGCCAGGACGTCATCTTTCGTTGTGGTGTCATCGAGATCTCGTATTTCGAGATCTTCCTGTGGCCCTTTACTGATGACTTTAGCGTCTTCTTTCAGGATGTCAGCAATAGTCTTCTGCAAAGCTTGGCCCTTATCGGTGTTGTTCTTCGAGAGTATAATTAGAACGTCTCCGGAATCTGTCTTACATAGCTTGTCTACCGTCGAGCGGACTTGATCCTCTGGAACGTCGCTCTTAATTCGACGGAGTATTTCGGAATACTTGTCTTTCTCTTTAGGGCGTATGATCAACACATCAGGTCTGATTGCTGATTTCCGTGGCTTCCGATTTAGAGGCTGCTCTTTGCGCTGCATCCTCTTGTCCTTCCTCGATTGAACCAGCTCCCATGTTGGCGTCTTGTTCTTCTTGTTGCCGGGGTTCTGTATAACCTCCTTTTGTGG
>CM032446.1:117074232-117075378 GCA_019049505.1 Pachyrhynchus sulphureomaculatus | reverse complement strand
AAGTCGTGGCGATCACCCTTATCTTTATAAACTGGTGTTATTTTCGACTTTTTAAGCTTCGTCGGAAAACTACCCAACTGCAGTGAAAAATTCACCAAGTACAGAAGAGGCTGTTGTATAACTTTGAAGCATTGTTTAATTAAGTAAACAGGAATTTCATCAACTCCCTGTGATTTCTCTGTCCCAAGCGACATAACGACCCGTAAGAGATCGTCTTCATTAAGATTTCGTAGAAATATATATATAATATATATATATATATATATATATATATATATATATATATATATATTTTTATGGGTCTAGCACACGTGCTGCAGGGAAGTCCCTAAAGCGCTCCAGGAGCGGCACGAGTGCGCAAAAAGCGATTCACGTTGTTCTTGAATCGCTGTAAATTGTACTCGGTGGGAAACACAGCGCTGGGCAAATTATTCCAAAGGGATGACGTTCTCCATATAAAAGATTGCTTGAAAAGCGTTGTACGCGGAGTAACAAGCTGAACCTCATACTTATGCGAAGCACCAGCGCGACGTGTATTTCTAACATGCACCGCTTTGGGAGGAATTAAGCGTCCTTCGAACACTTTCCATGAAAATACTTGTAGAACAGACTCAAGTCGAGAACCGTACTTCGATGGGAGGCGAATCAAGGCCGCCGGTCAATTCCGGGTCCCCAATCAGACGGACCGCTCTTCTCTGAACAGAATCCAACAAATGCAGTGTATGTTTGGGAGCGGAGCCCCAAACGTGGGAGCAGTATTCCATAGTTGGTCGAATTTGGGCTTTGTAAAGAATTAACAGTTGCTGTGGGGTGTAAAGCTTTCTGGTTCTAAATAATATTCCCAACTTTTGAGAAGCTATCCTTGCTATGCCTGCAACATGTTCATGCCAAGACATATTTGCTCCCAAACTAACGCCCAACAAATTGAGCGACGATGCTAGGGGAATGGAGTGCCCCGACATAACTATGTCGCGTTCAGCAACGTTAACTTTTTTAGAAAAAACTGCCGCTTGGGTTTTTGTAGCGTTAAATTCCACTTGGTTACTGTCACCCCAAGACAGAATTTCTTCCAGGTCTTTGTTAAGTTGAACGACCTCCTGCTGTCTGCGGATATTCGCCTGAGCAGCCGATGTCCGAGCGTTCAAG
>CM032446.1:117029232-117069232 GCA_019049505.1 Pachyrhynchus sulphureomaculatus | reverse complement strand
AAATCTTGTTTGCTTAAGGGCTTTGTTCAGAGATGTTATTACTGAACGTGCCCCATTGTCCCGCATAACAGGAATCCTTCTTCGCCACGTGTTGGTCAGGTAAAAGTGTAAGAGAAAGAAAACAATTGCAATTTTACTTTTGTTTGGATCCTGATAAAAGTTTTGGATCCATTTTTTCTTTTATGAAGTATAAAATCTTGCAGATTAGAACTTAAAACATTAACACAATAAATTATCATTTATTTAGTATAAAAAAAAAACTAGTTGTCTTAATAATAGGGTGGAGCTGTTTTTCGTGGAAAGTTGTGAATTCAACCGGGACTAAGAGCTACGAAATATTAATATGTATTTGGTGCAATCAGTATTATCTATATATACTGGTGACCAACGGATAGGTACCAAGACAAAATAATTTAATGTTATTTGTTTATAATTAAACAAATATTTAGGTAGCAAATATTTGTTTTAAACTACAAAGATGTCTCTCTTTTTATATATTCTAGGTAATTTTTATATTGAAGATGAATGTGTGAATGAATTTCATAAAATACTTCAGCAATCACGGCACGGAACACTAATTGTGCAAGTCAAACTTGCATTTGGCCGGTTATTTTTTTTTCAAATAATCATGGTCACACATAATAAGGGGTGAATGACTTAGAAGGAGTTTATGAGCTAGGGGAGGGGGTTAGCAGAGTTGTTTTGTATATATCGTGTTATACTTCCTACTCAGGATTCTAAATTTGACTTTACCACACTAACAATAATATAAATATCACTACTTCAGATTTTAGAGAAGGAAGTGATACCTTATGGTGATGTATTCATCACACTGCTTATATGTGAGATTGGAAACAAATTTAAAATGAACTTGTTCAACTCAAAAACAATTAAGATGGATGAAAAAAAAAAAAATTAATTATCATCATAACCTTATTCAAGACTCAGTAGGTTTTTCCCCTACAAAATTCTAAATCAATATCTCGTTATGTTCGGTAATTATTGCTGCAAAGGACAGAGAAACTAACGTAAATTCGAAATAATGTTTTTGTGATCTAAAGTAGGATATTTTTTCACAAATACATCCCGTAAAGATGAAAGTAAAAAGAGTTTTAAACATACTGAGGTTCAAATTATACTAAGCTCAGAAAAGAAAGGGATATTTACAACTGAAACTTGAAATATCTATCTGCATACCATTTCTATAATAGGAAATAGGAGATAATGAAAAAAATAACACAATTTTCAAATTTCTCATCCTAAAAATAACACCTAAACGAATATAAAGCAACCTTTCCAACATCCTCCCCCACCTCTTTAACATCCTACATATTTAACTTTCAATTTGTTCATTATTTCAATCGTAATTAAAATTAATTAATTTAAATCAAGATAGTCCTGTATAAGCTGATAAAAGAATTTTCGTGTGTTTCTGTACACGCCCAAAAATAAAAATATGTCAGTTTTATCAATCTCTACCGCTAACGTCCTGCGTGACGACTGCCGCGACCGCGTCAATTAAATCTACAGAGTCAAAGTAATACATTTACTTTTTTTTGTCGCTTTAGTCGAATCTAGCAATACGAATTAGTCGCTTTGGTCTTGTCGCCGCGGCATTCACTTACGTTAAACAGAACGTTAAGGGGCCCTCCTACTCTAAAAAATCGATTTTTTTGCATAGTTTGGACCTTCCAGAAGATGTGTGTGAGAGGATTTTTCGATATCTCATTTATTTTTGAAGATATTACTTGTCTTAGGAGGACGCGAGTAACGCCCGATTTCAGGCATACGCAGTCGGAGCACGCATGCAGGGCGAAGGTCTCAAACATAGTCAAAAGAAGCAATAATAGTTCGGAGATTGCTTAATACTGCACAAAATAAGTTTTATGCTTTAGATGTAAGTTCAAATTTTTTAATTTTATCATGTTGTAAACGTGATCGAAATCTTTAAACGCTTATATCTCCAAGCTACTTTTTTTCGAACTCGTCTCCATGATTCCGTCATTACTACTTATCCAATCTCTTCGAAATTTTGACATAATGTTCAGAAATTCTGTTATTTTCGGCCGAACTATGGAAAAATTTTTATACGATTTTTCACCCCAAAATTTGGGGAAAATCGAACCTGAAATTTTTAGTAACCGTCATTTTGTTATTTCGCCTGGTAAAAATTTTTCCGTAGTCCGGCCGAGAATTACACTCATATATTTTAAGAATCTTTTTGTCTATTCTGTTTCAGACGTTGCTGGAAGTCGGAATTATGGAGCCGAGCGAGGTAACTTTTTTAACACGTCCATATGCAGACCTGTATACATATATATATATATATATATATATATATATATATATATATATATATATATATATATATATATATATATATATATATATATATATAAGAATCAAACAGACTCAAAAAATTTATGAATGTACTCCAAAGTTTAATAAATAATATCTAAAAAGTTTTTTTAAATTATAATTAAAAAAAGATCCTAAAAAACGCGAATTTCCGTTTTTTTGGGGAGTAGGATGGCCCCTTAAACTTACCCATCATCATCATGGTATCCCCAATCAACTACTTCCTTCTCAACGGCGTACATATTTCAGCATTTTATGCGGCCAAAATTATTTTTTGTTTTTAGATTTTTTAAATTGGGTTTTATTTCTAAATATAGCAGTGAAAGCTTTCTGTAGTGCGTATTTTGAAAAAATACATTTTAATACATAAAAAAACAGTATAATGAGAAAAAAAACATGTTGATTTAAACAAAAATTACAAAAATAATTATTCACGATGAAGAATCGTGAACGTCTCTTCGTCCGCGCTCCAGCTCAATTTCTTGGCTTCCTCTGCAGATTCCTCCGCGGATTTCTCTTCTTCTTCGGAACTTTCGTCGTTAATATTAGGTTCAGCAGAAATAAGCATACAAATGCTTGTTTCAAGCATACAAGTGCTTCTTTACTAAACGACACGGGCCTTGTACTAGATATTAAGGGATCTGAGTTGAGCACTAATCTGTTAAGGATATCTAAATTACATTCTTCTCTTGAGAATGTTCTAATAAAATTTTGTTAGTACAGGCGAAAGTGCTTGTTTCGCGCTTCTGCTGCTTTTTCGGGCAGTAATCTAATGGGCAAAAGTGCCTTTTCCATTACTGTTTCACCGTGAATTAATATTTTGTGCATCGTAGGAGTTATAGGATGCCAGGGATACAACTCCGGTCTCATATCCATAGTCTTGCAAATTTTTTTAAGTCGACTTTATGACCACTCGATATTATTCCCAAAATCACTTCGTATGATAAATGCAGAATACTTTCGAATAATCGTATCCTAGCGTGCAATACAGACAGGCTAAACGGTAATGCATCTGTGTGTGTGTGTTTATTTTTTACATTGAAGTCATAAAAATGCTTTGAACTAGCACTACAAATGTAGCATCTCATTGTTGAAGTAGCAGCATTGCACACTTTTGCATCGACCATAGTCAGCGTCATTACATGGAAAAAGAGATGTCTCTTTGTATAAATTCGTTGTTTACCAAAGCGTTTATTACATTTTCTATGTAAGTAATTTCAGAATCTGTAATATGCACTGTTCTTTAACAAATCAAATCCTCATTGGCTGAAGGTATCGTGTCGAAGAGTTAGATTCCACTAAATAACTTTCTTCTTGTCCCACAAATCAATTGTAGTAGAACAAAGCAACTGTTCAAAACTGTGCAAAAATGTTTCTTAAATTGTGCTTGTTGCGATCCGTCACATCCCCATTTCGAAATGAGTGTCAATGATTGAAGCTCTTCTAGATTTAATTCTTTTAGTACATCTTCCAAATGTATGGCCAAACGTTTACCGTGTGATCCAATAAATGTTGTAAGTTAATTTCAGCACGTTTTAATTACCCGATAAGCCGCTTTCGCCGGATAACAAGGCCTTTTTGCTTGCTTTAACACGGTGTAATTCGGATAATATTTCTTGTTATTATTACTTATTATTTAATACTGTCTCCTTGAGAGGCCAGCTTCTACAATCATTGAGAGGACGGCTATTGGATTTAGTTGTGACTGACTTTCTGATATGCTTGGACTGTCTGGGGAGAGTTAGTTATATCTTTTAAAAAACTGGATACAATTCTCTCTCCAGAACTTTGAAGGGATGTTTGAGCAGCACGCATTATTACTTCTTTACCTACAGCACTGCGTACTTCCTCTGTTTTTTCTACGTTTGATCCTCTTACTTGATTCTTCAAATGACTTTGTTGGTCGACCAGAAGAATGGCGTTTTACCCTAGGTATTTCAAATGTTCCTTGTAACCAATCGTCATTTTTTTTAAGAAAAACTTCTGCTTTTTTATGAGTTTCTGTCCACTTTTTCTTGAACTATGACTTCAAATACGAGAACTTATGCCTCACTTCCTTCCTCTGCTCGTCACAATATTTATTTTGCGAGAAAATTTAATTCTCAAGGTATATAAATTTTTCTTCACAATTTGGTAAGTTGTGTTCCTGCATTTTGTCAAAAAGTAGTCTACGCATTACTACTCGAGCACCTGAAGTACCCTCGGATCCTAGAACAAAATAAAAAAAAAACAATAAATAAATACAAAATACCACGTGGTTTTCGCCGTCTAATTTAAAGACCATGAAAACCTCGATTTCATGGGAAATCACGGCTAATATTGATATATTTGATTAGTGGCAAATAATCTTTTTTCTGTTAAAATCAATAAAATCACTGGGCCGCACCCTGAAGTATAATAAATACCTTTTTAAATGCCGAAAAACTGGTTTTCGGACAATAATTTCGAGTAACATTTTCTATCTTCAAAACATTACCAATTATTGTGTGCTCTTACCTGTAATATTCAAATCCATCACAATTTTCTCCAAGATAAACTCTAAAAAAGAAAAATCACTCTTTTAAATAACTGTTTTGTAACGAATGCCTAGAGCGACGATCAAATTCCGAGACTCCGGTGCGCGCGCTTTCAAATGGATAACGGGAGGGGTTGCCTATTGTTTTCTGCCTATTCAACATTGTTAGGAAGCAAATTTTTTCTACCTGGGACAAGTTTTAGGAAATCGATTTAAGGTCGCCTAAAACGCTGAACGCTATGTGCGGCGAAAACGACGGAAATTTTTACAGCAAATTATGGAATACTTTCAAGAGCTCTTCCCTTTGTGGTGCTAGTCAATTGAATGACTAGCCTTAGTTTATGGCTATAAATTTTTTGTTGTTAAAATTAAAATCCTGTTTTATTTCGCATATTCAATTTTTTTTAAAAATTTTTACCGAATGGAGTACGATCACTTTACCTTATACGACTACAGTTGCAAACTAACACTTTCCTCAAGAGTTAGAAACATTTTCCTACAAGCTTGCGGTTACTAACTTAGCACAACAAAATTCGCGTAAATTAATATTTTAAAAATAAATAATATGAATAACCATTTATTTGTAAACATGTCTATAACCTTCTCGTCATTATGGTAACGCATGTAAATAAAAATGTAAATAATCTATATTTTACCAGCAAAGTATATAATCAGGCATTCTATAGAATGCCTAAAACGTTCAGGCAATGTGTATAATAGATATTGAAAACAGTAAGCATTAACTGTTACTAATGTTATGGATGGCGGGGGAGCGCGGTGGGGGTAAAGTCAACACGTTATGACGAGTTGGTTTTGTTTAGTATTGCGTCCCACTGCATCGCACGCGGACGTATAGTGACGTGATATCAATCAAGTGCACTATGGCGTCTAATCAACGAGTTTCAATAGGTACTGAAAACAAAAAGTATTAACTGTTACTCGTATTGCGGGTGGCACTAATCTGACCTAACAAGTGCTTATGCATTAAGAAGATTCTGTGTACTTTCTAGTGTCACAATAGTTCATCATGTAAGAATAAATAAATACCGAAGTTGATTGATATTCAGTTCAATTAAAGTAATAATATAATTTTTTTTAAAGCTAAAAAAAAGTAGATCTTTCTGTCACAAAAAAAAACTAATGATTTTTAAAGATTGTCAATTTAATTAAAGTAATAGTTTAATTAATCTTTTTTGAAGCTAAAAAAACAACAGGTATGTTTTTTCTAAACAAAACGAACGTTTGACTTTTCAAAGATTGCCGAAGTTAAAGCTGTAATTTCATTTCCTTACGCATTTTTTTTATAGACAGCTGATAATTCCAATATTGATTTTCAATAAACAAAAGATATGATTATGGTAATTTGTCTTTAAAGACAAAAAAAAGGCATAAAATTAATTTTATACTTTACCTAATCTCTTATCGGCATTCTATAGATTACCTAGGCAAAGGATATAATAGTTACAGAAAAAGACAATATTTCATACATTGCCTAATCGAGCCCGACATTCTATAGAGTGCCTGAATTACACACTTTGCCGATAACATATATTAGACAGTTGCGTGTGGGCAGTTGAATTTTCGCGAACGTCGCTATTTTCTACAAGCTTGTAGAAAAATATTTTGAAATAACTGTCTTATTTTATGGGCATACCACACGTGATGAACGGAAATCCCTGAAGCGATGCGTGTGCGAAAAAAGCGATTCACGTTGCTTTTAAATCGCTGTGAATTGTACTCGGTGGGAAACACTGTTCTGGGAAAATCATTTTAAAGAAATGAGGTTCTCCATATAAAAGACTGCTTGAGAGGGGTTGAACGCGAAGTGACAAGCTGGATTTCAGACGGATGTTGAAGTATTAGCGTGGCATGTATTTCTAGCATGCACTGCTTTGTGAAGAATTAAAATGGCTACATCCAACGAACACTTTCCATGAAAATACTTGTAGAATAGATTCAAATCACCAACCGTTCTTCCTCGTTAAAATGAATCGAGGTTACTGATCAATTATGGGTCTCCAATCAAACGAACAGCTCTCTTCTGAATAGAATCCAATAGGTGCTGTGCCTGTCTGGGAGCAGAGCCTCAAACATGGGAGCAGTATTCCATCGATGGTCGAATTTCAGCTTTGTACAGAATTAGCACTTATTGTGGAGTGTAAAGCTTTCTCGTTTGAAATAATATTTCCAACTTTTAAGAAGTTCTCCTTGCTGTGCTTGGAGTGTCCCAATAAAGCTATGTCGGGTACTGCAACGTTAACTTTTTTTAAAAAAACCGTGGTCCGGATTTTTGCAGCGTTAAATTCTACTTGGTTAATGTTACCCCAAGATAGAATTTCTTCCAGGTCTATGTTAAGTTGGAAGACTTCCTGCGGTTAGCGGATATTTGCATGAAGAAATAAAAGTACTGTGATCTGCAAAGCTGTATATTGGATTCCTGGTCCGGTGTTGATAGTGAAGGTGTTAGAAAGAAATCCGGCGACTGCCACTCGTAAACAACGCTCTTTGAGGAAACACTAGAACTATAAACAGAACTTAGTGTAGCGGAGCCAACAATCCATCGTGCCAAATAAGGCCGAATGCCTTGGATATATCAAGTGAAACCGCTCGAGGTTCTCCAGAGTGTTCAACTGTGTTGTTCCCAACATCTGTTACATAAGTTAGAAGATCTCCTGTTCTTTGCTTACGAAATCCATATGGACGCTAATAATAATTTCCATGACTGTCGATATTATTGAAAGCAGTGAAACTAGTTGGTAGTTGTTTGGCAAGGTCTTCTTGCCTTTGTTGGGTATCCGCTGAACTGTAGTTCCTACAGGAAGGAAAAATTCCCTTTCTGTAGGATAGGTTGAAAAGTCTACAGAAAACTGAGGTTAGTTCTCTCACGCATTTTTTGAGTACTATGGCAGGTATTCCATCAGCGCCAGAAGATTTTTTGGTATCTAGCTTCATTAAAATACTTTTTATGATACGGTATCCGAAGACGATATCGGACATCCTTGACTGCACTAATTGGTGCTGTTTTTCCCGGAAATCGACAGTAAAATATGAAGCAAAAAGTTCAGCTAACAAGTTCACTTTCCCAACTGGTGTTACAATAGTATTATCTGGCCGTGTGAGTGGTGGTATAGTGAATTTAGTGAAAATTTGATTAATGGCCTTAGCGACTAATCAAAAAGACCTGGAATTGTTGCGGCAGCCAAGAAGTTTGTATTTAATTCTTGGATTTTAATTCTTTGATTGTGTGACTCCTTGGCTTCGTCGATTTTTTCGTTTCGTTGCCATTTTACTTATAACCCCTTTTTTAATAACTTTAATTTTCAACTAAGCATTTGTAGTTACACCAAAATTAATCTTCTTAGCAGCTGGATTATCATTTTAAGTAAATATTTGTATATTGAAACAAATAATTTTTTATAAAATAAAGTAACAATGTTGTGTCTTAATGTTCTAATTTTTTCCCAAATAATTATCGCAGATGCTATCAGATTATAGGACTAAAAAAACTGCATATAAAAAGTAGGTTAATAAATATAATAAAAAAATATAAAGATCTTTACATAGCTGTATTGAACATACATTTAGTAGATTGTCTTTTCTAATATATGTAATAAGAGACGCAAACAACATCCTCTCACATCGGACAAGATTGGGTAATTGAAATTGTCGCTGATTGTTTTTAAAAATTAGGAGAAGGGCCGCTTGGAATTGACGTTGCCATATCTTGTCAAAATTACGCAGGAATCGAAATGTTGCCACCTAGGTGGCCAAGCGGTCGATTGTAAGATGAAATAAAGGTGATATAAGCTCTTAAACTATGTTTAATTTTTAAGTACATATAAATATTTATTCGTTATCGAATACAATAAAATTTATGTTTTTTCCCACATAAATCTTATTTCTCCAAAATTAAATATTATAATAAAGTTAGTACCAAAATAATCAAGTTAAAAAAAGACGTCTAAAAGTTGATATTTAAAAGATTACCATATAATGGTACATTACCATAATAATGGTAACTACCGGAAGAGTTGTGATACTGTTTTCTTTATTCAGCTTCCACCAGAGAAAGGACAAAATTGGCAATTAGAGGTTTAAATTGACAAAAGCACCATTAAGGAATTCAAGTTATGCCGTGCAGTACAAGACCAGAAAATTTGCTTTCAATTATGATATTTTCTATCTGTTCGGAGGCCTTAACTCTAGGTTTTCGTGTCGAATTTTCGTATAAAAACGCTTATTTGGTAATATTTACAATATAAAATATTTCACGACAGATGGACGTTTTAGATTCCTTGGCTACTAGACCTGATCTAACTTTTACACCTTTTTAATGAATCTGGCTATTCAAATTTAAGACACTCTAAATATTACATTCAATTTTTTTATCCTTCCATAAAGCATATGTAGGTGCAATCCGGTAATAAATAGTTTTCACAAACATTAGTAATTTGCCATCAAAGATATTATGCTATGACTACAGTTAGTAGCAAACGATTATATTTGGTCATCTTAACTGGTGTTCAAAATATACAACCACAGAGAATATAGTTATCGATACAGAAAGACAAACACGTGGAAGAAAACGTCACTGCAAAATGAAGCCGACAGGCAACAGCCGGATTGTTATAATCTGCCTCGTCTTAGAGGTTTTCAGAGATCCCATACAAATAAAAGTTGTATTGAATCACAGAAAATATAGCTATCGTTATAGTCTCTGGGCTCTCATCGGATGTGTCTAGTCGAGATTCTCCCTAGACACAAAAAAAGGATAGGTATAAATAATTCGTAAGAAACTTCAATGAGTGCGGTAAAGATAAGCAGAAAACACTGGACACATTGCCAACAATATCTTATGGGAAAGAAATTTCCGTATCCCGCCTCCGTGCAGCTCCGCTAAAGACCTTAATGAGCGGACGTGTTTTGCTAGTAAAACCTGTTGTGGATACGTATCGCGGCGATGGTAATATGGGCACAAAATTATCTTCATTACCTGTTTCTCGAAAAGGGTTCTTTAATCCTATAGGTAAATTGGGCCCACGAGGAGATTTTATAACTAAATCGTTCGTAACAATAATTACAGGTATAAAATTGTACAATGTAATAATAAAATGCAATTTCCTCCCACTACAAATTCTCATAGGATAGGTAGGGCCACTTTCGCAATCATTTATATTTTTGCGCTGAGAGCCAGAAGTACTTCTTAATAAAAAATAATGTCGGTATCTTTTATAACAAGTAATCGTGAAGATGTGTCTTGGACAATTTTACATTTTCCAAGGGCAGAGTGTAGAAAGACGGTGAAGTATGTTGGAGTGTAGCCGAAAAAAATTAAACTGTAAAGCCAAAGTTTAGGTTAGTTCAGGTTAGTTAAACAATAAACAATTATCAAAGATTTTGTGTTTTTATTTGTAAGCTTTCAAACCTACGTTATGTGATAAATTAAAAATTATAGTAATTAAGGCATTCTGCGTTATTATATGGTTTGGGCCCAAAATACCTATAGGATTATGGTGCCTCCTAACTCTTTGGGCCCATTTTACCTATAAAATTATTCATCTTAGTGTCTTTGTGCCCATTTTACCTCCGTCCACGTATCCGTATTGTTATTTATATTTGTTAAATTTAATGGGATATATGTGGTTATATACAACTTATTAAAGTATTTTAGAAAATATTCAGCTGTTTCTTAAAAATCTAATGTTATTTACTTTGCACGATAATCTTACTTCATTAGATTAGACTTTTAATAATATAGCGAAAGTCGGTGAACCATCGAATATTTCAAATTTTAGAAATCTGACAACACTACATTCAACAAAATCGTAACTCATCGTTTCCAGTCGCCCTTCTTCGAGTCAAATGTTTTTCTCGGATCGGGTTTAAATGTAAACAAGCGAAGTCTTGTATTTCTAAGAGATACAGCGCCTATTTTCCCCTGTTATTGTTACGTATAATACCACTTCTATTTGCACGGAATCTCTGAGACGAAGCAGATTATAATAATCCGGCTGTTGCCAGCCGGCTTCGTTTTGCGATGATGTTTTATTCCATCTGCTTGTCTTTATGTAGCGATATCTATATTTTTGTGCTAATAGGAAGTCTAATATTGTCACTGAATTTATTTCCAAATCATTCATTAAAGCATACAACGATGCATACATATATCAAATACAAAACAGATTAGGGTCTAACAAATAAGATGGAAATGTTAATAAAAATATTTAAAAAACAACAATAAAAATATTGGAGGAATAGATTATATCAACAGTAAAAATCAATACAGTGAAGTCTGCTTATAACGAATCCGTTTATAGCGAATTTCCGGTTAAAACGAACTATTTTATAATGCACGAAAAAACTTCCATAAGACAAATGCAAATTTTTATCGTTATAAGGAAACCAGTTATAACGAACTTCCGGATAAATGAACCAAATTTGGATGTTTTGTGTCCGTTTATAACGAACTTGCCACTCCCTGTGCTCGATGTAGCGCGACTTGATTAGGGAATTCACCGAAACTCGCTGAGAACCCCTATTCTACTTATTTCCGCCGCCTCGCTAGTTCGAGCAGTATTATTTTCAATTCACTTGTTGTGTTCTGCGGTTCTAATGCATATTTGATCAAAGTAGCAAAGTGAATGTTTAAGTTTTTATTTTAAAATGAGTACACAAAAACGTAAAGTGTTTACTTTAAAAGACAAACACGATATTAAAAGGAAAATAGCAAATGGAGTTAAACAAAGTGAAGTTTGTAGGAGAGAATTGTGCTGGTGCAAAATTATCAAAAGTCAGGATTACTGTGTTGGTAACTGCAAATATATCTGGAACAGAGAAAAGAAAATTGTTGGCGATAGGAAAGTCCGCCAATCCTAGTTTTAAAAACAAACATTTACCAGTAAAGTACAAATCAAACAGTAAAGCCTGGATGAGATCAGAAATTTTTAAAAACGAACTGATTGAATGGGACAAAGAATTAAAATTCACGAACAGAAAAATATAACTTTTGATTGACAACTGTCCAGCGCACACTGAAGTTGATCTACAGCAAATAAAATTGGTTTTTTATGCCTCCAAACACAAATGCAAAGCTCCAGCCTATGGATCAAGGTGTGATACATTCTTTAAAATGTCATTATAGAAAGATTTTACTTATGAAAATGTTAGAGACGATCGATAAAAGTAACATTTTTTCTGTAACAGTCTTGGAGGCTATAAACTTTATCCATATGGCTTGGCAAAGAGTCATTGATTGCAAACTGTTTTAAGCATGGCGGATTTTTAAGGAAGGAATGTAGATGACTCAGATGATGACCTACCGTTGACTCAGTGGATTGAAAAACATCGAGAAGACCTACTGATTATCTAGAACTTGTTTACGATGCTGACATTCAACAAAGTACAGTGAAAATCGAGATTAAAAAGATGTTTAATCACTTTAATTTTCAAGAATATGTATGTGCTGTTAATGAATTAATGACGAGAGAAATATTAACTGATGCTCAAATTGTGACATGAGTGACTTCTGGAAAGATTTTAAGCGATAATGACGACGAAGACGAGCTTGGAGAAGGAGATAATATTTATGTTCCATCCATTTCAGAAATGACTAAGAAAATGACTGAAACTAGCAATTTTTGGGGATCTCGTGAAGTTCCTGAACATATATGGAGTAGTTTTTGTGAACTTGACAATTATATAAACTCCATTTCTTTTTCAAGTAAAATTGTACAAACGAAACTTACCGATTTTATTGTAAAAACTACGTATTTTAATGTTTTCGTTTATACTCGTATATGTACCAACATACATAATAATACCTTTAGTGTGACTTGTTTTATTTTCCTTTGAACGTTTTCTTTTTATTTAATAATTATTATTATTCATTTTTCTAAGCATTAGCGCCTAATCTAAATAAAAAAAAGTAGAGAAAAATGATATTAGATTTTGTTTAGTGTTTGTAACGAACTTCGGATACAGCGAACCATTTTTAGTGATTTTTTGGAGTTCGTTATAAACGGACTTCACTGTATGTAGTTAATTTTAACATTTCTTTGATAAAGCAAAATATAAACTGGTGAAAAAATCACCTTTAGAGATTTTTGTTTTTCTTCACGAAAAACAAAGTCACTAATTTCCGTTGGTCTGTCTGTTTGATGGCACGATAACCAATCACCACCACCACCAACAACCAAATACGATATCAATTTCGAAACTAGTATGTATATATATATATATATATATATATATATATATATATATATATATATATATATATATATATATATATATATAAAGGGTGATTCATTTAGAGGTACTTTTTTTTAAATAAAAAAAAAAATGAATAAAAACAATTTTATTTTATAATCTTTATTATCATATAAAAGAACCATTTTTTACAATTATTTCTTAAAAATAATTTCTTTCAAATGTTGTCCGCGACTACGGTTAACAACGTCCATTCTGAAGTTCCAATTTTCAATGACGCGTGTGAGTATTTCGAGTGGTATTTGGCCAATGACTCGAGTAATATTGGCCTCCAATGCCTCAACTGTAGCTGGGTTATCCATGTAGACTTTGGACTTTACATAGCCCCAAAGGAAAAAGTCAAGAGGTGTGATGTCACATGATCTAGCCGGCCAATTCACTGGTCCAAACCGTGAAATGATCTGTTCGCCGAATTGCTCTCGCAGTAAAGCCATGGTTTCACGGGCTGTATGGCAAGTGGCGCCATCTTGTTGGAACCAAATTTCGTCGAGACCACGGGCTTCAATTTCTGGCATCAAATAGTCTGTTATCATGGCACGATAACGGTCACCATTCACAGTAACATTCCGGCCGGCCTCTGTTTTGAAGAAATATGGACCGATTATTCCACCGGCCCATAAACCACACCAAACAGTTGTTTTTCTGGATTTAATGGCAGCTCTTGAACCTCTTCAGGTTGTTCATCACCCCAAATACGGGCATTTTGTTTATTCACGAACTCATTAAGCCAAAAATGGGCCTCATCGGTGAACAAAATTTTTCTCGAAAACAGTGGATCTTCTGCAAGCTTGTCAAGAGCCCAACGACTAAAATGGAAACGATTCGGAAGGTCGGTCGGCTTCAGTTGTTGCACTAGTTGAATTTTGTATGCTTTTAAAGAAAGATCCTTACGTAAAATACGCCAAGTTGTTGAATATGACAGGCCAAGCTGTTGAGAACGGCGACGAATCGACACTTCACGGTCTTCGCGTACACTCTCCGCTACCGCCCCTATATTTTCTTCACTACGTGCTGGATGTGGTCTATTCGGTCGAGCATTATCCAATAATAAAAATTGGGTCTCAAACTTATTGATGGTAGAGCGAATTGTGCGTTCGGTAGGCCGATTATGTGGACCATAAGTTGCTCTAAGCGCCCGATACACATTCCTCGTAGAACGCCCATTTTCGTAATAAAGTTGAACAATTTGTAGACGCTGTGCCGGGCTAAGTCTTTCCATTATGAATTGTTAAACACTACTGAACAGGAATGCCACTTCAGTTGACACGACGCATGTGCAATCTGCAATTAAATCCCCATCACAAAAAGTACCTCTAAATGAATCACCCTTTATATATATATATATATATATATATATATATATATATATATATATATATATATATATATATATATATATATATATATATATATACATACATACATACCAGGCTGGTTTGAAAAGTCCGAGAGATGGCACCACCGGCGCGTATCGAGGTCATGTTTAGTTAGTAGCATCTCTTGAATGAACGCACTCCAAGTTTCAGCCATATTGGTCTATTTCTTGGTGTTTGGCATTCGTGTGAATCAAGGAAGTCGAGTGATTTTCAAGAAATGGACGAAAAAGAATTTCCTCATCGACTATCTGGAAAAGGGTAAAACTATTACAGGTGAATATTATTCATCGTTATTGGACCGTTTGAAAACCGAGCTGCAAGAAAAACGCCCGCGATTGGCCCACAAGAAAGTCCTTTTCCATCACGACAACGCACCAGCACACACCTCAGCAGTTGTGGTCGCAAAATTAATGGAAATAGGATTCCAACTCGTTTCACATCCCCCCTATTCTCCAGACTTGGCTCCCTCGGACTACTATTTGTTCCCCAATTTGAAGAAATGGCTGGCGGGACAAAGATTTTATTCAAACGAGGAGGTGATTGCAGACACTAATGGATATTTTGCAGACTTGGACAAATCCTATTATTATATATATTTTATTTTTTGCACGGTCTTTTCAAACCAGCCTCGTATATATATATATATATATATATATATATATATATATATATATATATATATATATATATATATATATATATATAATACTAACGAAGGGATGAAACTTAGAAAAAATTTATATTTTGTATTGGTCTACACTGCATTATAACACATGGGCTGAAAAGTCCCGGGCCTAACAAAGAAAACACGGTTTTTTTGGTTCAAAATTAGCTTTATTCATCAACGTAATCTCCATCAAGAGCAACGCAATCATTCCAGCGCCGCTCTAACATTTCAATACCACTTTTGTAGAACGATTTATCTTTTGCCTCAAAATAGGCCTCAGTTTCAGCGATAACCTCTTCATTCGTGCGAAATTTCTTACCGGCGAGCATTTTTTTCAGGTCTGCGAACAGCCAGTAGTCGCTGGGAGCCAAATCTGGCGAATACGGTGGATGTGGGAGCAATTCGAAGTTCAATTCATGTAGTTTTGCCATTGTTTTGATTGACTTGTGACACGGTGCGTTGTCTTGATGAAACAAAATTTTTTTCTTTGCCATATGCGGTCGTTTCTTTGCAGTTTCGGCCTTCAAACGCTCCAATAACGCTATATAATATTCACTGTTGATGGTATTTCCTTTCTCAAGATAGTCGATGAATATTACACCCACGCACATCCCAAAATACCGAGGCCATAACCTTTCCAGCCGATTGTTGTGCTTTCGGGCGCTTTGGACGAGGTTCACCAGTTGCTGTCCACTCAGATGACGATCGTTTTGATTCCGGAGTGAAGTGAGGTATCCATGTTTCATCCATTGTCACATATCGACGCAAAAATTCCGGTTTGTTACGTTTAAACATGGCCAAACACTGCTCAGAATCATCAACACGTTCTTGTTTTTGAACAACAGTGAGCAAACGCGGCACCCACTTCGAACAGAGCTTTCTCATAGTCAAATGCTCATGCAATATAAAGCCAACACGTTCTTTTGATATCTTTACGATGTCAGCTAACTCACGCAACTTCACTTTTCGATCATTCAAAACGATTTTATGGATTTTTTTTGATGTTTTCTGGTGTTACCGCCTCATTTGGACGTCCACTGCGTTCTGCATCATCGGTGTCTCTACGACCACGTTTGAAGTCGGCAAACCAACGTTTTATTGTTGTTTCTGATGGAGCGGAGTCCCCATAACACTTTTCAAGCCATTGCTTCGCTTGAACGGTATTTTTTCCCATCAAGAAGCAGTGTAAAATTAAAACACGAAATTGTTTTTGATCCATTGTTTTGAAAATAACAAAAGTAGCGTCACTCTTAGCACAATAACTCACAAACTAATGAATAGAATATCATGAAATTTTAACAGCTGTCTTTTGAAGGTTAGTATTAACTGAAAAAAAGGTGACTGCAATAAAACTAGCGCCATCTATGTGTTAGGCCCGGACTTTTCAGCCCATGTGTTAATGAAACTATAATAAAATAAACAATATTTTTAACGGAAACGTAGTGATAAGTGGGTGTGAAGCATTAGATGCAAAATTATGCATGTTGGTGGTTAGTAATTTCTTTTTAAAACACTGACCTTCCGGAGAAGTGTGTTTCTTCAGTATCAGCTGCTTTGTTAAACTGAAAGAGGTAAAATTTCTTTTATTTGTTATGAAATAAGATAACAAACTGTTAATTCTAAGCATGCAAATATTAGAACAATACAAGTTATTATCCAAATTGAGGTTAATCGTTTTGATGTGTATTGGCTACAATTATTGGCCTACATACTAAAAAACCATAAATTTTCAGAGTCGATTTTCTAATTACTTATAGCGAACCGTCATTTACCACAGTTTTTTCACAGTTCTTCATGGTACAAGGGTTTACCCGTTTAAATATATTAAACGATTCTCATAACACCCTGTATAAACATATACAACTTTAATATTAAAATTACCTCCGAAACAAAATACCTAGGTTTTTACATTGATATTCTGTTAACCTTTTAAAGTAATTTGTCGTATATAAGGAAAAAATATATTTAAAAGTTAGTGCTGTATGACAGTGTAATAGGGCCTGCTTGGTTTTATCTCGTGCCAGCATCTTGTATTTACTAGATAATTGCAAAATGTGTGAATGTGAATTATATTGAACTGTACTTAGCCACTTCCATTTATCTACCGATAATCAACATAGAAGATTGTACTCGGCTCCATCTAAAAGAATTTTTGAAAAGGGTGGTATAAGGAGTGACAAGTTGAATCTTATACGGATGTGATGTATAAGCGTGACGTCTACCCATGGCATGTCACTCTGGCCGAAATTAAGCGGGCTAGATCCGTCCGTACAAGATTAAAAGTTGTGGAGTGTAAAGTATTTAAATACGAAATGATATGTCCAGCTTTTGAGGTCTCCTTGCGTTGCATGCAACATCTTCATGCCAAGACATATTTACTCTCAAGTCAACGCTTAGCAAGTTGAGTGACGAGGCTAGTGGGATAGAGTGTTGCGACATAACTACGTCGAGTTCTGCAAAGTTAACTCTTTTAGAGAAAACTTCGTAGTGTTAAATTCTACTTGGTTACTGTCACTCCAAGGTAGAATTTCTTCCAGGTCTTTGTTAAGTATAATAACTTCTTGCTGTCTGCAGATATTCGCATAGGTAGCTTATGTTTGGGAGTTCAAAGTAAATAAAGATACAAGCATACTGTCATCGTCGAAGCTGCAGATTGTATTCCTGGTCCTTTCCAGCAGATCATTGATATAAAGGAAAAGAGTCTTGGATACACCGCCATTGTTGGAAAGGTATTAGTCGTAAAGAACGCTCTCTGAGGAAATACCAGACCCATAAACAAAACCTTTCAAATATACCGTAAGAGCGTAGCTTAGCCAAAAATCCGTCATGTCAAACAAGGTCGAATACCTAGGATTTATCATGTGCTCGAGATTCCCAAAAATGTTAAATTGTGTTGTTCTCAATATGCGTGATATAAGTTCGAAGAACTCGTGTTGATCTTCACTTACAAAAGATATATGATGGTCGCTAATAATATTAAATCCTTTCAGACACTTTAAAAGAAGCTGATGGATAACTTTTTCCCTAACTTTCGATATTCCCTAAACTTGAACCAAAAATTCCGGTTAATAGTTAGCCTCAATGTTACATGAATCCAACTAGATTCAAAATTATCAATCTTCCTTCTCTGTCTACGACATACGAATATACTAGATATTACCAATAAAATTCATCTTGTCAGATATTTTTAAGAAGTCAGTATAAATTGCCACCTGATAACCTTGTTCCAAAGCTCTTGACAGAATGCTCTGATATCCTGACAGATTAGTGATGGTGGATCTACCACTCACAAAGTTAAGCTGATTCGCTTCAAACGTCAGTGCACACCTCCAGCTCAACTGACCATAAATGAAACTATCAAAGTTTAGGGATTGTTTACTGTCTAGAAATGGTTCTATAATTCTCGATCCACTGTATCCCATCAGGCCTAACGTAGGCAAACTGGGTCATTTCTTAGACGTCGCAATGAAACGTACGGAAAGACATTTTTATAATAGTTTAAAAACAATTTAACGTATTATTTTTATGATTGGTATAAAAATTATTAAGTCACATGAGCCATATCGACACTAACGAAATTAAAGTTTCTTCTAAATATAATTTAATTGGTCCCCCATAGAGGAATAAATGAATATAGCGTAACATCCAATTACGAGTGGCGTTTGATGAAGTCTGTGACATCAAAGCACTTAAGACTTATTGAAAGTCAGACTAATTGTTCAAAATGATTTAGGGAGCGTAATACCGGATTAACAAGCATGACAGCTTAAATTTAGTGACAAGAAGACTAAGTGCGACTTACAATGTATAGTTTGGCGAGCTAATAACATTGACGAAGTTTATCGCCTTAAAAAAACAGTTCGTTATAGCGCGACGGGCCGCATTTTTACTAGCTTTAGAAAGTCTGCACCCAATAGTGATCGAAAGTCGAGACCAATTTGGTGAAATACAAAATATTAACCAACAATTTGACTTGACATTTGACAACTTCCTAACCAACTCTTGCTACTTAAGACAAAATTTACTGACAAGATAAATAATTGCCAAACCAAACTGCCAATAAGCTCACCACTTTTTCGTAAATTTCTTCTTTCATTTTCAAATCCTCTTCAACATAACATCGTGAAAAAGGTCTCAATTAAGCGCCAATTTTCAGATACTAGATTACTCAATTAGGTCATATTTTCTAACTCTAAAATTTTCGAAATTTACAGTTTTTGCGATGCATTCTAAATAATTTATGCAGACCAATTATACATCTGTTAGACTCTTCGATTCAAATACAAAAATAAAACTGTTTTATTTACCACGAGTTGAGGACTATAGTGCTTTATTACTAAGTCAGCTTTACAATACAGTGCAAATAATTCAATCCATACAATATTTTTATTGACAATAACACGACTACTTTATCGTGGATAGAACTGCTTTTAAATAATTTTGTTGGCGTTAAATTAAAGAACCGTATTATTCAATAACCCACCTCCATCTTGAAACAACCAATTGTTTCCTAAAAAACAGTGCCAGTGCAGAAAGGACCCCGCACATATCTTATGAAAAATGGCTCTTGGTTAAATTCGCTCAAACTTTGCTATCTTCTAGTTTTTGTTATTTTGAACAAAAGTTCCCATGGTCACAACATGATCTGACGAGCCGTTTTTTGCTCTATAAGGTATTGGTAATAATAGCTCAATCGTATATGTATGTGAAACTATTTTTACTAATTGTAACTACTTTTTTACTAACTTTTTAACCTTCTTCACATTAAGTGTAACAGTATAATAGTGTAGTATTGTATGTGTATAAATGTGACCTCCGTTTTTAGCATTATCCAGAATCAACGACATGGACGTGGCGGGAATCTGACCCTTTACACGTGCGCGCGCGCGTTTGGGTGTGTGTGTGGTGTGTGTATGTGTTATGAAAGTTGGCTATGAAATATAATCATCCATAATATTATTGTATTACTTCATTTAACTCGAAAAGTATTGTTCGGTCACCAGCATCTTGTATTACATGCAACAGCAAAATCCATTGGTATTTTACATTTCCATATCGCGCGTAACCTAAATACCACAAAATGCTGGTAACATGAGCGCAAGCACCGAGGGTTCGAACACCATCTTTGCACGTACAATAATATTCACGTATCGGTTTATTATGTATTCGATTCTGATCTGATTCGTATTTAATCCACAGCTGATGCTTAGTGGCATCTCTAAATCTAGAATAAATTCTAAATCTTAGTAAGCCGGGTCCTGTTATGAGTTGATTTAATTGGAGTTCTTTAACTTCATCTGTCTGCAACTTGTCTTAAATATAAGACGATGCCAACTCTATTTGATACGTGTCTACAGTCAAATTCTTTAAATAATCTAATGTCAGTCGTGGAAACTAAGGTATGTCATTTTCGTCGATCAAAACCCACTGACCGTTTCTCCTCTTCGAATCTTCAGCTTCAAGGTGGCTTGAAGCTCATTTCTTGTCCGTGCCTTTACTAACATGGCTTGCGCTGTTTCTAGGGTGGCATTTTGCATTTCTATTGGAGGATGGTATCTATTTATGATAGCTCCAGCAATACGATAATAATCGCCGATGTTCGGAGCATGAATGATTGGAATAACGTCACGCAAGAATTTAAATATAGACTTGATGTGTCCATTTCTTGCCTCTACAATCCATCTCGTCTTAGTGACTAAACGGGATTGATTGGCTTCTTCTGTTGTTAATTGACTTTTATTAGGCCCTAATAAAGCAGGCATTTTATACGCAAAATCATTTCGTTCAAATAAAGGAATAGAATGGCGATATCCTCTATCAACAATAAAAATGTCGCCACCTTGATACCATTGTGCCATTTTCGAAATTGTCTCGTTCATATTCGTGACGAAGCATCTGCGCATCATTGTCCCCGAATGTCAAGAATGTAATCATCTGCGGCTACAACTAGTGCAGGTTTGAGAAGATGGCGACCTTTATGCACGCAGTATGATATCCTTAAAACTCGAAAGTTGGTACTTTTTGGAATCATTATATAAGAACCATCAATGTACCATATAGCTCTTGGATTTTCCGGGGTCGGATTGTATAATTCGTTCGCAAATGCAGGTACATGACTTTCTATATATTCTGCTTTGGTTATTGCATTGAACCATACATTTTACGGAACGAATCGTCGCATCAATGACTTACGAGCCTTTGCAGTTGCAAGACTTTTGCTCTGCCTTATATTATATTTAAAAATAATTGTTAAAATTTCGTCAGATAATCCTTGATGCATTTTACAAAGAAACGCTAAGAGATCTTTTTTGCTGACATGTCTCGAAGTACCATATCCTGTAAGTACTGGGTCACAATACGTGAAGAGCTCGCAGAATTGATCTTTAGTGAAAGAAATCATTACTTTAAATTCCTCCTCACTAAACTTATTTTCATCACTGAATCTATTTTCATAATTATCATTAGCTACTATGCGTAGATTCTGCAAGAAACTCAACAATTCTTGACCTTTTAAGACATAAGGGCTATTAATGTATCTCAATCCTTCAAGCAAATTCGGTAAAAAGTATCCTTGTTCATTTAAATGTAACGGGCAGCATCTAAAATTATTTAGTATATAAATATCTTTCTTTATATAAACATTTGTCCTGCGTTGAATAGAAAGCTTTTGTACATTATTTGGTGAATTACATACAAGACATGAGCAACTTGCTGTTTGCGTTAAAACATTAAGTCTGATCCATGTGGGATCTCGTTTCACATCGCGCATTTCTGCATTAATAGACAAGTTACAGTTAAAACATATTCGTGTATCTATGGCTATCTCGAGTGGTGGATAATTTCCTACTTCACGACGCCGAATAGCGATTTTGCATTTGCCTTCATTCTGTTCACCAAGAAGATTTATCATTTGCTTAAAATTATAAAGTCGATTACAGACATAGCAATGACGTCTATTTCCAGCACGGACTGCATTAGTCATTACTACAAAACACTAACTAATGATAAAACGATATTTTATATATTTTAATTACACTCAACTGAATATTGGAGAAAATGCATACAGTTCTCTTAACTAAATATTGATACTTTTGTATGAGCCAAGTGTGTATGTGTATACTTTGTTCGGCGAGAGAATGTCCTCGTTCTGTGCATATGCAGGCAAAGAGGATAGCCTGACGCCCTACTCGAGATAATGCTTTCAACCTGAGGACGCGACTCGCGGAGAGGCTGACAGTGGGAGAAGAGCGGGGGTCACATTTATACATATACTACACTATTATACTGTTACACTTAACGTTAAAAAGTTAGTAAAAAGTTACAAATAGTAAAAATAGTTTCACATACGTATACGATTGAGCTATTATTACCAATACTTGAAATCTTATAGAGCAAAAACGGCTCGTCAGATCATGTTGTGACCATGGGAACTTTTGTTCAGAATAACAAAAACTAGAAGATAGCCAAGTTTGAGCGAATTTAACCAAGAGCTTTTTTCATAAGATATGTGCGGGGTCCTTTAACCACAATATTTACTTTATCGTGGTCGGTTCGGGAAGGTCGGAAGGTGACTTTTCAAGATTTTGCCTACGATTACACGAGACATCTTTAGGGATCTTTACTTTTCGAAATTTGAAAAGTGAATGAATTAATTTAGAAGATGCCTCGTACAATCGTAGGCGAAATGTCAGAAAGTGATACCAATTTAAAACAGTCTATCCTAAGAATCACAACTGCTCAGCGTTATCGTTAGTTTGTTTACTGGAAAAGCACAGTCATCAAAGGGGGGATGTCGAATTCACACCGGAATTATAAAATTTAGCTCTCGAATAATTACAGTACCCTACTACGGATTATAGTTTGCCTTTAGTTGGTACTTCAATGCACAAGAAAATTATAACTCTATATCCTCCTGCGCAATCTGTAAACCATAAATTTTGTTAAGAACATAAAAGTTTGGTTTGTCACATTAAAAGTTCAATTTTAAAAAATTGTATTAAAATTATTTTATATCTATTGCTATTTTACACTGTCTATGAAATAGTGGTATCTCTCTAAACAAATTACAAGATAGTTTTCAAATTTTTAAAGAGCAAAAATTGATTTTTGATAAAAATTTAGCTTCTCTCACAATAACCACCAATTCGTATTGGTCTAACTTAGCAATGTATTAAATTTTTTTAATCACAACATCCTTTCGGTATGCTCTGCTGTTGTGAACGAGCGAGAAGAGTCCTAAAAACTTCATCATTGATACTCTAGCTTCGTAGTCGATCTGAATTGTTTCAAAATAATAAATAAAAAATATACAAAATATCAATGTCTGACGCGTACTATATATAATGATCTGACGAATGGCCCTTTTTTAGTTTTAATTTTTAAAAGGGAGAAAGAAATAAAAGTAATATTTACGCGTATATATTGCAAAAGTCGATTTCGAATATTGCAGTTAATTAAATAAAAATAAGTTTCTAACAGAGTGTGTATACAAGTGTACCAACAATATTTTCAAAACAAAAAAATTCAATATTTCACGAGTTTTTGTCTTTAGACACTAAATATTTAAGCATGAAGATGTTTATTAGAATATTAAAAGCTCAAGTGGACTACTAGCAATGCAACAATATTCCAGCCAAAAATTCACGCAATACAAGCATGTGTTCACAAGAATATTAAACGGGACAACTGCAATCACGAAATACATATTCTCTTCCGTCAAGTTGCTCTAAAGGCTTTAGATGCCTATCAGGCCAACACCAAGATCACGATGGAGTGTAAACGTGACCTGTTAGAATTGTCCTCCAGGAACAACAGGGTAGAACTACTCTGGGTTCCAGGATAGTCAGGGATAAAAGGTAGTGAAAAAACAGACAAATTAGCAAGGTTTGGAACTACAAAACCATACAGAAGTCCCAAACCAGCGTTTGGTATATCCAGACAGGAGGTAAAAACAATCAACACATGTTCATATCAGCAACATCTAGATCGTTGGCTCGCAACATGCGAGGGACGTAATCGGCGGCCCCTCAAAGAAACTGACCACTGACGTCCTTCGTTGAACAAGGGCCCAGACTAAACCATTTGGTGAGGGGGAAACCCCTGTGCATATCCTCTATAAATGACTTTAACTCAAAACAGACATAAACTGTTCGGAGATCTACATTCACATAAAAAGCTTGAAAGGAAGCTAAAAATTTTGCTTACTTAACCAAGAGAGGGGAGCACGATAAGCCAAGAGGCTGCATTGCACATACAGGCACAATCGGCGATCCTGACTACAACGAACCAATATTTACTACGCTAAAGCCGATTGACTTGACATTACAAACGGGCCAAACAAGTTTTAAAAGCATGTTGGATAAAATTTCACATTTCAAAAGTTGTACTGTCAAACGAATTAAATATTTTTCCTAGAATTCATTAAGGTAGTTTGAATTTTGAACTTATTTTAGCGGATATTAAATTTAACCAGTAAAATACCCCAACTTTAAACTTATTAATTAATTTAAATTAATTGTTGGTTTGGCTTTTAGAAACAACAACGGTAGGTCATTTAGAACATTATATCATTTGGATTCTATGCTTTTTGTAGACTCATGTGAAATACCCTATATTTAAATAATAACCGATACCATATCTTAAAATATTAAATATCGATAATAATGAAGTTACTTATTATACTGATAAGTATATGACTACAGGATATTAGTACGTTAATTTTAAGTATTCTGTCTGGATTTTATTTTATTATATAAAGAACTGAGAGTGGACTTTACATTTAAAATGTAGGTTCCTCACAAAATACGGTGTAACCGTAGATAACATATATAATTTGTGGCTTTTTACGTGAGAGCAATAATACTTAAATCAAAAGTGTTCAAGATTTTTTGCAAAGTAGACGATTGCCATTACGCATGTTATATCTGGTCCCTCTCATTCTTACTCTGAAAAAGTCCTGTAATAAATTTTACTTCAGGCAAACAATTTCTTTAGATAATTTATTTACCCAATAAAAGTGGCTCAAGGTCACACATTGTTCAAGATTTTTAAACAATCGTTTAAATGAAAGACACCTGATTTGTTGAATGCGTACTTACCCTGTCCCAAATCAATAATGTTATCTGGCTTCACGAAGAACGATCGTCCTACTGGAAAACAGCTAACAACAGGGGCCATTCTCAAAACGATATCAACAACTTGAAGAGCTTCTTGTGGTGTAACTGGCGATTTAAGGAAATTTTGCAATGGAGTTAGATCCACTTTGTTAGCAAATTTAATCTCAACTTTAAACGCTTTTCCACGGCCGTCTTCTTCGGTTATATTCACTTCATCTTCAAAAAAGTCGTTTAAATTATCCGTTAATGGTTTAGCGGCATATAGATTTTTCTTGCCGTCAAAAGCTGGCCATCTGTTTAGAAAAATAGAAGAATAGAATCTAGTAGCCAAAACAAGGATAAACTAAACATGAACCCAAAATTTAGATTCATGATTAACCTTAATGTTAACTTTTACAGGTTAGACACCATAATATTAACTATTTGTATTTGTCTAATGAATACATTAGAAATGGGTTTATTTCGCAAGTTTCTTTTATGATTTTATTGTAACTCTTATAGTAACGTTATCTATTCGTCTGTTTCTCCCAAACATAACAAAAACTACTGAACTGATTTAATTTTCCGCTTGGTTATCTATGGTACTCTCAGACTATGCATGTAAATTTAGTTGTTGAACACTAACCAAATAGACGAGAACAGTCTTGATAGTCGTCTGTAAAAGTCAGATAAAAGTAGTAGAATATTTTATAAATTTATAACGGTCGAGAAAAATCTTTGTGACATCTGGAAATAATTTAAACGAAAAAAAAAAAACGTTAAAATTAATAAATTAAAATATTGTTAATAATCTGGTTTCCAAATATCATCAATAAATATGCCCGACCAAAGCCTGCGACTGACAGCCAAATTTTCTGAGCCGAGTTTGGCAGATTTAAACGATATTCCTGTTTGTAATTGGGGGACACCATTTTTAAACACTGTAAACAAAGGAGAGGCGCACAGTAATCCGAAAATCCGAAAATCTGGCCATAATATAAGAAACAAAAGGTTCCATTTAGGGATTTTCACCTGTTTGAATACTTCTGCCAATTCGTCTACTATGATTTACGATCACTCAGGTGCATCTACCGCTTGCACCTATCTCATAATTTTCATTTCATTTCGAAGCGTCGAGTGGCACGCAGTATCTCTCGTGGAGCACGTCAAACGTCATCAAGTTTAAACTATTATAGAAAGAGCAAAAGTGAACGAATTTTAATTGTGTAAAATGAATTCTTTCCTTGAAAGTGAGTACAATTTCATCGTGTTTCTGGAATTTCATATTTACTTAATGTTAAGTGAGTAATTAACTGTTCAATTATCGAGTTTTTTTAAGAAAATATTCTCAAAAATCTTTAAAAGAACAAGCAATAAGTTAAAAAAACGTCATTGAAATTTGACGTGAAATGAGTCGGATGTTGTTTATTAGACATTTTTTGCCAAAATGTCGAAAAATTGAGTGCTAGAAGTCGCAAGTTTCGCTTCTGTGTTTTTTGTGCGAAGGTGTGCGTGTACGCCATGGACGCGTCAATCTTACTTTCTTGACAGTTTTTTCTTAAAATTCGGTAAAGTGCCATAAACTTAAAAAAATTTGGGATAATGTTACAAAATTTAATCAGTTGTTTGAAAATTAGGGAAATTATTGCAAAGTGTGAAAAATAGTTAACAAATTCGGGTAAATGTTGCCAAATGGAAAAAATACTTTAAAAATTCTGTAAATTGTTGCAAAATGATAAAGTTAATTAAATAATTCGGGAAAAATGTTGCAACATGTAGCATCCAATCGCAATTCCTCGCAAAATTTCATGATTGGCTTAACGTTTGTGTGCCGTTAACAAATAACTATGAGTCGGAAAACACGGACCAACAGAAATGAATACCTCTGGGCGTCCTTTATTGTACAGTACATAAATATACGTTCCTATCGTCTTGTTGTACGATAGGATTGTACACTGTATCCGTCATACGTACATTTTTTAGAGGCTAAACAAAAGTGTTACCCACCCGAAATTTCAATTACAGAAAATGAAGCTACTGTAACATTACAAGCATTATTAAATCATACTGAGAGGATACTAATTACACAAACTGACGTAATTAAACGTCTTTCCAGGAAATAGTACGTAACATGACACTGATATGCAAATAGGGATGCGATGACACTTCTGGACAAAGCACCTATAAACAGAAATTTAGCATTGAAAGCCACAACCAAACAGATGCCAGCATTTTCTTTGTTTCTCTTGTGCCTTTGTAACTCTTAACAATCGACAGCAAAATCCGCGTCCTTCGTTCCCGAGATATTGTCGCCCAATAAAAATTACATTTGATAAAGAAACTGACGAAACAACGAAAAAAGAAGTGAAATCCATAAAACATGAGGAGGACAATCGTGTTCCTTTAAAAACTGTTATGGAGGGGAAAAAGATAACTGTAAATTACTAACTAGCATTAATAATAATAATAGATGGTAAGGTGTGTAATTCAATAACAAACGCAACATTTACAATGCGTTGTTCCATTTGCAATTCTACGTCCAAGCAGTTTATATTATATAAATGACGTCTATATATATATATATATATATATATATATATATATATATATATATATATAGAGACGTCATTTTACAGGTGCCAATTCAAGTAGAAAACTTAGAATATGGTATATCTTCGCTGCATGCGTGGATATGTTTTTTCGAATGCTGCATTCACTTATCGTATAAATAGCCAATCAAAAAGTGGCACGTGTCCAAAGAAGTAGATAAACAAATAATTAAAGTTAGGCAGGAAGTAGTACAAGACAGTTTTCGAGATCAATTAGGGCTTCTCATCGAACAACAAAAGCAAAATTACAGAAGCACTAATGGCAGCAATACAGCTCGACATTTTTTTGAAAACGCAGAAATTTCGGCAAAACTAACAGGTGTGGATAAAGATCTCATCAATCGATTCCACGTTATTTTGCAAGTAATTTCCTACAGTTTTAAAATGGACGCCGAAAAGTTCAAACTAACCTGAAGATACAGCTCGTATATTAGTAGATTTATATTCGTGGTATACTATGTCAACAACTGTCCATAAAGTGCTTATCCACGGGCACGAAATAATCAAGACATTAGTTCTTCCCATCGGACAATTGTCAGAAGAAGCTTAAGAATCAAGCAACAAACAAATAACAGTTCCGGGGGGACTTTGCAGAAAGTGCAGTTGGCATTAAAAATTCAGAAGATGTTTTTAATATATTAGTATCCTCTGATCCGTTGATCTCCAGTTTAAGAAAACTACCACCAAAAAAAACTGAAATCTTTTTCCTCACACGCGGTAGAGTTGTTAGCTTCACCATGTGTAGCCGAATTAAGTAATAGTATTGAAAGTAATTCCAGCGATGAGGAAAACAATGCAACTGAGCATGAAACTGATAGTGAGTAAGAATTGTATATTAAAACAAAATTGTATATAGTAATAGTCATTTTCCATCATTTTGTAATAAAAATTACTCTCGATATATATTACTTGTTTTTCATTCGTGATCAGCACCCTTCAAAATACCAATATGTACAGTTTTATAAAAATTACTCACGTTTTTCTAAAAATAGCTCGCCATTTTGTTTTTTGAAATTTGTACTTCATATTCGTAACCCCAAAAACTCATCTCTACAGAGATTTATAAAAATAACTCACGTTTTTGCAAAAAGAGTCCGCTATTTTGGAGCTGCCATTGTGTTTTTTGAAAATTTGAATGAGAAAAATATATTTTTTTTTATGGGTCTAGCACACGTACTGCAGGGAAGTCCTAAAGCGCTACAGGAGCGACACGTGTGCGGAAAAAACGTTTCACGTTGTTCTTGAACCGCTGGAAATTGTACTCGTTGGGAAACACAGTCCTGGGCAAATTATTCCAAAGGGTTGATTTTTTTCCATATAAAAGACTGCTTGAAAAGCGCTGTACGAGGAGTAACAAGCTGAACCTCATACGGATGTGAAGTATTAGCGTGACGTGTACTTCTAACATGCACCGCTCTGAGAGGAATTAAGCGGGCTACATCCTTCGAACACTTTCCATGAAAATACTTGTAGAATAGGCTCAAGTCGCCAACCGTTCTTCGATGTTCCAGCGAATCAAGGCCGCCGGTCAGTTCCGAGTCTCCAATCAGACAAATAGCTCTCCTCTGAACAGAATCCAACAAATGCAGTGTATGTTTGGGAGCGGAGCTCCAAACATGGGAGCAGTATTCCATAGTTGGTCGAATTTGAGCTTTGTAAAAAATTAACAGTTGTTGTGGAGTATAAAGCTTTCTGGTTCGAAATATATATAATATTCCCAACTTTTGAGAAGCTCTCCTTGCTATGCCTGCAACATGTTCATGCCAGGACATATTTGCTCCCAAATTAACGCCCAACAAATTGAGCGACGATGCTAGAGGAATGGAGTACCCCGACATAACTATGTCGGGTTCAGCAACGTTATCTTTTTTAGAAAAAAACGGCTGCCTGGGTTTTTGTAGCGTTAAATTCCACTTAGTTACGGTCACCTCAAGATAGAATTTCTTCCAGGGCTTTGTTAAGTTGAATGACTTCCTGCTCTCTGCGGATATTCGTCTGAGCAGTCAATATCCGAGCGTTCAAAGTGAATGAAGATATAAGCGTACTGTCATCTGCAAAGCTTTAGATTGGATTCCCGGTCTTTTCCAGCAGATCGAAATGAGAAAGAGGGTAGGACACAGTATGGCGCCTTGGAGCACACCGGCGTTGATGGTGGAGGTGTTAGAAAGACATCCGTCGACTGCTATTCGTAAAGAATGCTCTCTGAGGAAACACGAGAGCCACAAACAGAACTTTTCAGACACCATAAGAACGTAGCTTAGCCAACAGTCCATCGTGCCAAAGACGGTCGAATGCCTTGGATATGTCGAGACCAACAGCTCGAGTTTCTCCAAAGTGCTCAATTGCGTTGTTCCAAACATGTGTTACATAAGTCAGAAGATCTCCTGTTGATCTATGTTTACGAAAGCCATATTGGTGATCGCTAATAATGTTGAATCTTTCAAGATATTTTAGAAGATGCTGATTTATAGCCTTTTCCATGACTTTCGATATTATTGTAAGCAGTGCGACTGGTCGGTAGTTATCTGGCAAGGTCTTCTTGCCTTTTTTAGGTATCGGCTGAACTGTGGCACATTTCCAGCAGGAAGGAAATATTCCTTCCTAGCTTCATTAAGATACGCTTTATGATACGTTGTTTGAAGACAATATCGGGCATCTTTGACTGCACCATAGGAATAGTAGATGGTGTTTTTCCTTGGAAATCGACAGTGGAATGTGAAGCAAAGAGTTCAGCCAACAAATTCGCTTTCTCAACAGGTGTCGTTGCAATAGAATTATCTGGCCGTGTGAGTGGTGGTATTGGTGGATTTGGTAAAATTTTGACTAACTGCCTTAGCGACTGACCAAAAGGACCTGGAATTGTTGGGACAAGCGAGAAGTTTGTTTCTAATTCGTTGATTGTGTGCTCCTTGGTTTCGTCGATAATTTCTTTGCATCTGTTCCGAGCACGAACAAAGGTGTTACGGTTTATGGTGTTAGGATTTTTACGCCATTGTCAGTAGTCAAGATGTTTAGAAGCAACAGCTTCTTTGCATTTTTGGTCAAACCAAGGCTTGCCGTTGGAAGGGCATTTCTTCGAAAAAGGGATGTAAGCTTCCATACCAGCCAAAATAACATCGGAAACGCAGTCAGATGGGTCGTCGGATCAAAAACAATCGTCTAACCAAGGGGAAGTTCGAAAATATTCCATGAGATCTTCCCTTAGCAGATTCGTAGTGCCAAATCTCGCGCGGTTTAGGCGCCTCTCTGTCACTGATATACCGAGTTTTGTCGAAATCGAATAATACCAACAAATTTTGGCCAGCTTTTCGGGATAATTTTCTTCTGTGAGGCGGCCCTAACGTAGTGGTTAACGTGTCTGTTTTCTCCGCTAGTGACCCGAGTTCGTATCTCGGCTCGGTAATAATAATAAAAAAGATAAATGAATATTAAAAATAATAAGATAAAACAAAATTTAGAACGTGACGGTCGCCTCTCAAGAAGACAATTGTAAACCACCCGTAGTATCATTCCTAGTAAAGTCTCTTCACTTTGGCCGTTCGGAACCGACATTAAACTGTAGGTCTCACTTGTCTGTGGAAATACTTAAAACAGGCATTAACCACACGGATATGACACTTCAAGAACAGGTAAACAAAAGGACGCAGAGACCCTTATAGAACCTGAATTTGGTGGGATTGACAATATGGAAAATTAATTCAGCCAAATTTAGGTTGCTATGGGCGTTTAAAATTCAAAGGAACACCATTTTACAACACTGTTAACAAAAAAAAAGGAAAAATTAATTCTACCAAATTGTTATTGCCAGAACCTCTCTGCGCTATTTTGTTTACAGTGTTGTAAAATGGTGATCCCTCCTTAATTACAAATGATAATAAACATCGTCTCTGCGCACTTTTGTTTATAGTATTGTAAAATTGTATGTACCCAATTACAAACGGGAATGAGACATATCTTGACTATATATCCCTTTTAAATACATTTTAAAAAAATTAAAGCCAATTGCAAATTATGCGGCTTTTATCAAAGTACTCAAGATATAGTTCCTTACCGCCCTCTGAAATGTTTTCTGATGAATGAATCTACAACAGGTCGCATGAACTTTTTAGGTCTATCAGGTACAATATTTACATCATAATGATAGGCAATCTTTAATGAACCTAGATTAAGTTGTAAATGGTTTGATTCCACTTTAATGATTCTCCCCTTTACACCAGGTTTTACATGTATTTTAGAAACAATGTTAGCATCTCCAGCATCTTCTCGTTTAGTAACTTCAAGCTGTGACACACCAGAAGTAATGCTACCAACAGATGACCTTGAAGGTTGTTGACCTGAAAAGTAACAAACAAATAAATTAAAAGGGATGTAAGTTAAATATTATCTAAAGCCAGGCTAACAAACTAGTTTGATGTTTTAGTGAAACGAATACCAGTACAAATTCTGATATGATGAATTACAAATTAATAACAATTATTAACATAGTCAACTTCTTGAATTCATATAAACTCTGCAGCGTTGTAACTTTGTAGGCTAGAAACAGATTCGGTCAATATTATCTTAAGTATTAATGTTTAGGGATCAATTCAAGAATCTTAGTCAGGCCATACTTAAAATCGCATGCTTATACTGACATTCTCTGGCTTTTCGCCACAAAATATATTTAAATTCTCAATACTGATAGCTGATTGTATTCGATTATAAAAGCATAAGTGAAAAGTAAAAAGCTGGTAAAAACTATTTTAACTAATAATTAAAATATTATTCAAATTTTGAAATCGTTTCATTAGAAAATAGCCTTTTATGTACAGGGTGAGTCCACGATAGAGTAAAGTTCAGGTTATCTCATTTGTTTCGGGAATGACGAAAATTTTTTAAATACAATAGTTTTAGGGAATGTTAAGGTGCAAGTTTAAAATTGTTTTTGAGTATACCGGGTACTTCAAAAAGTGTGGCCGATATAACATATGTTTTTTTTAAATGGAACATCCTATTTTCTAATTTATTTTTAAATTCTTTTAAAAACTTTTTTATGAATAATGTTTTATACCTAAACCTAGTAGTTTTTTTAATATTTCAGTTATTGATATGGTTATATTGTAAAGTATTATAAATACATTGTAAAAAGGGGTGTACCCATATATTCTCAAATAAATATATATTTTTTTAAAAAATACTAGTTTTCAGTTTTGTAAAAAATTGCCAGTAGCGACATTGTTTCTGAAAGTGGAATACTCATAATTGGTACGAGCGTTCTATAGAGATGAAAAAAAAAGATATAAAATAAATTTATACATTTTGACTATTTTAAATTGAAAAATCTTAAATTTTTGAAATGGCACACCCTGTATATTATTATTTTTTCCGATAGATTTTACAAAACCCTCCAACTTTTATTAAGTATGTCATATACCTATTTCTAATAGTTTTCGATTTATTTTGAATTTTTCAATTTTTACTCGTTTTTAATATACTTACGCTAAGACAAAACAAAAATGTAGGCAATGTCAAATTTTGACGTGTCTATTAAGCAAGTTAAAAATAGTTTAATTTGTTGTAGTAAGTGACGTATAAAGGTAATAGTTATGGATCTTCCTAAAAATGAAATAATTGATATGGTTTACCAGGTGTACAAGTATGAAATGCGGATTTTTTTTCTAAAAAAACATGTTAAATTCGGAAGAATGATAAAAAGTGCTTTATTCAAAGTATGCTCCATCTCTTGTTATACATTTTTCCCATCTTTCGAGCAATTTGTGAATACCACGCCAGTAAAAATCTTCCCCTTTTGCTGCGAACCATTCATCGAGCTATTTTTTCACATCTTCGTACGAACCAAAGCGCTGCTCAGCAAGTGCGTGACCCATCGATGCAAACAAGAGGTAATCGGAAGGAGCTAAGTTTGGTGAGTAAGCTGCATGGGGTAAAACTTCCCAGCTGAGTGCTTCCAACGTGTCGCGAACCGGTTTTGCAGTATGTGATGGAGCATTGTCATGAAGAAAAATGACTTTGTGTTGTCTCTTTCGGTATTCTTCTGGCCTTTTTTCAAGCAGCGAACGGTTCAAATCGGTCAATTGTTGTTGGTAACGTTTAGTATTAACCGTTTCCCCAGGTTTTAACAGATCATAATAGACCACGCCCCTCTGGTCCCACCAAACACAGAGCATCATCTGCTTCTATCCATGATTTTTTGCGCTTGGAATTCTCAAAATAAATCCACTTTTCATTCCCTGTAACTATACGATGCAAAAACGACTTCCTTTTGTACCGAGCGAGCAAAATGTCACACGTGTTTTTGCGCTTTTCCATTTGCCTGTCGTTCAACTCATGTGGTACCCATCTATCGGTCTTCTGACTCTTTCCCATCTCTCGTAGCCGATTGGAAACAGCTTGTTGACTAACGCCCAATTGTTCGACGAGTTGTTTTTGTGTTTGCGAATCATCTTCGTCCAACAATGCTTGCAATTCCACATCTTCGTATTTTTTTGGTGGTTTTCCACGTTCCTTGTCTGCAACATCGAAGTCACCACTTTTGAAACGCCGAAACCATCTTCATACGTATCTTGCGATGGAGCATGTTCACTATAAGCTTCTCGAAGTAATCGGTATGATTCAACAGCAGTTTTCTTCAAATGGAAACAAAAAATTAATGCTGTCCGCGAATGCTCTTTGTTCGGTATAAATTTCGACATATTGAACACAACACTATGCACGCACTTTTCAATTTATCACTCGTGCGCGTCTGACACTTGTTGATGACACAACAAAATGGCGAAGTGTCAAATCTTTATAGCAGAAACTGCATTGGTGTACCATCTGTTGTCTGAAATCCGCATTTTATACTTGTACACCTGGTATATAAAGGGCGAGGCGGGAAAAAATTAACTTTTAGCAGTAAGGCTTTACGGAGCGAAGTACTCTAATAGACATATACTATCTAGAAAATCTTTTCAGTGCTTAATGGAATGGTTTGATGGTAGTGGTAGAGTCGAGTATACGAAACGGAAAGTAGTAAACCAGAAAGCTACCAATGAGGAAAAATAAATGGAGATTTTATTTCATGTTAAAGATAATCCCCAGGTCAGCAGTCGTCAACTAGCTGAGTTATCTGACACATCCCAATCTACGGCTAATCGCACCACGAGAAAATACAAGTATCATCCCTTTCATATGGAACAACACCAAGAACTTCAAGATCATGATTTTGAACGACGAGTAAACTTTTGTACCACCATGAATGGAGCAATAGAGGCCGATCCAAATTTTTTATCTCAAATAATGTTTTCTGATAAAGCTACCTTTCGCAGTAATCGAGCAGTTAACAGCCATAACATGCATTATTATTCAAAAGTTAATCCATTTTGGGTCCGGGAAGTTCAAAACCAAAACCATTAGTCGCTTAATGTATGGTGTGGAATATTAAATTTTCGATTTATTGGTCCATATTTTTTCCGCGAACCGCTTAACGGGCCTAGATACCTAAATTTGCAAAACGAATTACCCCAGCTTCTTGAAAAAATTGATAACTTTGAAAGGGAACAAACGTGGATTCAACAAGATGAAGCTCCTGCTCATTACCAACCCGGGAAGTTCGGGAATTTTTAAACGACCGTTACCCACAAAAATGGATCGGTAGGAATGGATTTATTCAGTGGCCCCTTGATCATGTGACTTAACACCTTTAGACTTATTTTTGTGGGGCTACATTAAAGATCGTGTTTATGTGAATCCCTCTACAACACCAGTAGATATGGAAAATAGGATACGGGATGCGTGCAGGACAATAACGCCCTTAATGCTAAGGAAAGTGAAGGATAATATAGTAAAACCACTAAACATGTGTATTCAAGTAGACGGGCATATTTTTAAACATTTATTACATCATAATAATTAATCATTAGATAAGTTAAACTATATTAAAATTATTATTGACTATTTGTTTATGTTTTCACAATAGCATAAGTGTATTAAAAACAAGGATAAAAATTTAAAAAATCAAAATAAATCGAAAACTATTAGAAATAGTTAATTAAAATAACATACTTAATAAAAGTTGGAGGGTTTTGTAAAATCTATCAGAAAAAATAATAATATACAGGGTGTGCCATTTAAAAAATTTGACATTTTTCAATTTAAAATAGTCGAAATGCATAAATTCATTTTGAACACCCTGTAGCATCTAACTCAAATTTCTTTACATATATCTTTTTAGTGTTCCGTACGGAACACTTATAAGATCACTTCGGTGTCTGTCCGTCTGTCACACCCGATTTTCTATGAAACTATTTGTCATAGAAAGTTGAAATTTGGTAGTAATATAGGAATTGATGGCCTCATCAGAGCCATGTAGTTTTGAAAGTTAAATTTTGACTTAAGGGGTTAGTTTTGGGGGGAAATCGGAAGTGAAGAAAAAAATTTTTTTACTAGGTAATCGAGTGTGGTGTCAAATGAAAGCTTGTGAAAACACGAGTAAAAAATATATATATGATGTAATACTTGCACGCACTTTTCTTTGTATTATTTTTAAAAAATCGCGAAAAAATCGCTGTCCACCCGCCTTATCTCGGAAAGTACTTATCAAAAAATTTTGAAAAAGTTCTGGAATATTCTCCACGGGGTGTAGATTGAAACGAAAATTATCACGAGTGCATTATCTGTAATAATTTATCTGGTATATTAAATAAACAGAAATTTCAAGGTCATCAATTTTCAGTAAAGATTGGAAATAAACTTTGTTGAAAACTTATTTGGGTGTGTGTTTTGTGAAGTCACTGATCATTTTATATCACCGTAACATAAATTTTGACTTAAGGGATTCGTTTTGAGGGGTGAAATCGGAAGTGAAAAAATTTTTTTTACTAGGTCATCGAGTGTGGTGTCAAACAAAAGCTTGTGAAAACACGAGTAAAAATATATATATATATATAATATATATATATATATATATATATATATATAAATGTAATACTTGCGCACACGTTTCTTCGTATTACTTTTAAAAAATCGTGAAAAATCGCTGTCCCTTACCTTATCTCGAAAAGTACTGATCAAAAAATTTTGAAAAATCCTGGAATATTCTCCATGGGGTATAGATTGAACGAAAATTATCATTACCTTTAATAATTTATCTGGTATAGAAAAAAAACCAAAATTTCAAGGTTACCATTTTCAGTAAAGATTGGAAGCAAACTTTATTGAAAACTCATTTGGGGTGTGTTTTGTGAAGTCACTTATCATTTTATACCACCCTAACAAAATTTTCTATTTTAAAAACAATCGTACGGAACACTAATTGTGCAAGTTCAACTTGCACTTGACCGGTTTTTTTCATCTCTATAGAACGCTCGTACCAATATTATGATTATTTTACCTTCAGAAACAACGGCACTACTGGCAATTTTTTACAAAACTGAAAACTAGTATTTTAAAAAAATATATGAAATATTAGAAAAACTACTAGGTTCATCAAATGAAATCTTGTGAAAATACAAGTTCAAAAATATCTATGCTGTAATACTTGTGCAAACTTTCCTTCATATCGCTTTTTAAAAAGGCCAAAAATCGCTGTCCCGGCTTATCGAAAAGCACTTGGTCAAAAAATTTTGAAAATATTCTGGAATATTCGCCATAAAGCATAGAAAATTATAACACCTACATTATGTTTGATAATTTATCTGGTATGAAAAAAATATTTGACAATATGGAGGAGGTTTTTAAATATAGTTTTCAGTACACACACTGGTAACAAACGGATAGGTATCGAGACAAAATAATTTTATTTTATTTGTTTATAATTAAACAAATATTTAGGTAGTAAATGTTTGATTTACACTTTTAATGGTAGGTTCTAGTTTGAGCTAGACTGATTTATTGGCTATTAGGTAGCTAAGATACTATAACTAATATACATTATTAACTAAGAAAAGCAAATACATATTGGATCTTAAGATATATACATGTCAGGAACTTTTTTTCTTATTGAAAACTCATTTTGGGTGTATTTTGTGAAGTCATTGATCAATTTATACTTCCGTAACAAAAATTTTTATTTTAAAGGCGATCACGGTATGGAATACTAACTGAGCAAGTCCAACTTGCACTTGACAGGCTTTTTTTTTAAATTAGTATTTGAAAGACGAAAATATCTATTATTTCTCTAATAAAGTTGGTAATTTCGAGGAAGACCTGCAAATACTGCTTCTTCTATCTTGGAAGTCACAAGCCACAACCTGTAATGATGGCGTAAAAGGAAGTGTAAAAAATTAATTTAATTAAATTTTCTTTACTGAGTTATGTTGTTTAATCATTTAACTAATTTATATTAATTAATTATATTTTCAGCAAATGAATATTTTATCTGGAATATAAAATATCACTAGAAAAAAATTGTAACGTTATTTACCCAGTGCTGTAGTTACAGGCCCAAGCCGGCCCTGTTAGTTGTATATTATCCCAAAGAGAAAGTGTACCTTCTTAGGGATAATTAACCTATCCTTAAGTAAATAGATATATTTAAGAACTTAATTAGATAAAAGTTTAGCTTTTAAGAATATTATGTTTAATAAATCATTCTCATTCTTGTAACCAAACTAGTAACTTGTACTTTTTACAATAAACGTTTTTAAAAAGAGTTTTCCAGTCTTCATAATTATAATTCTGTCATTGCAAAAAATAACAATTTACAGATTTATTGACTAAACAAACACTGAATAGGATAGACGTAGTTGCATAACACGAATTATTCGAAGCCACCCTTCTAATTTTATATGCTTGGCTATAAATATTTTATTTAAAATTTGTTCATCGTCGAACGAAAAATCAGAAAAAATCTCATAATACTATTATAGACGAAAGCATTGTTTCCTGTAAGAATATGTAAGTGGTAGGTAAAGGCTTCGCATTAACAAAGGTGACGCGAATTCACCAGAAAATGACTAATAAAATGAACTCGGTTGAAGTTCCTTCGCCTTTTAGGGATTTTTATTTCACAATGAGTAATGGTCATTCGAGCTTTTTCCAAGCATAGCAAAGAAAGCTTCTCAAAAGCTGGGAATATTATTTCGATTCGATTATTAATTCGATCAACGATGGAATACTGCTCTCATGTTTGGGGCTCTGCTTCCAAACATACACTGCATCTGTTGGATTCTATTCAGAAGAGAACTGTTCGCCTGATTGGAGACTCGGAACTGGCCAATAACCTTGATTTATTGGAACATTGAAGAACGGTTGGTGACTCGAGTCTATTCTACAAGTATTTTCATGGAAACGGTTTGATGGATGTAGCACGCTTAATTTCTCCCATACCTGCTAGAAATACACATCGCGCTAATACTTCACATCCGTACAAGGTTCAGCTTATTACTCCTCGTATATATGGAGAACCTCATCCCTTTAGAATAATTTGCCCAGGACTATGTTTCCGAGCGAGTACAGGTTACAGCGATTCAAGACCAACGTGAATAGCTTTTTTGCACAAGTATCGCTCCTATAGAGCTTTAGAGATTTCCCTGCAGCACGTGTGTTAAGCCCATAAAAAAAAATAATTTGCTAGCTAATTCAGTGATTACGAAGTACGCACCACGACGCGCTAGGGAGTTACGACTTCCCACACAAGCGTGATGAAATACAAAATTTTTATATTTTTGTTTTGATTTTGAATTCAATATGATACGACGTGACTTCTAGCGGACCTAGTGTAAAGCAGAAATGCACTTAGAAATAACTGTTTGTAGCTGGCGCTATACAATAATTCAGTTATTTGAGTAATTTCTCGAACCCCTTCGGTACTTTGTGTTCGTATACAAATAGCTGTCAGTTTTGCGCGGTCCTAGTGCTTAATTAGTTTTTGGTGATTGTATCAACTCAATATTGTTGTAATTAGCTCGAGTGAAAGTATTTCTTTTCATATGTATTTTTAAATATGAATAGGTTTTTACTAAACAGTAATAAGCGTGTGAGGTAGGTTTAGTAGTGTGTTTATGGAAGTGGTAAAGAGGAGACATTTTACAATAAGTGCACCTCCACATCCCCACACATAATAGCCTTGTCCTCGTTACCACTCCCACAAATCTCAGGAGGATCTCCCAACACATATACTACATCATCCTCCC
>CM032446.1:117007135-117024635 GCA_019049505.1 Pachyrhynchus sulphureomaculatus | reverse complement strand
TTAAATTTATAGCGCATGTGTGAAATTTTTTAAAGTGCTAATGAAATGTATGAAGTGGTGCGGGGACGAGGCCCTGACCGGTACGCAAATTTTCGAGGAGTTTTCGCAATATGAAGCCGGCTAAACTCCGATAGAAGACGACGAGCGTTCCAGAGGACCTACGACTGCAACCATGCCTGAAATTATCGTCAAAGTTCAACAAACCATTCGTGAAGACCGTTGTTGAGACAATTCTGGACATCTCTGAAAATCATGCAGTGGCCCACAGTTTGTTCTATACGCAGCAGTTTTTGGCGAAGAATTCCATGACTATCATCCCCCATCCCTTATTCGCCTGATTTGGCACCGTACGACTTCGATTAGTTAAAGAGTCACCGCTTTGAAACGTCAATGTCCGCATCCACTTGTGGAGACTATTTTGAAGGTGACGATGCTTAAGAGGAACTATTTTAGATTTCATAGCGTTAGTCCGGGAACTTTTGGATTTTAGATCGCGTATGTGATGTGAACTGGCTATTGAACATGCGTTTGTAGGAAGCTAGGCGACGCATGGAGAATTTGCTACTGGAATAACAAAATTAAACATGAGGAAGGAACCTTCTATAGCCACTTGGAACGTTAGGGGTCTACTTAAGACCGGAAAATTAAACATCTTAGACAGAGAGTTGGCTAGAGAAAATATACCAATGTGGGATAAGCGAGACACACAGGGACGGCCAAGGTTATTTCAAAATATCTGACAATATCTGGGATGATGATAAAACTATTATAAATGGAATTAGATTTGTGGCATCTAAAAAAGTAACTAAACATGTGGAAAACTATCACCCTAGCAACGAAAGATTAATTAAAATAACTTGAGTAGCAAAACCACATAGAATACACCTGCTACAAATTTACATGCCAACTTCATACTCACCACACCAGGAAATCGAGGATACTTACAGCGAAACCGAAAGAATCATAACAGAAACACCGAATAAACAAATGATAATTCTACTTGGAGATTCTAATGCAAAAATAGGAATCACACAAAGAGACGTTGATATCCGTAAAACAGTTGAAAAATGTGGTCTTGGTGAGCAGAATGAAAGGGGCGAAAGATTACTCCAATTTCCCATCGAAAATAAAACGACGATATTGAACACCACCTTTCAACAGTATCCTCGTTATCTCTATACACAAGTATCTCCAAATGGAAATTGTAAATACCAAATGGATTTTTATACTGATAAATGCGAAGTGGCGCACCTCATTTACGTGTGTTAAAATAAAACCGGGAGCAGAATGTGGATCTGATCGCCGATTATTTCTGGGAAAAATTAAAATCAATTTTCAAACAAGAAAACATCCAAATCCGGAAATATTCCAAAGGCTGCTTCAAGAAACTAAAAGACCAAGTGTAACAAACGATATCAATACAAAATGGGAAGAGTCTGAAAGCTGGATTACGCACGCAGCAGAAAAAACTACAGTTACAGAGAGAATACATTGAATATCAGAAGAAACACCGAGAGAAACAAAAAAAAGAAGGCATACAAAAACAATGGACATGGCTGATGACAGAAAGCAAGCTCGATTAAAATACTCAAATCATTCAATAAAAATAATTTGCAGAAGAGACAAAATACCTACATAAACAGCATAGGCAATGAAGTCGAACAACTTTCAGCTCAAGCCACACGAACTTTATAAAAAAAAAATAAATTATTTAACGGAGGAATTCAAGCCCCCCCCGCCAACAGGTGACTAAAAACGAAGAAGGTGAGATTGTAAGGGATCAAAAAGGAATTTCACAAAATACTGCGAAGAACAATATTAAGACTCTTCTGACCCCGATCCATGCCTTCCTATCCAAGTAAACCATTATGAACCAAGTATTCTGAGATCAGAAGTAGAAAATGCCATTCCAAAACTTAAAAATCGGAAAGATACCATAACAGCTGAAGTTCTTAAAGCTATGGGGGTATATGGGGTCGATTTAGTACATGATATATGCAGTATGGTGTGGCATATCGGCGAATGGTCTGGGGACTGGAGTCAGTATTTATGTCGATATACAAAAAAGGTTCACCCACAAAATGTATCAACTATAAAACTGTTTCCTTAATCTCTTACGCTAGCAAGATTTTCCTGACCATACTGAATCAACGTCTCAAGTCTTACCTGTTGCCACAAATATCAGAAGAGCAAAGAGGATTTATACCAGGAAAGGGAACACGGGAGCCAAGTTTGAATGTACGTCAATTGACAGAGAAAGGAAGAGAACATAACATCAAAATCTATCCCTTTTTTTATCGAAAGCGTTCCGACAAAGTAAGATGGCCGAAACTATGGTCGATGTTAACACAAATGGGAACTACGTCACACTTATTAAAGCTAATATAAACGTTTTATGAATTCAACATAGCTAAAGTGAATGCTAATAACATGTATACATAAAGCTTCACCACGAAAACTTGTGCCCACCAAGGATGCATTCTTTCGCCACCACTGTTTAACATCATATGGATTATATAATGCCCAAAGTTTTCCATAACTAGAATGGTGGTATCATTGTTGGAGGAAAACGTATACAGAACATACGCTGTGCAGATGTCACCTTGATTATAGCCGCAAGTAAAAGTGAATTAGAGAGCGTGGTGAATTAGAGAGTGAAAGTGAGTGTGGCTATCAGGTGGACTCTATATACACTGATTTCTCGAAGGCCTTTGACAGGGTCAATCTTGAAATACTGTTGGCAAAACTTAAGTCTCTTAAGTGGTTTTGGAGTATGCTGATGGATCATGTGCAATTTGTAAAAATTGGTGATTGCGAATCTCAGTATGTAGGAGTAACTTCTGGGGTACCTCAAGGTGGACACTGTGCTTCACTTTTATTTAATTTATTTTTGCTTGATCTGATAACTTGCTTATCGGACTGTGATTACCTCCTATATGCTGATGACTTGAAAATCTTTCGTATAATTAAGTCCCAGGTTGACTCTCAAATACTGCAAAAAAATTTGGATTCTTTTGTAAACTGGGCTAAATTAAATGACCTTTCTCTGAATATCAATAACTGTTACTCTATAACCTTTTCAAGACAATTTCTATACTATTGAACATGATGAACTTCAATCTGTGAATTCAATAAAGGATTTGGAGGTTGTCTCTGACAGTCAACTTTCGTTCAGGGAACACTATAACCTTGTTGAGGGGAAAGCTTCTCAAATGTGGGGTTTTATTATTCGCACCTGTAGAGATATGTCATTACCCGCACTTAAATTATTGCGCTGCTCTCTGGTCAGCAGTCACCTAGAATATGCCTCTACAGTTTGGTCTCCATTCTACAACTGTCATAAAGTACAACTTGACAGAATACAAAAAAAACTTTATAAAATACTATTCATTTAAGTTAGGCACGCATAATGATCTAGCATGAGTGGCAGGAATACTAAATCTCCAATCTTTGGAGTCCAGGAGAGATCGGAGGGATCTAAGTTTTATATACAAATTGATAAATGGTCTTATGGATTGCCCCTCACTAATTAACAGCATCAATTTGAAGATTCCCTTTAGGACTCTTAGAAAACATGAGCTCTTTCATATACCTTATTCCCGTACAAATTATAATATGCACTCTCCAATCTCGCGCACTCTAACTTATTTAAATTCTCATCCAGATATTGATCCTTTTGTGGGCTCACTCAGTAAATTCTTAAATCGGCTGTGATGACCGTTATTTTCCTATATGTAATTATTTATGATTGCCTTATTGTGATTTTATCGAGAACTTATTGTGACTTTTTTTTTGCTGTTGTCCTGTTCATTTCATCTTTTACCTATATTGTATAATTTTAAAATTTTATTCTAAAATAATGGGTTTCCCGTATATTGTTTAAATAAATAAAATAAAATAAAGATTATGCAAAGACTGAGAAGTATCAGTAAAAGCTACGGGTTGCATTAAACAACACAATAAAGGAGTTGATTGATTGGGCCGTTACTTTGTGACAGTACATTTTAACAATAAAATTGCTTAATTACCTTGTTAACTGACATTAAATATATTTTAGTAAAGATTTACAATTGCGTTATCGCAATAGTGATAACGCATTTGTAAATCTTTACAAAAATATTTTTAGTGTCAGTTAACAAAGTGCTCACTCTGTAACCACAAAATTATTAAAATACGGAGACTCGAGCATCTCGCGATCGACTTAGTTAAGGCTGGCAAAAATGCTCATATTTCCGATTACAACATATGCATGGGAAAGATGTAATAAAGAAAGCGGATAAATAAATAAAAAAGTAAATAAGTAAGTAAATAAGTAAATGAGTAAATGAGCAAATGAGTAAATAAGTAAAAAAATAAATAAATTTTTGAGTCCTACTAAAAATTCTAGATATTACTTGTCTAACCTACTACATGTCTAAATTGAACTCTTTTGGAATTATTGTCATTTGAAATTTAAAATAAAAAAAGACAAAAAAAACTATTAATAAATATTCTAGGTTTATTTTTAAGGGGAATCGGGAAAAAGAGCTGCACAAGTTGGAATAACTTGCTCTTGGAGTAACTGTAAATACCGCTGTGCTTAAGATTTCCATCGATAAAAAAGGGACCAATGATATGACGTCCACAAATCCCTGCCCACACGTTTATCTTTTGTGGTCTTTGACAATGACTGTCGATTATCCAGTGGGGATTCTCAGTATACCAGTACCGGCAGGTATGCCTGTCAACTTTTCCCTTAAAACAAAATATGGCCTAGTCAGAAAAAACAATATTATGAATTAGGTTAGGATCATTATTGATTCGTTCCATCATGATCTCGCAAAATTCAACGCTTCTATCGTAGTCATCTTCAGATAATACTTGCAATAGAATAACTGCTGTAGAATGGCCTGCAAGGAGTCCCGACCTTATGCCACTCGATTTTTTTTATGAGGTCGTTTTTAAAAACAAAGTTTACCGAAGTCGATCTGAAACTGTAGAAGATATACAACAAAGAATTCAATATGAAGTAGCACAGATCACCCTGGATTCTCTACAAAACTCTGTTCAGGCTGTTTATAACAGATTGGTTCATTGCCTCGCTGTTAACGGTAGGCATTTTGAGCAATTGTTACCTTAAAAATAAACCTAGAGTTTATTAATACTTTTGTCTCTTTTTATTTAAAATTTCAAATGGCAATAATTTCAAAACAGTTCAATTTGAACAAATAATATCTAGAATTTTTAGCAGGGCTCAAAAATAAAATAATATACAGGGCTGCTTTCCATTTTAAAAAAATCAAGATGGCGTAATTTCTTCGAACTGACAGTTCAAAATATTTTATTGTCAAGGTCAGCATGTGCGCCGTATAACACCCTATAACTTTTATTTAAACAGTTTTTTAATTCACTGATTAATAAATGTTGTAGAATCATTATTCCATACACATGGGGCACCCTCGTATATATATATATATATATATATATATATATATATATATATATATATATATATATATATATATATATATATGAGGCTGGTTTGAAAAGTCCGTGCAAAAATAAAAACTACTTATGTGTTTGGGGTAAACCTTTTTTTATTTTTCGACATAGTTTCCTTTTAGGCTTATACACTTCGTCCAACGATGTTCTAGTTTGTTGATCCCTTCCGAATAATACGATTTGTCCAAGTCTGCAAAATATCCATTAGTGTCTGCAATCACCTCCTCGTTTGAATAAAATCTTTGTCCCGCCAGCCATTTCTTCAAATTGGGGAACAAATAGTAGTCCGAGGGAGCCAAGTCTGGAGAAAAGGGGGGGATGTGAAACGAATTGGAATCATATTTCCATTAATTTTGCGACCACAACTGCTGAGGTGTGTGCTGGTGCGTTGTCGTGATGGAAAAGGACTTTCTTGTGGGCCAATCGCGGGCGTTTTTCTTGCAGCTCGGTTTTCAAACGGTCCAATAACGATGAATAATATTCACCTGTAATAGTTTTACCCTTTTCCAGATAGTCGATGAGGATTATCCCTTGCGAATCCCAAAAGACAGTCGCCATAACCTTTTCGGCCGAAGAAACGGTCTTCGCCTTTTTTGGTGCAGATTCCCCCTTGGTAACCCATTGTTTAGATTGTTGTTTGGTCTCAGGAGTATAGTAATGTATCCATGTTTCATCCACAGTGACGAAACGACGCTTAAAGTCCTCCGAATTCTTCTGGAACAGCTGCCAACCATCCTTGCAACACTTCACACGATTCCGTTTTTGGTCAAGCGTGAGCAATCGCGGCACCCATCTTGCGGATAGCTTTCTCATGTCCAAATGTTTATGCAAAATATTATGTACCCGTTCAGTCGAGATGCCCACAGCACTAGCAATTTCACGCACCTTACCTCTTCTGTCATCCATCACCTTATGATGGATTTGATCAATGATTTCTGGAGTCGTAACCTCCACAGGCCGTCCAGAACGTTCAGCGTCACTTGTGCCCATATGGCCAGTCCGAAAATTTTGAAACCACTTATAAACTGTTCTAATCGAAGAAGGTGCAGAGTCACCATAATGTTTATCAAGCTTCTCTTTAGTCTCCTGAGGCGTTTTGCCTTTCATAAAGTAATGTTTAATCACCACACGAAATTCTTTTTCGTCCATTTCTTGAAAATCACTCGACTTCCTTGATTCACACGAATGCCAAACACAAAGAAATACACCAATATGGCTGAAACTGCGTTCATTCAAGAGATGCTACTAACTAAACATGACCTCGATACGCGCCGGTGGTGCCATTTCTTGGACTTTGCACGGACTTTTCAAACCAGCCTCGTATATATGTATGTATATATATATATATATATATATATATACATATATATATATATATATATATATATACATACATATATATATATATATATATATATATATATATATATATATATATATATATATATATATATATATATATATATATATATATATATATATATATATATATATATATATATATATATATATATATATATATATATATATATATATATATATATATATATATATATATATATATATATATATATATATATATTGTAGCCTGCTAAACTGTCCTCAGTTTGAGGCATCTTTTTTTTTGTACCCTGTGAGAAGTTGTTTGTCCCACGCTTGAGCGCAATTTTGTACCGTTTGAAATTTGGATGCCCCAAGCTTGAGCACAATTTTCTTGCAGCCCCGCTTTAATTTCTGATAATGAATTGAGTGAATCCTGATTTTAAAAGAACTAAAGAAATTAAACACACACTAGCTCAGTTTTCTTTGGTAGAGAGATATGGGTAAGAGATAATTTTTGTACGTCTTTTTGGAATTATTTTCTGTTTTTAAAGAAACCTCAGCTGTACGACTTTTTGGACACCATTCATTTTAAAATAGAAAGAATCTAACTTCAGCTAAAAAAATGAAAAAATACTGAAAGGGTGTACTGTTGGTAAATAAAAAAATCAGTTTGGTACAGCCGTTCTTATCCTGAAAAGTAAGATAGGTATTCAGTGAGACACTAGCTTTAATCAACAAAAAGAAAATTTATTCATGTTTTTTTAAAAAATGAAAAGTTCTAACCTTTGCAGTTTTACAGGATTACCAAAAAATTTTAGCCTAACTGGTAGTTATGACATTTAAATTCTAAACTCTGACTACTCCCGAAGACGAAAAATAGTGTTTTTCACTTCACTTTTTAGTCAGTTCATATTGCTGTTAAGGCACTACTCAGGGATAAGTCTATGGAAGGATGTTTTGGTAACTTACTGTTTTTATTTCGGCTTCGATGGAACACGACCGATTTCACACTTTTCTAGTAAACACTTAGAGAGCCCACTACGGCTTTTCGTTAGAAAACTTGTGCATTATTTAGCTCTCATGATTGTTGTAATGAGCCTTTACTGCAGCTCCGTCGAGGGAAGCTTCTTGGCGGCTCCGATGAAAATTCGCCTGGCTGCGGCTTGATGGTACTCAGCCTCGATCCCGGTCCTACCGAACCTTTTTATAAGCCGTGGGCCTTCCCTCGGTCATATCGCGACGCCGGAACCAAAAATCCGGCTACACATTTTCAACCAATCCCGGCGTGCCGATAGATTCGGTCAGAAACCCGCACAGCACACTAATATACCGAACGGCTTGGAATCTCTTATTAATATACCGTTCGATACAAAAATGAAAATAAGTACAATTTGAAGTGAAAAATCAGTAACATTACATGGTCTTAAAATCTAGGAAAAAATGAATGTTACATTTACCCCCTTCCAAAAAGAAATAGACTACACTAGTCTATTAAACTTAGGCTACTTATGAAAAGGTACAAAGTGGTACACTATCACTTAATACTAAGGTCAGAACTTAAAACAAAAGTACAAACTTCGGACCTTACTACTAGACTTAATTCAATTAAGCACTAATATTAAGTACAATGAGAACCAAATGAAAATCTTTGCATGATCACAAGAATCTTATAACTAGACTTAACTTAATTAGACACTAAGGTTAAGTACATCAAAAAGTAAATAAAAATCCTTGCATGAACATAAGAAATACCTGTTCAAAGTAACAGTCGCGGTCTTCTTATATAAAAGAATCAGCTCTATTATTGTTACCAAAACAAAAAAAAATATAACATTGTCTAGACTCTTGTCTAAATCAAAAAAAGTGAACTGAAACAAAATATGAACACCCCCCTTAAAATATTTTAAGGATTGTCTGAAAATTTTCTATTTCAGCAAAAGAAATTTATAAAAATTCTTAAATAAAGAAAAATAAAAAACTGATTCTAGTGCAAACACTTACACTAAAAAGGAAAAAGTCTTGTCAGACCATTTAGCACAAGGCCAAAAAAAAAAAAAAAAATATCTGGATAAATATCCAGACAAACGCTCGGGAAAAATCGCTAACAATGCTCTAGCTCATCGCTAAGAGAACATTCCAAATCTAGTATCACTACTAGTCGCATCAGAAAATAATCGCACTCTATCGCGCAATGTCGACGTCCTAAGACATCTAGACATGCTAAAATCGCCAGGGAAAACGCTCTGGTTGATCGCCAGATAATCGCACTCTATAACGCAATGCCGACGTCCCAAGACATCCAGACATGCTAAAGTCGCCAGGGAAAACGCTCTGGTTGATCGCCAGAAAACACGTCAGCTCATCGCCAACAAAACACTCTGGTATATCGCCAGAAAAAACTCGGCTCCTCGCCAAGAAAACACTCTGTAAATAGTCCTCGACTACACAAAGCCTGCGTTCTAAAAGAACAATCTCGCCATTAACATAGTGAGCAGCTATAAAAGCTAACGATATCACTATAGGCACAGTGAATAGCTACAAAAGCTAAAATTCACTATAAACACAGTGAATAGCTATAAAAGCTAAAATTCACCAAACTGAATGATCCTGCTTCACAAAGCAATGTTCACTAAGAACAGAATGATTAGTCTGCGCACAACTAACATTCAAGGAAACATTCCCAACATAACTATATGAGACAGCAAGTCTCGAAATAGGACCTCCCTAAAGTCATAATCCTAAATATAGGAGTCCATAAGCAAAACGACTCAAAATCTCGCATTTTGAGCACATGCCCTCAGGCAACCAACATACACCGAAATATATACAGAAATATGTACAGAAATATATACAGAAATACATACAGGAGTTCAAATCCCAAACTCTTGGTTATGATAACTCCATACTGAGCTTGGTGAAAGCTCTTAGCAAAAGCTAATCAAATCTTCGGCACATCGCACCAAAGTGACAAATCTGCCTAGAAACATGAGCCGGAAAAAAACGCCCTCCGTCATTCTTCAGGGTGGCTACACAGAGATATAAAACTTAACCAGCATTGCGCTTCTCCAAGTTGCATGAAGAACCCTCGTGTACTGGTCTCGCCCTAGAACAACAACGAAAAACATTCAATCCATCCCACATAACAGGAGACAAACACCTCACCACGATATACTGAATGGTGGAGACAATAAAATACAGAATTGGTGACCCTGGTGTCCACCAACAAAAGGGAGTAGATTATAGCATCCACTAAACTAAAACGGTGTCTACCACACCACCATAAGTCAAAAAAAAATTTAATCAATAGGGTGTTCCGAAACACACTACTGCCAACAGCCTGTCACCACTAATAGGCTAATTGGAGCTGAGGTCGACTACAGTAGTTAGGCTCTCCTTTGGTTCAAATAGAAATAACCATTGGGTAATAAAACCCCTAAAGGTCCCAAAGGTCAAACGTTCACCCCCCATAGACTACCCTTCCAATCAGTCTGTTCCTCAGGAAGACTAACTCCCTGCCAAACGTCGTAACGGCATCTGTTAGCACCCGGTGCATCACAGCCTGTAAAAACAGATAACTCATGGGATACAACCTAAAAGGTTTACAAGGTTGACTTAACCAAGCTTCTAACGGAAATTTCCAAAAAACGAAAATGAGCTTAAAAAGCTACATGAAGCAAAAATTTCTCTATTTTTCGGTGGCAACGCAACAAAACTGTTGAAGACGACAAGAGCTTTTCCAGCTTAATCAGAAACAAGAAGAAAACATCGTTGACAGCTAAAATATTCGATCATGGTGTTAATCGTCTTCCTAGACAATAGCCTCTAGAAGAAACTGCTACAGGTATCAGGCATAACCGTTTTCTGTCAGCCCAAACTCCTAGATTACCTCTTGGAAATCTAAAAATTCGGTTAGGAATCTTCCTTCACTGCGCTTAGCCTCTCTTGACAAGGTTCTCATCTCGGTATCAGATTTTGATCATTTCTTTGTGAAACGACTGTCTTAGTCTGCTCTCATCTCTTGTAAATGATCAGCCTTTAGTTCTCCTGCAGAACTTCAATTTTCTATCAATCTGATAGTAAACCGAAAAAACTCAACATACGCCTATGAGTCCATGCAAAAAATTTTTAAAAAAATTAGTGACTCAAAGGTAACGTTTAAACGGCTCTGAAAAAAATAGAAAATACCCTCAGTTTGTCAATTCAGAAGAAGATCTAAATCAAAATAATCCAAGTCTTAGACTTACTGGATAAACCAAAATCAATTTACTCTTAATTGCACCCAACATATACCACTAAGGTAATAAAAATACACCCACTCGGGTAACAAACTTTGAAATTGCTCATAAAAATTTTGACTCTCCATCACACTACACGAGCTACATCTTGCGCTTGTCCTAACTCACGATCACCTTGGATTGCCTCTAATCAAAATTTCGCTTCCAAGTGTCAAGAACTGGATATTATATGGGGTCATTAGCAAATCAAATCCCGCGACCACCGACATACCAGTCTTATGATAAATCCTGAGTGTGACTCTTTCGCAAGCTCGCAACAGCTGAGTCGATGCTAAACATCAACTACAATCAACCTAAGTTTGGAATATGGCCAATACCCAAAACCTTAGTATTAAACAATAAAAGTAAGCTATTCTCTGCTCAACTTTTATAACAGTCAAAAAAACGAGGTCGTCACCTCTACAGAGCAACATCCAAAAAAAATTTAAGCAATTAAGATAATGTAAATATAAATTATTCTTCTTCTGACAAACTTTCACTAGGGTTAGGTCCGTTGAATGGTTTTAAGTCTTTAATATGCCATCGTCCTATTTTAGTCCCATCTAAATTAACTAAACCATAAACTAAATCTGAAATCTTTTCTCTAATCACGCAATGCACATACTTAGGTACCAACTTAGATGTGAATTTATCTGCTGCACTGGAAAGAATTTTATTTTTTCGCCAAACGTGGTCACCTATATTAAAGGCAAAATCCCTTTTTCTAAGGTTGTAAGACTTACTGTTCCGTTCATAAGCCTTATGTATCCTACTACGCACGTCGGTGAAAATATCTTTTAAACCCTTTAAATTTTCGGCGTACGCACCCCTGTTACCCGGAATTATTTCGCCGTCAACATTGACATCCAAATCTAAATTCTTATAATACGATCCGGATAGAGGTATATGTCTGCCGTAAACTAAGAAAGACGGTGTGAACCCCGTTACTTCGTGTCTTGCGGTATTTATTGCTTGTTGGATTTTGGAAATATTGCCATCCCAAGTCTCATGTGAATCAACGTAACTTCTTAAAGCGGTCCCTATTGTTCGGTTATTACGTTCGACAAAATTACATTGTGGAGAGTACACGGGATTAAAACGGATATTAAAACCATAAGTTTCACTTAGGCTCTTAAAACTTCTAGAGGTAAACTGAGTACCGTTATCGCATATTAAGAGCGATGGAACACCGTGGATTAGAAAGACATTATTTTCCAAAATTCTCTCTATATGTCCAGCTTTAGAGCTTTTCAAAGGAAATAGCATGGTATACTTTGTAAACCAGCAAGAAACCACGAGAAGCCATTTATTTCCCTTTTTTGAACGTGGGAATGGGCCTACTAGATCAGCTGCTATGACTTGAAAAGGGTAATTAACCGTTTTCTCTTTTCCCATCAGTCCCATAGGTAGTGCATTTGGAGATTTCTGCGCTCCACATACTTCACAAGTCCTCACAAACTTTACGATGTTAAAACGCATTTTTGGCCAATAATACTGTTCCTGAACCCTGTGAAGAGTTTTATAAAAACCAAAATGACCAGAAGTAGGAGGAGTGTGACACAAGTCTATAATTTCCTCTCTCTGTGGTTTAGGAACTAGTATTTTCCACTCGGGTACATTAACTTTTAAAGGCAACTGGTTTGGGATAAATTTGTACACGAAATCATTTTCCACCTTCCACTGCGGAAAATTTTGAGGAAATTCCTTAATTTGCTGCCGTAAATTATCGTACCATGGATCAATGCGATCTATATCAACTGTATCGATCCTTACGCCAATCTGTGCATTAAGACTGTTTTCGTCCGCTGTATGATCTGGGATTCTTGACAGAGCGTCAGGAATAACATTGTGGACTCCTTTTCTATGAATTAAATTAAATGTATGTTGTCTCAACTTAATCGCCCAACGCGCTAGTTTGCCACTAGGGTTTTTAATAGAATTAAGCCACAATAAACTATAATGATCTGTTATGACCGTGAAAGGAACACCTTCTATGTAAGGTCGAAACTTTTCGATGTTAAAGAGTACTGCTAAACATTCTTTTTCAACAACCGAATAGTTACGTTCAGCCTTTGATAAAGTTCTACTGGCATACGCTATCACTCTTTCCTCACCATTGATTTTCTGTGTTAGGACGCCCCCTAAACCGGTATTAGAAGCATCACTAGAAATATAAAACTGTTGGGAAAAATCTGGTTGGGATAAAATGGGAGCTGAAACCAATAGCTCTTTAATCTTTATAAAAGATTCTTCGGCTGCCTTTGTCCAATCTATCGATTGTCCTTTTTTTCGTCCTTTCAAAAGATCATTAATAGGCGACAACAAGGTAGAAAAATTCTCAATAAAACGTCTATACCATGAACACATTCCTACGAAACGCTTAACTTCCGTAGTATTAGTAGGTCTCGCATAATTAACCATGCTTGCTACTTTATCCGGATCGGTACGTAAGGAATTTGAGCCTACAATATAGCCTAAAAACTTTAGAGAAGTTTTGAAAAAATCACATTTGCTCAAATTTATCGTCAGTCCGGCCTCTTTCAATTTATTTTTTACTTCTTTAAGTAAGCGAATATGCGATTCGAAGTCTTCCGATGTTACTAAAATATCATCTAGATAGGTAAAAAATATGTGGCTCATATTTCGGACCAAATATAGCGTCCACTAAACGTTGCTGAGTTTGAGCAGCGTTCTTTAGACCAAACGGCATAGTGACGAACTGAAATAGACCTCGGCCTACTACTGCAAAAGCGGTCTTTTCCTTAGAGGATTTGTCCAAAGGAATTTGCCAGAAAGCCTTTCTAAGATCTATCGAAGATACATACTTAGCATTCCTGAGTGATGTCAAAATTCTGTCGATGTTCGGTAATGGGTAGTTATCAAATTTGCTGACCTCGTTGAGCTTTCTTCCGTCAAAGCACAGACGATACTGTCCATCGGCCTTTTTCACCAATAAGATTGGAGAACACCAGGGACTGTTTGATTCTTCAATCACTCCGAGTTTTAACATTTCGTCTAACTCTTTATTTAATACTTTTGACATATAAGGAGACATGGCGAAGGGCCTTGTCTTTACAGGACTGGCATCAGCCGTATCTATAGACATGTTGATTTTATTCGTTCGGCCTAACCTATCTTTACTACTTATTTCATTGAAAGAGCTAATTACTTTTTCTGCTTTTAAGCGTTCCGTCCGCGAGAGATCATCTAGGGTACATAGACGTGAGAAAAGGTTTTCTAAAGAACTTTCTGAATAACAATCTTTAAAACTTGTATGAGAATTGACTTCTAGGGACTGTGGATACCACGAATTATCTTTAAAATTTACTAAAATTCCGAATTTTTGTGCAAAATCACATCCTAAAACCAAAGTATGTGATAGAGAAGGTACTACTAGAGCAGAGATTACTAAACAATGACCATTGCAGACTAGCGGCAACTCAACCGTACCTAAAACTTTTAGACGGCTGCCATCTGCAGTGGTAACACTTCTATCTTTGACGTGGCATATTTTTATACTTAAACGACTTAAAATTTTAATACCATTCTGACCTACAACGGAGGCATTTGCACCAGAGTCAAATAAAGCCGAGAAATGGGCACCTAATAGATTTATCTTGATATGCGGTCTGTTATCTAAATATTTATGCACGAATAAAGGAGACATGTGACCATTTGGAGAAGCAGGAGTTTTAACTTGAGAAGGAGAATTTTTATTAGACTTAAAAAAATCAGAAACTTTTTGTAACCATTTAGCCCAATCTGATCTATTGGAATATTTTTGTCCATCCGTGTTTCTAGAACGTTTTGGATTAGGGGCTATACTGCTAACGTGAGCTTGTAACTTAGCCGAATGTTTAGAGGCTTTTTTGTTGGACTTAGTATATCCGCCTCGGTAATATACCGTGCTAGTCTCACACCAGTTGTTCCACATTTGAAACAAAATACCCTCTTCGGTGCTGTACAATTTTGGTAAATGTGATTCGGACCTGTGCAATTCCAACACGTGAAAATTGCCTTAGGTGAAACCGACTTGTCGTTCACTTTAGCTGCAGTGTCGCTAATTTTAGAGTCATTATCTTTTCTTTTACCCGTTTTCTGGTTACTCCTAGGGTTCCGATTTACATTCCCAACCTTATTTGTCGAGACTCCACTTCGGCCATTTGGATTATACTCTACTTGATGTATATTAGTTTCGCTTTTTGGTCTGCTCTTTTCCAACAAATAATCGGACTCTTCAAGTTTTCTACATAACCCGGCGAGTTCGGCTACCGAATTAATATCTAGAAGAGCTAACCGATTGACGAAACTAGGCAGAATATTCCTCCGTATAAATTTAACTTTGGTACTTTCCAAAGGCTTGGTGGACAACCTACCAAATAAAGATTTCATGTGGGCAATAAAAATCACAGTGGACTCATTCTTCTTTTGTCGCCTCCTCTTTATTTCCGACCACAATTCTTCATCATCATCACAGTGCAAGAAGTCCTTCTTTAGCCTATCTACCAAGGAATGCCAGTCGTTGACACTTGATTTTATGCTTCTAAACCAAATGAAGGCATCGCCAGTGAAAAATTCAACAGCAGAGCTGAAAAGTTCATCTTCCGATACTTTCCTAGCTTGAGCTATTTCAGTCAGCCTCTCCAAAAAAGGATAGAGTCTCTTTGAGTCTCCATTAAATTTCAATTGCCATTCGCTGACAGGAATATTTCTGGCTGCGCAATTCACGATTGGAGCTGGTACATTTATGACTGGGGTGGTAATAGGTAACTGTGGTAACTCATGACCAGGAGCTATCTTTTCTGCAAGATTTGCTTCCATGAGCACACACGTAGCTATTGTTTCCTGAACATATTTGGAAAACTTCAACGCTTCCTCTTCGTCATCCGGCATGGGAATTCTTTGTACGCGACCCGCAACATGCGATAAACGTGACTTAACCCGGTGTACAAGTGAATCATTTGGATCGCCGTCATAACTATCGATTAAGTTTTGGATAGAGTTTAAACTCTTTTCGATACCAGCCGTTTCTTCTTTAAAAGACAGAGTGTCATCCCCTATTTTTTCGTTTTTCCGGGCTCATTAATTTCTTTACTTAAGATCCTCGTTAGAATCTTTCTTTTATCCGCGACCGGACGTTCTGAGAAAGTACGACGGATTTTCAGTTCATAGTCTAACTCATATTCCAGTAGGTGATTGACTTTAAAATTGAAGGCTTCCATGATAAATGAATAAAATTTAAAAGAACTGTTTAAAAAGTCTTGAAAATATTTCTCCTGTGCTCCTAATAGTCAAAAAAAAAAAAAAAATATGTAAAGGCACTTAAAATATGTAAACTTCTTTACCAAACATTTAAAAAAATCTTCGACAATTTCAAAAAAATTTCTAAGTATCACCTTGTATTAAAATTCTTTTACCAAATATGTTAAGAATTTTCAACAAAAAAATCACCAGATATCGTTTCGTATCAGCTAAGTATTTTTAATATTCATGCAAAACATCGGTGAGAAGAAAGAACAGTTTTTTGTTCGGTTAACCGCAAAATAAATCTAACACTGCAAAAAATTAAAGTAAACCAGTACATCTGCTAATCTGAACTATAAAGCTAGCTTTTAAGAAAAAAACAGGGATCACTTATCTTAGAGTCTATTAACAAAATTCAAATATCTATACCACCATCAGATAAATTGAAATAAAGAATTCTACAAATTTCCTGCTTTTGTCTTACTGCTATAATGTAGTTTCGTTTAATAAATATTATGAAATAAAAATATCTGCAAAGTTAGAGCTTTTACTTTGTTCGAAAGCTAGTACACTGAACCCTTTAAAAAATAAAATTCCAAAAGCCCCACGTTGGGCGCCATTTTGTAGCCTGCTAAACTGTCCTCAGTTTGAGGCATCTTTTTTTTTTGTACCCTGTGAGAAGTTGTTTGTCCCACGCTTGAGCGCAATTTTGTACCGTTTGAAATTTGGATGCCCCAAGCTTGAGCACAATTTTCTTGCAGCCCCGCTTTAATTTCTGATAATGAATTGAGTGAATCCTGATTTTAAAAGAACTAAAGAAATTAAACACACACTAGCTCAGTTTTCTTTGGTAGAGAGATATGGGTAAGAGATAATTTTTGTACGTCTTTTTGGAATTATTTTCTGTTTTTAAAGAAACCTCAGCTGTACGACTTTTTGGGCACCATTCATTTTAAAATAGAAAGGATCTAACTTCAGCTAAAAAAATGAAAAAATACTGAAAGGGTGTACTGTTGGTAAATAAAAAAATCAGTTTGGTACAGCCGTTCTTATCCTGAAAAGTAAGATAGGTATTCAGTGAGACACTAGCTTTAATCAACAAAAAGAAAATTTATTCATGTTTTTTTAAAAAATGAAAAGTTCTAACCTTTGCAGTTTTACAGGATTACCAAAAAATT
>CM032446.1:116977018-116994518 GCA_019049505.1 Pachyrhynchus sulphureomaculatus | reverse complement strand
GAGCACTATTATTCTCTAAAAAAGCATTAGTTACTAAATAATTACTAAATTATTAACATAAAAAGCTCACCACCACTAGGCTGTGGTTGTTGTTGCATTGGTTGACCTCTCCCAGCTCCTCTTGGTTGTTGGGTCGGTCCTTTTGCTGGAGGCCCTGGCTGAGATATCTGAGGGGGCCCATATACTTGTTGATAACCTTCAATAATTTAATCAATTATAAAGAAGAGAATAATTATAAATATTTAAATTTTTCATTTTTCATGAAGTAAAAGAGGACAAACAACAACAGTTTTGAGGAAATTGAGTTGTTTTGAAACACAATGGAGAACATTGGTTTTGCATCAAACCGCTTATGCTCAACGCTTTGTACAGTTGCTGTGACGTGAGATAAATATATATATATATAAATATATATATATATATATATATATATATATATATATATATATATATATATAATAAATAAATAAATATATATATATATATATATATATATATATATATATATATATATATATTTATATACCGGGTGACGCAACCAACATGTAACACCCTGTAATTTTTTTATTTTGAAAGTTACATATTTGCATTTTTAGATACCAGAATGGGACATTAGGCTTTTTTATCATTTAAGAAATATTTTTAACTACTTCCAGTTTGACCGGAAGTGATTGAAACTTTCTTATTTTCAATGGGACCCTGTATATTTTTTTATCAATTTCAATTAGCTTTGACATTCTCTTTCCAACGATGTATCACAACTTGACATTTGTTTGACAGGTGACTGATCATGCCATTTTCGCGAGTCTAAGTGGCTCCTACAAAATTTTATGCTTTACATTCAGTTACAGAATTTTCTCTTTAAATAACGATCAATATCACCGAAATTAAGATAAGAACACATATTTTTTATTTACCCTAGTTACACACTACAAGTTTTTTGCCAACATACATCTAACAGAACTATCTAACGCCAATTGGATTTAATATTATTTTCAGAAACTAAACCGTTTTATTATGCAATAAAGTGATATCAACAAGTTCCTTTACGGACTTAGTAGGCTGTGATAACACAGACGAACCGAAAGTCATGGCGGCTGCGTGTTACCAAAATGGACATGCTTACTTTACGTCAAAAATAATTTTTCGTTAACAAAAATGTATTCAACGGATGAAAAAGTAGACATGTTATTAATTTATGGAGAATGCAGAAAGAACAGCCGACAACAGAACTATCTAACGCCAATTGGATTTATTATTGTTTTCAGAAAATAAGAAACCTATTTATTAAATAAATATTAAAATGCAAATAATAACTCGTGTTTTTTGACTTTTACAAAACTATTTTAAGTAAATATTCCAGTAAAAAAATTTGCACATTGAAATAAGCAGTGGATTAAACAACTTTTTACAGAAAACGGAACAATTTTTAATTTTCTTCAAAATTATCATCGTAGTTTTCCAATTATTTAGAAAAACTACTTATAAAAACAAGGTTAAAAAAAGGAAAATTAGAATACCGCCATAATATTAAATAAAGGCAATGCCTTTTCTCTACATAGCTGTACCGAACATAAATTTAGTATATTTTATTTTCTAATAGAAATAAAAGACACAAACATCAGGCAAAATTGGGTTACTGAGTATAATGAAAACAAAACCCACATCTCTTGTCTATGGTTACTAAGATTGAAATTTGCGGTAATTGTTTTAAAAAATTGTTCGAATTGATGCTGGCGGGATTTGCGACAATTACGCAGAAATATTAATTCTAAACTTTGCCATCAAGGGGTGTAGCTGCCGACTGTAAGATCATGTAAAGATGATCTAGACTCGCACAATGTCACGACATACACTCAAATATACCGCTTCTAGTATCTTATCCACGAAAATGTACCCTAAGTCCTATATAGTAATTGTGCAGGTCGAAAGTATGGCTGACAGAAAAAAATCATACCCAATAGACTCCATCAGAGGTAGCAAACTTTATATAGAGTAAGTTTTTTATATTCCAAGTGAAGGTCAAATTTTCCTGGCCTGTTAATTCGATCAAAAGTCCCTAAATAATCTATGTTGGTACATATTAAAATTTGTTTTTGTCAGTTTATAAAAATTTAGATTAAAAAAAATATAGAAGATATTGAAAAAATTGAGATTATATTCTAAATCTAATATAAAACATAACACAGACAAAATTGATCGGCCTGATCAAAGCCGTGTAGTTTTGAAAGTTAAATTTTGACTTGAGGGGTTATGCATACTTAGTACAGTTCGTTGCATCCTACCATTGTGTTCTGTAAGTCGTTGGATAAGTACCCGTAAATTCTGTTCTCTTGTTTGTCAATCCTAGCCCGACTGACGATCCATGATACGGCGAAACGCATCTCGGGATGGATGTGACGAATAAGAGAACAGTTGGTAAACTGCTGAAATATGGGCCTTGTCCGTTTTCAGTTATTTTACATTAGCCAAAAAATAATTTGACAAAATTTGCAAGACGTACAAAATATTTCGTTATTTTGTATGTATGTGACAATTGCCATTTTCATTCATACTTAATCTTTATTACCTTTTTTAAATTTGGATAAAAAAATTGATAATTTGTAGTGGAAAAGGCAATGAGTGAAGACACTCAAATCCCCCAAAGAAGTTGTAACGTCAATCATTAGTTGAACACTGCGAAACATGGTGATCGACGAAAAACCGATGGTGAAAAAAGGGGAATTTCGAAAAAAAAATGGGATTTTATTTTAAATTTAATATAAAACATAACACAGACATTATTTTCTGAAGCTAGAAGTCATTCAAAACCAACTCATTTGGGGTGTGTTTTGTGAAGTCATTGATAATTTTATATCTCCGTAATTTTTTTTTTAATTTTAAAAGCAATCAACATACAGAGTACCAATTGCGCAAGTCCAACTTGCACTTGACCGGTTATTGTTATTCTTCAAAAAACCTCATTATCGCAATTTTGTGGGCCAGGTGTTTTATGGACCTGTAAAAGAGATTGTCTATTGTTTAAGTTAGCTTTTGACAGCGCCGTTTGTATTGTTAAAACAATAAGTCTTTTTTTTTAATATTTTATGAGTTTCACGTGTTTATTAGGGGTGCCTAATACTTTTGGCCAAAGCTGTATATATATATATATATATATATATATATATATATATATATATATATATATATATATATATATATATATATATATGTTCCTTGTTTTCGACTTGCCATATTATTAGCTCTGATTCTGTATTATTAGGTACAGTTATATTCATTTTCATATTTTGTATACTATTAGGGTTATATGTGTTAATTATACTCCGCTGAGCCGAGTAGAAAATAAAGAAAGACTTTTCAATATTTTTATTAATAACAAACTTTATCACTCCGCAATGCTTCAAATCATATTTATCGCAAGAAAAAAAAATCGTCCAAACTGCTAAATGCAAAGCAGTGACAGTAAAGTGACAAGCAAGCAATTTTTTGGTATGTGAATTTCATGGTAACTTAAAAAACACTCCCGTAATAAAAAATTGGTTATTTTATTTTTCGAATTTACAGAAGTTTTTACAAAACTGTTACGAATTTGTCACGTTATAGTTCAAATTATATAATTATTTCTGGGATTTATTTTGGTGACTTCGTTAAAGAGATATCTGCTTTCACACAAAATATTCACTTTTAACATTTCATATAATTAAATCATTTTCATTAAAAAAAAATAATTAACAGGATTAAGTGATAGCTGATTGTAATTGGAAGTCTTTCTGAACTGTTATTTTTTATTAGAAAAAAACATATATTTTAAAACCCTTACTTTTCTTTGCAGTGGATATCCAGTTGGTAGTTGGAAAACAGGTGTTTTTAAGTCTTTGGGATTCCTTGACAGAAATCTGTAGAAGTTATGGTTCGATTGAATAAAAAACAATACGGTTTTAAAACCAGTAGCAAGTTTTTTATGTCATATGTTTTGACAGTTTCAGTCGGAGTCATCGATGCGTTTGTAAGTATATTTTGTTAATCACTCTCATCGTAAAAGTTAATATTGGCGTTTGGTATTAACGATGATAATTATTATGCTTTTTATTAACAGCATCGATACCATCCTTGTCTCAGCTAAATCAATGGCCGGGTAGTGGGCTGAAGTTTTAAATACTGATTTTAAATGGTCAAAGCCATATACTGGGTTCTTACACTGCTAAAGTAACAAGTAAATAATAATTTACTTGTTACTTGAGCTCTTGTGCTTAAATCTTTACCTGGTGGTGGACCACCCCGCTGCTGTTGTGGCTGCTGTGGTGGAGCCTGTTGAGGTTGTATCCCAGGTTGTTGTGGGGGTACACCGAACTAAAACGGAAAAATAGTATTTAATAAAAATAGCGAATTATTTTGTTAAAAGTGATAATTGTTATGGAGAGGTTCTAAGGTTAACGACTACAGCAAGATATAAAAGTACCTTTTATTCAATACAGTACGTAGTAACACACGTTTTCCGTAATATTTTTAAATCCAGAACATCTTAAATTTTCCTCGAGTCTGTTATATTAGTGGAAGCCTTACGGAATGACAACGATGAAAAAGTGCACGACTTCCGTACAGTTTCCGTCAATCAACATAACGATAAGTTCTATTAAGCGACTTCACTAGTTACCGTTAAAGTTGTCAACGTTGTTCATTTGAACGCACAAAAAGTTCACGCTTCTAGATGGATCCAATTTTTGGGTATGATGTTTAGAATCTATTGTCTTTTCCTTTGTACGATATACATGCTATCAGAATAATATGAAATATTGGGATTTACAAATACTCGAGGTAATAATAGAGAAATTGAAATTAAACAGTTAAATTCAATCAAAATTTCTGCTAGAATTTAATGTCCAAAGAAATTATATCCAAGCTGGTAGATTGACATAATTATAATACTAACAGGAGATATCAAAAATAATTATTAAGTAAATCAGCATAAAAGGTAAAGTAACTACTTAGTATTGTGAAAATTGATCAAAGTATATCATTTGAGCAGGTATAGGAAGAACAGTAACAATTCATTAAATGAATCTTATTCAATTTTTCCTTGTCGCTAATTGTTACAGTATATACTTTCGACACCCGCTGTTTGAAAACTACTATGTTTTTTTAGGATCATACCAGGCACACTGAAGGGAAAACATTAAATTGTAACAGTAGCGGCGGATGTACGGAAACAGCGATTTAACTGAATAAGTTCAATATTCTAATCTCGAAGACTAAAGATACCTGAAGATGCCTTGTACGATCGTAAGCGAAACGTATGAAATTCACTCTAATTTGACAGGCTCTAATCCCGAGGAACCATGATTTCTCATCTAACCAAGATCGTGAAAGCTTTCATTCGATAATAGCGATTTAAGCTGGTTTTGAATTGGTGTAGGTTATACTCACTTGGCGAGGTTGTCGGTACAAAAGAATTCTTCAAATGAGTAACAGAAGGAGTAACAAGCTGAAATTCAGAGTATTTTTTTTTATGGGTCCAGCACACGTGCTACAGGGAAGTCCCTAAAGCGCTCCAGGAGCGGCACGAGTGCGGAAAAAGCGATTCACGTTGTTCTTGAATCGCTGTAAATTATACTCGGTGGGAAACACAGCGCTGGGCAAATCATTCCAAAGGGATGACGTTCTCCATATAAAAGCTTGCTTGAAAAGCGTTGTACGCGGAGTAACAAGCTGAACCTCATACGGATGTGAAGCACCAGCGTGACGTGTATTTCTAACATGCACCGCTTTGGGAGGAATTAAGCGGGCTACATCGTTCGAACACTTTCCATGAAAATACTTGTAGAACAGACTCAAGTCGCCAACCGTTCCAGCGAATCAAGGCCGCCGGTCAATTCCGGGTCCCCAATCAGACGGACCGCTCTTCTCTGAACAGAATCCAACAAATGCAGTCTATGTTTGGGAGCAGAGCAGTGGGAGCGGTATTCCATAGTTGGTCGAATTTGGGCTTTGTAAAGAATTAACAGTTGTTGTGGGGTGTAAAGCTTTCTGGTTCTAAATAATATTCCCAACTTTTGAGAAGCTCTCCTTGCTATGCCTGCAACATGTTCATGCCAGGACATATTTGCTCCCAAACTAACGCCCAACAAATTGAGCGACGACGCTAGAGGAATGGAGTGCCCCGACATAACTATGTCGGGTTCAGCAACGGTAACTTTTTTAGAAAAAACTGTCGCCTGGGTTTTTGTAGCGTTAAATTCCACTAGTTTACTGTCACCCCAAGATAGAATTTCTTCCAGGTTTTTGTTAAGTTGAACGACCTCCTGCTGTCTGCGGATATTCGCCCGAGCAGCCGATGTCCGAGCGTTCAAGGTGAATGAAGAGACAAGCGTACTGTCATCTGCAAAGCTGAAGATTGGATTCCCGGTCTTTTCCAGCAGATCGTAATGTAAATGAGACAGAGAGTAGGAGACAGTATGGAGCCCTGGGGCACACCGGCGTTGATAGTGAGGGTGTTAGAAAGAAATCCGTTGACCGCCACTCGTAACGAACGCTCTCTGAGGAAACACGAGAGCCACAAACAGAACCTTTCAGACATACCATAAGAGCGTAACTTAGCCAACAGTCCATCGTGCCAAACACGGTCGAATGCCTTGGATATGTCAAGAGCAACCGCTCGAGATTCTCCAAAGTGTTCAATTGCGTGGCTCCAAACATGTGTTGCATAAGTCAGAAGATCTCCTGTTGATCTATGTTTACGAAAACTATATTGGTGATCGCTAATAATATTGAATCGTTCAAGATATTTTAGAAGATGCTCATTGATAACCTTTTCCATGACTTTCGACATTATTGATAGCAGTGCAGGTCGGTAGTTATTTGGCAAGGTCTTCTTGCCTTTTTTAGGTATCGGTTGAACCGTGGCACATTTCCAGCAGGACGGAAATATTCCCTTTCTGTAGGATAGCTTAAAAAGTCTACAGAAAACTGGTGTTAGTTCCCTTGCACAGTTTTTGAGAACTATGGCAGGTATTCCGTCAGCGTCAGAAGCCTTCTTGGTGTCTAGCTTCATCAAAATACGCTTTATGATGCGCTGTCTGAAGACAATATCGGGAATCCTTGACTGCAGGACAGTAGAATGTGAAGCAAAGAGTTCAGCCAACAAGTGAGTATGGTTTATTAACGCGACGTGTATTCCTAGCATGCGCTGTTTTGGGAGGAATCTAGCGGCCTACATCCATCTACTTCCCCTGAGAGTATTATTTATATCTATTCTCGTCATCAATTTTCCATGTATTCCATGTTTTGAAGAGTCAAGGTTTCCGATGAATTCCGGGTCCCAATAAGGCGAAGAGTTCTCTTTTGGGTAGAATCTGGCGTGCTGAGTATGTTGGAGAGCAGAGCTTCCCACACGAGAGCCATATTCCATCGATAGTTGAATTTAAGTTTCACATAGGATTAAAAGTTGTCGTGGAAGACAGTATGGTCTCGAGAGGTACGCCGGCGTTCATAGTGAAAGTGTCGGAAAGAAATTCATCAACTGCCACCTGCAAGGAACGATTTGTGAAGAAACTGGATAGCGATAAACAATATGTCAGATATAACATAGGAGCACAGCTTAGTCAACAATCTATCATGACAAACACGATCGAATGCGTTAGATATATCAAGCACAATTGAGACTGTCTATAATGTTTGATGACGTTGTTCTAAAAATGTGAGACTTGGTTATAAAATCTCTTGTAAAACTCTTCTTACGAAAACCATATTGGTAGTCGCTAATAACATTAAATCTTTACAGATATTTAAAAAATATATTGATTGATGACCTTTTCCATAACACTCGATTACGGTAATTGATTGAAGTGGTCTTCATGTATTTTTACGTATAGGCCGACTCTAAGCACATTTCTAGCAGGAAGAAAGTTTTCCTCTTTAGTTGAAAAGCCCCTGCAAAAAACTATTGGAACATGCAAGAAGTTTAGTTTTAATTATCTGATTATGCACATCCTTGATTTCGTCGATTTTTTCTTTGCTGTTTCGAGCACTAACAAGATGTTACGGTTTATGACGTTAGGGTTCCCACAACACTGTCGATAGGTAAAATATGTGGAGGCATCTTTCATCCAATAAAGGCTTGCCATTAGAGAGACACTTCCTAAAAAAGAGAATGTAAGTTTCCATGCCAGCGAAAATTGAAGCTTCTTAACATAATCAGATAGATTATCTGAGAACAATCCTTTAGAAGGATCAAAAATATTCCTCGAGTTCCCAAGCCATAAATGTATAAAACGACAATAAAGCTCTAAATAGATATTTAATAAATATATTATAACGGAAAAAAAAATGTCAAATTGATAAAGGGCACCTACGATTATTTTTGAAGCAAAAGAAATTTTTGCGACAAAAGCGGTTAAACTACCAATATACATTTATATTATATATAGGGTCCACAAAAGGTTAGCATCATAGGGAAAATTCCTGAAGATAATTCAGTAAGTTCCGCTGCCTGTCAAAACTGATATTTATACCAAAAATCCAGAACCTGCTTATTTGTTACAAGATAAATGTTTTTTTTTTATGGAAATCAGAGTAGCTCTCAAAAATTATATAACAATTGGCATAATTTCAAAAATCAACTGTATAAATTGAATTAAATTAACTTTTTCAGTACTAAATTGTTAGAATAATGTTAGAATAAGAATAAATAAATTAATTATCAAAACGAATGACGCACATGCTTAAATTATTATAAAATTTAAGGTAAAAACAATAAAGTATTTACTTTCCATGGATGGCAAATTCAATCAATATATAATGTAATATTCATTTAATGTACAAAATAAATCGTTAAAGTTAGTAATCACATTCCCACATACCGATAATAAATATGTAGGGTAACATTTAGTTTTTTTTGTTTAATTAGAACAACACTGAAACATAATGTTTATTTATCCTTTAATTTTCGTCAGCTATGTAAAGCAGGGCAATGCTATTTTCATTTATGTTTATTTTAAATTCAATCTAGTATCGAAAAACTGAATCTGATTTATTTTATCTCATAAATTACTGATATTACGTCAAGCTTGCATCAAATCTAGCAAAATACTAAATTTATTAGTGTTTTTATTAAAAAAAGCCTTTATAAGCAACATTTGGGTTTTTAAAGATCAGATGGTTTTTCCGTTTATTTTTTTGTTAAAATTTTGCCAACATAAAAAAGTAAGAAAAATAATTAGAATTGGGCATTAGAATTTTGTACACTTTGCTCACACACCAAGTAAGAATTTCCTTCAGGTCTTTGTTAACTTGAACAACTGTCTGAGGATATTCGCATGAGCAGCCGATGTTCGAGCTTTCAAAGTAAATGAAGAAAAAGAAATAACAAATTTTCTTTATAAAACTAATCACAAGTAATGGAAATGTAACCACCTCAGAGTAAGTAATTTTACAACTTCGTGGAAATAACAGATCTAACTAAAAAATTATCACACAAAAAATTGGAAAATAATCAAATCAGTTTTTACTCACAGAACATTATAGTTCAGGTTAGTTTAGGTTTAAAAGTTGCACTAGACCTTCAGCGATGCGTTCCAGAAACTATGTTCATAATACTTTTATTGTGTTACTATCAATTGTATTTAAATGGAGCGTTTGTGTTATAACACAGGAAAATTTAGTTATTACCGAATAAAGTGAAGCTGATAGTTTTTTGTAACTGCATAGATGTGCCCTGGACCTGTCCATATCAATTTATGATTTGTTCTGCTCATCTCTATTAAAAACGGGCGATGCCAAACTGAATTATCGAATATTTTTTGGTTCCTAGTTACCTTGGTAACCACTAGTTACAAAACATTACCCAAGTAAAGTTAGTAGCTTTATTACTAACTAGTAGGAAGCGTTATCTATTCTGAGTAACGAAATGTTTCTCACCATACTAGCTAACTACGGGTATTTTCATTATTTGTTTACTTCTACCGAAAGTTATATAGTATGGGTTCGTTTGTTTTTATTTTGGATTTCACTCTCTTAATAACCTTCTCAACTATCAACTGGTTTTCTGAATATACTATAAATATACCTATCTCAAACTGACAAAATAAAATTCCTTTACGTAAATACGGGTAGTGGAGTGAAGTACAATTTTTCAATCCCTGACATTCGAGACCATTGTCAATACTGATCTGATTCTTTTTGATAATCGCCCTATATAAGTATTTGTCGAATGAGAGAGTTTAAAAAAACTGTTGCTCATTTAGCTTTTCTCGAATTTTTTAAAACGTTTTATATTGGCCAATCATGCACAATTTATATCTTTAAATGCAAAGGTACTACAAAAACAACTAGTCTATGAAATAATACGGTGGAAATAATTCTTAACCTGCAAAATAAAATTTATGGTATGGTAAATGTACGCATTTTTAGTAAGTAGGCCGTGTCACGTGATCTTTGGCAAAAAAATCGACTCAAACTATTTGGCTCCATTTAACACGGATCCTAGAATTAAATGTTCATATATTTTTACGGATTTTAGTATCATTTGAAAGCCTATTCTAATCTCTTTCTTATGATACCAAATTCCACAGCAAACCTCATGCTTTTTACTGATTAAAATGACTGTAAGGAGAAACAAGGAGAACAAGGTTTGAAAATAGGGGTAAGAAAAAGGAAAAATTAAACAAATTTTACGTTTAACAATTAAATTTATTGATAAAAATCCAAAATCAATATTTTGCATTACTCCCTAGTTTTTATTACTGCTTCCAGCAGGTTTTTCATGAAGCAGGTGAGTTTTTCACCACTGTCTTGTGTCCTCAATCTTCTGACATCGCAACCTTTAAGTCCATCAGTGCTCGATTGGATTAAGGTCAGGACTCCGCGCAGCCTAGTCTAATGTGGGTATTCCCACTTCAAGGTACTGCCGCACCTATGCAGCAGCATGTGACCTTGTGTTCCTCCAGGATCTCCTCAATGTACCGGTGAGCAGTTAATCCATCGCTACGAGTTTCATCAGTCACGAAAACTAAATCGGTTTTCGCATTCAGTGAGATGCCTCCCTACATCATGACAGAACCTCCTCCGTACACGACCGTTTCAGTGATGCAGCACTGCGCATAGCGCTCCCCGGGCCTTCTATAGACTTGTCTTCCATCATTGCCATGTAGGCACGTTCGGGACTCGTCGGAGAATAAAACGGAGCGTCATTGCTCTAAGCTCCAGTCGACATGTTCTCGGGCAAATCTGAGTCGCGCTTGTCGATGAGCTGTTGTTAATTTGGGTTTGTTAGCTGGTCTCTTCGGAGTTAGGTTAGCTTCTGTAAGTCTTCTTCTGACTGTCCAATGACTGACAGCCCGACCACGAACTTCTTGGAGCTCCAGCCGGACCTCAACGCCGGTGAAGTGGCGATTTCTTAGAGTTGTGTTGACAATAAAGCGGTCGTTTCGCTTCGAGGTATACCTTCGTCCTGGTCTCTGTGTAAAGACGCTAATCTCTTGGTAATGTCTGTAGACTCTGGAGACAGCTGACTGGCTTAGGTGCAGTTGCGCAGCAATTACACGTTGGCTATACCCTTCTTACAATAGGGCAATGACTTGTGCCGTTTCTTCCGGGGCAGTATCCATTTTCGGATGACGTAATTAGTGAGATGTTGACGATTCAAGTTCCGATAAAGGAATGACAGGAAAATGCAGTTGCATATATTTTTTTATAGGTCTAGCACACGTGCTGCATGGAAATCCCTAAAGCGCTACAGGAACGACACGTGTGTGGAAAGAGCGATTCACGTTGGTCTTAAATCGCTGTAAATTATACTCGGTGGAAAACACAGTCCTGGGTAAATTATTCCAAGGGGATGAGGTACTCCATATAAAAGACTGTTTGAAAAGAGTTGTATGAGGGTAACAAGCTGACCCTCATACGGATGTAAATTATTAGCGCGACGTGTATTTCTAGCATGCACCGCTCTGGGAGCAATTAAGCGGGCTACATCCATAGAACACTTTCCATGGAAGTACTTGTAGAATAGACTCAAGTCGGCGCTCCAACGAATCAAGGCCGCCGGCCAGTTCCAGGTCTCCAGTCAGGCGAACAGGTCTTCTCTGAATAGAATACAACAAATGCAGTGTATGTTTGAGAGCAGAGCCTCAAACATGGGAGCAGTATTCCATAGTTGGTCGAATTTGAGCTTTGTAAAGAATTAACAGTTGTTGTGGAGTGTAAAGCTTTCGGGTTCGAAATAATATTCCCAGCTTTCGAGCTCTCCTTGCTATGCCAAGGCATATTTGCTCCCAAATTAAAGCCCAACAAATTGAGTGACGATGCTAGGGGAATGGAGTGCCCCGACATAACTCTGTCGGGTTCAGTAACGTAAATTTTTTTTAGAAAAAACTGCCACCTGAGTTTTTGTAGCATTAAATTTCACTTGGTTACTGTCACCGGAAGATAGAATTTCTTCCAGGTTTTTAAGTTGAACGACACTCTACTGTCTGCAGCTATCCGTCTGAGTAGTCGACGTCCGAGCGTTCAAAGTGAATAAAGAGATAAGCGTACTGTCATCTGCAAAGCTATAGATTGGATTCCTGGTCTTTTGCAGCAGATCGTAAAAATCGTGTAAATAAGAAAGAACGTAAAGAACGCTCTCTGAGGAAACATGAGAGCCACAAATAGATAGAACTTTTCAGACATACCAGAAGAGTAGCTTAGCCAATCCTTCGTGCCAAACACGGTCGAATGCCTTGGATATATCAAGAGTAACAGCCCGAGGTTCTCTGAAGTGTTCAATTGTGTTGTTCCAAACATATGTTACATAAGTCAGAAGACCTCCTGTTAATTTATGTTTACGAAAGCCATATTGACGGTCGCTAATAATGTTGAATCCTTCAAGATATTTTAGAAGATGCTGATTAATAGCCTTTTCCATGACTTTCGATATTATTGAAAGCAGTGCGACTGGTCGGTAGTTATTTGGCAAGGTCTTCTTACCTTTTTTAGGTATCGGCTGAACTGTGGCACATTTCCAGCAGGAAGGAATTATTCCTTTTCTGTAGGATAGGTTAAAAAGTCTACAGAAAACTGGTGTTCCCTCGCACAGTTTTTTGAGAACTATGGCAGGTATTCCGTCAGCGCCAGAAGCTTTTTTTGAGTCTAGCTTCATTAAAATACGTTTTATGATACGCTGTCTGAAGACAATATCGGGCATGCTTGACTGCACTATATGGGAATAGTAGGTGCTGTTTTTCCTTGGCAATCGACAATAGAATGTGAAACAAAGAGTTCAGCCAACCAGTTCGCTTTCTCAACAGGTGTTGTAATAGAATTATCTCGCCGTGTGAGTGGTGATATTTTGGCTAACTGCCTTAGCGGCTGACCAAAATGACCTGGAATTCTTGGGATAAGCGTTTGTTTCTAATTCATTGTATGCCTCCTTGGTTTCGTCAATAATTTCTTTGCATCTGTTCCGGACGCAAGATGTTTAGAAGCAACAGCTTTTTTGTATTTTCGGTCAAACCAAGGCTTGCCGTTGGAAGGGCATTTCTTTGAAAAAGGGATATAAGTTCCATACCAGCCAAAATAACATCGGAAACCTCCTTGGCGCAGTCAGATGGGTCGTTGGATCCAAAACAAACGTCTAAACAAGGGGAAGTTCGAAAACATCCCATGAGTTCTTCCCATTTAGCAGATTTGTAGTGCCAAATATTAAGCGGTTTAGGTGCCTCTCTGTCACTGATTGGTAGGATACTCGATGTCGAAATCAGTTTATGGTCGGAAGAACCTAACGGCGGATTTACGGTGACCGTGTAAATCTCTGGATTGGTGGTTAAAATCAGATGGAGAAGACTGGCGAACTCCATGTCTCGATCAGGGATCCGTGTTGGTTCGTCAATAGGCTGAGTTAAGCCACAACTGATAGAGAATGATTCAGCTTCACCACCTTGTTCGTCGGTAGTATTTGAATACTTAAGCCAGTTGATGTTGTGGACATTAAAGTCGCCCAAGATGGCAATTTCAGCATTTGGATAGTTAATTTGTAAATGATCGATGGTGTCTGCAAGAGAAGGTGTTCTAAAGTTAGTATCACTTGGTGGTCGATAGAGGATGCAGATGAATCTTATGGTTTGTTGAGTCGTTATTTTTAACCACATAACATCAAAGTTTCGGGGCTCCAGAGCCTCCTCTTGTTGGCTAGAGAGGTCGCTTCTGACAAAAAGACAGATTCCAAAGTTAGGCCTAAATCGGGAATAGAAGTCGTACACAGGATAAAGATAGTTGACTGTGCTGGTCAAGGAACTAAACTTGGTTTCACTGAGAGCGAGTACATGAGGTTTATTTGATTGCAGGTGTTGGTGCACTGCATTTATGTTCGAGTTTAACCTTGTATGTTGCAAAATTCTATTTTAAAATTATGATTTCTTCATGTCGACGCACCTGAACCAGCCCCCACCCGGAGATCCGAACGGGGGGTTATTTTAATTCCGGAATTTTTTGTATCCAGGTGCCTCATCATGCTATTTGATCCCACAGTTCAGGACATCGGCACAGCCACGAAACGTTAAGCAACTTCACGCAGCCTAAGCCGATGCGATGGAATCACACCGGGTGATACCTGGTGGGATCTGGGCATCTACCATCTAAGTTGTTCTTTAAGTCCTCTTCTACGACAGGCAGAACGTACCGGGGGAGATATTCTATCCGGCTCCCCCATAGGGATGAATAGCGCGCAACGAGTACGTTGCTGAGCGAGCAAAAACGGATCTATTGCGTAAAACCATTTTAATCAGTAAAACTTTGTGGAAATCCAAATGTTTTTGGTATTATTGGAAAGAGTAGAAAATCAGCATTTTAATGATACCAAAAATAATACCACTGTTTGAAAATTAAATTCAAGGATCGGTGTCAAATGAAGCAAAATCGTTTGGGTCGATTTTTTTTGCTCACTAGTGTATTTATGGACAACCATCTATTATGTAAATATAAATTATCCATCCTAAAGATATCCTTCAACATATATATTATTAACTTTAAAATTTAAATAATAGTGGTTCGTTAAATTTCTCCAACCTCCTTTAGGCTGTTGTTTTTTTTTAAATCTTCAAATAAAAATTACAAATACCTGTTCTGCGCCCCTAGTAGGAGCATATGAGTCCGGTTGTTGAACGGGTTGTTGCCCTGGGTGTCCACCTGCTTGCTGCGGCTGTCGTTGCCCCCATGCTGGAACCTGAGGCTGACCAGGCGGGCCCTGCTGGAGTTTTTGCTGTTGCTGAGTGCCTTCTACTCGACCCAGCCTAAGTGAATTATTTGATTTTCAATATTTTATTTGTTTAGATCATAAAATGTCTTCTTTATTAAAAACATGTTATTTAAACGGAATTTTGCAAAAAAAACAAAATATGTATAAAACTTTTTGAGAAAAGTGAAAAAGAGAATTAAGATTGTCGATAAATAAAAAATATAAAGATTTTTCGGTGTGTATTAGAGATTATCCCTAATTAGTATTAAATAGATTACGAAATAAAACCAACACAAAATAAAACAGAAATTGACAAGGTTTCTTTTTCAAATAAATCAAAAATGTACAAATAAAATTATTAACAAGTGTAAAACTTCTTGGTTTAAACCTGTTGTTCGTATTATAACTGGGGATGCTGTCGTTTTAATATTAGAGGTTTCTACTATAACTGTATCAAATTCCTTACAGTAGATACTGTGAACGCAGCTGTTCATTTAGAGGTTTAATTTCATACCAGCCCTAAAATCAGGGATGCCACGTCTGCCTGATGGGCCATATTCGAAGTTATCCTTCTTCGCCTTCACCGCCGTTGTGGTGTTCATCCGTATCCCCTACAAGGGATCCTATATAGGTACTAATTTCCCGGGTCAGGAAGCTCCTTGAATCTGCGGTGAGCAGAGATTGATTCATCTCCCCTGATAAGACTGTCCTAAAGAGTTCCTACCCGCTATTCTCAAGTAGAAAACACTGGACGAAATTTAAACGGAATCTTATGCAAAAAAATTACCGTATGCCCATACCCGCCAGTGTAGCGCCGCTAAAAATCTGAGTGATCGCACGTGGTCTGCTATAAAAAACTAGTTAGGAATCTGTACCGGTGTTGTCACTTATATTTGTTAATTTTAACAGCAGGTTATATGTGGTTATATAACATTAAAGTAGAAATTTTGAAAATATCCAGGTGTTTCTTATAATGATTTTTATTCTTCTCTATTAGTTTGAGCGATTCCCTTTAGCAAGGAAAGTAAAAAAAAAGACGTATGAAAATAAATCTATTTCCCCTAACCCTTTCAACGAACTATCAAACTTTGCATTTTTCACAATGTTTAAAAATTAACATAGTCGGCGATATTTTCTTTTTGAGATATTTTTTTTTTTGAATTAAAAAAAAAATTTTTTTTAACGATACGTTCACATCTATAAAATTTTAACATTTTTTTCATATTTTTTTTTTAACAGCTTACTTTTTAAAATATGTGCTTGAGTTGATAGGAATCTCTAGCCATACAGTACTCTTAAGTATTATGAACATATTACATATGTATGTATGTATGTATGTATATATATATATATATATATATATATATATATATATATATATATATATATATATATATATATATGTATGTATATATATATATATATATATATATATATATATATATATATATATATATATATATATATATATACGAGGCTGGTTTGAAAAGTCCGCGCAAAGTCCGAGAGATGGCACCACCGGCGCGTATCGAGGTCATGTTTAGTTAGTAGCATCTCTTGAATGAACGCACACCAAGTTTCAGCCATATTGGTCTATTTCTTTGTGTTTGGCATTCGTGTGAATCAAGGAAGTCGAGTGATTTTCAAGAAATGGACGAAAAAGAATTTCGTGTGATGATTAAACATTACTTTATGAAAGGCAAAACGCCTCAGGAGACTAAAGAGAAGCTTGATAAACATTATGGTGACTCTGCACCTTCGATTAGAACAGTTTATAAGTGGTTTCAAAATTTTCGGACTGGCCATATGGGCACAAGTGACGCTGAACGTTCTGGACGGCCTCTGGAGGTTACGACTCCAGAAATCATTGATCAAATCCATGATATGGTGATGGATAACAGAAGAGTTAAGGTGCGTGAGATTGCTAGTGCTGTGGGTATCTCGACTGAACGGGTACATAATATTTTGCATAAACATTTGGACATGAGAAAGCTATCCGCAAGATGGGTGCCGCGATTGCTCAAGCTTGACCAAAAACGGAATCGTGTGAAGTGTTGCAAGGATGGTTTGCAGCTGTTCCAGAAGAATCCGGAGGACTTTAAGCGTCGTTTCGTCACTGTGGATGAAACATGGATACATTACTATACTCCTGAGACCAAACAACAATCTAAACAATAGGTTACCAAGGGGGAATCTGCACCAAAAAAGCGAAGACCGTTCCTTCGGCCGGAAAGGTTATGGCGACTGTCTTTTGGGATTCGCAAGGGATAATCCTCATCGACTATCTGGAAAAGG
>CM032446.1:116972018-116974518 GCA_019049505.1 Pachyrhynchus sulphureomaculatus | reverse complement strand
CGGAAACATCAGCTATATTATATTCCATCAGACAAAATAAGATTGAGCTTAACCCTTATGTCGATAAAAAAAGAATATCAAAAAATTCTGTTGATATGCTGCCGTGGGGATATTTTTCAATTATATATATATATATATATATATATATATATATATATATATATATATATATATATATATATATATATATATATATATATATATATATATATATATATATATATATATATATATATATATATATATATATATATATAAATATGATTATGTTCCAAATATCTTATATAGTTATTTGACATTTGTTTAAATTGTGATTAATAAAAGGTCATAAAACCATTACTTTCATTAAATATACCAAGCATCCCCTGTATATCCTCAACGTCTATTTGTTTCAATATTAGTAATGTTTGGTTTGGAGTATTAGTAAAGTCTCCGGCTCATTGTACAGGGTGAGTCAACGATAGAATAAAGTTCATTATCTCATTTGTTTCGGGAACGACGAAAAAATGTTAAATACAATAGTTTTAGGGAATGTTAAGGTGCACAGTTTAAAATTATTTTTGAGTATACAGGGTACTTCAAAAAAGTGTGGCCGATATAACAGATGTTTTTTTAAATGGAACATCCTATTTTTTAATTTATTTTTAAATTCTGCGTAAATTTTATAACTTTTTTATTAATAATGTTATATACCTAAAAGTTTTTTTAAATATTTCATTTTTTTTTAAAAAAATACTAGTTTTCAGTTTTGTAAAAAATTTCCAGTAGTGCCATTGTTTCTGAAGGTGGAATTCTCATAATTGGTACGAGCGTTTTATAGGGATGAAAAAAATATATATGTAAAGAAATTTCAATTAGATGCTACAGGGTGTTGAAAATAAATTTATACATTTCGACTATTTTAAATTGAAAAATCTCAAATTTTTTTAATGGCGCACCCTGTATATTATTATTTGTTCTGATAGATTTTACAAAACCCTCCAACTTTTATTAAGTATGTCATATACCTATTTCTAATAGTTTTCGATTTATTTTGAATTTTTCAATTTTTACCCTTGTTTTTAACACACTTATGCTATAACATCATAGTTGCCAAGACAAAACAAAAATGTAGGCATTGTCAAATTTTGACATGTCTATTAAGCAAGTAATAATAGTTTAATTTGTTGTAGTAAGTAATTGATATGGTTTATATACTGGGCGAGACGGGAAAAAATTGTCTTTGGCAGTAAGGATTTACGGAGCGAAGTACTCTAATAGACGTATACCATCTAGAAAATCTTTTCAGTGCTTAATGGAACGGTTTGACGGTAGTGGAAGCGTTGAGTATACGGTAGTGGTAGCGTTGAGTATAAGAAACGGAAAGTAGTAAACCAGAATGCTACCAATGAGAAAAAAGAAATAGAGATTTTACTTCATGTTGAAGATAATCCCCAGGTAAGCAGCCGTCAACTAGCTGACTTATCTGACACATCCCAATCTATGGCTTATCACACCACGAGAAAATACAAGTATCATCTCTTTCATATGGATCTACACCAAGAACTTCAAACCCTGATTTTGAACGACGAGTAAACTTTTGTACCACCATGAAAAGAGCAATAGAGGCCGATCCAAATTTTTTTATCTAAAATAATGTTTTCTGATGAAGCTACTTTTCGCAGTAACGGAGCAGTTAACAGTCATAACATGCATTATTATTCAACAGTTAATCCATTTTGGGTCCGGGAACTTCAAAACCAAAACCATTGGTCGCTTAATGTATGGTGTGGAATATTAAATTTTCAAATTATTGGTCCATATTTTTTCCGCGAACCGCTTAACGGGCCTAGATATCTAAATTTTTTGCAAAACGAATTACTCCAGCTTCTTGAAGAAGTTGATAACTTTGAAAGGAACAAATGTGGATTCAACAAGACGAAGTTCCTGCTCATTACAACCAGGAAGTTCGGGAATTTTTAAACAGTTCGTTACTCACAAAAATGGATCGGTAGGGATGGATTCATTCAGTGGCCCCCTCGATCATGTGACTTGACACCATTAGACTTCTTTTTGTGGGGCTACGTTAAAGATCGTGTTTATGTAAATCCCCCTACACCAGTAGATATGGAAAATAGGATACGGGATGCGTGCAGGACAATAACGCACTTTATGCTAAGGAAAGTGAAAAAAAATATAGTAATACGACTTAACATGTGTATTCAAGTAGACGGGCATATTTTTGAACATTTATTACGTCATAATAATTAATCATTAAATAAATTAAACTATATTAAAATTATTATTAACTATTAACGAGGGTAAAAATTGAAAAATTCAAAATAAACCGAAAATTATTAGAAATAGATATATGACATACTTAATAAAAGTTGGAGGGTTTTGTAAAATCTATCAGAAAAAATAATAATACACAGGGTGTGCCATTTAAAAAATTTGAGATTTTTTCAATTTAAAATAGTCGAAATGCATAAATTTATTTTGAACACCCAGTAGTATCTAA
>CM032446.1:116961297-116971918 GCA_019049505.1 Pachyrhynchus sulphureomaculatus | reverse complement strand
GCCTGAACTGTCGGTGATTTAGTCCTCTGCTCCTTATAAAATTTACTATTTTAATTATAGGTTGCATGACATGGTCCATTTTTAAATGTTTGGATGCCAATGATTCCTGATGAATTATACAGTGAAATCCCACAAAATTCCCTGATGTTTTCTGTTTTAATTTAGTTACAACGCCCGAATGTTTGCCAGCCATGGCAGGAGCGCCATCCGTAGTTGTGCTGCTAAGTATATTCCAGTCGAGTTCATATTCTGCTATCAAATGCTCAATTGCAGAATAAATATCATTTGCTGTTGTAGTACCTGTCAATGGAACGCACTTTAATAGTTCTTCAGTTATTTCAAAGTTACTGTTAATACCTCGTATAAAAACAGCAAGTTGAGCTGTATCAACAGTATCAGTGCTCTCGTCAACAGCCAGTGAAAAGTTTGTAAATTCCTTAATTTTCTCCTTCAGTTGAAGAACCAAATTTTGAGATAAATCATTTATTCTTGAAGCAACAGTGTTTCTTGACAGCGAAATATTTTGAATTATTGACTTTTGAAATGGAAATGAAACATCGGCAACTTTCAACATAGAGTCTTTAATAAAATCACCATCAGTGAAAGGTTTTGATCTCTTCGCGATTTCTAATGCGATAATAAAACTTGATTTCAGGGCATTTTCGTTCTCAGTATTAGCTTTAGTAAACATCGATTGTTGACCTTGAAGTTTAGATTTTAAAGATGACAATGTGTCCATTCTTATTTTTTCAGTGTAACAATCGAATTTTGATGTATGATTCGTATCATAGTGTCTCTTCAAGTTAAACTCCTTACAAACAGCAACTGTTTGATTGCAAATCAAACACAGTGGTTTACCTTTCCATTCTATGAAAAAATATGCAATTTCCCATTTAGACTGAAAAACTCTGCACTCACTATCAACTTTACGTTTTTGTGACATTATGCCAAAATCGTAACAATTATAGAACTCGACACAACAATTATGGATATCGCACGCGCACGACACAAACAAATGCACAATACCTTCACAATCACTACTTCGCACAACTAAAATCCTTCTCCGACCGTATCGCTTCGATTACTCGACTCACACTCAACTGACTCACGTCGCGCCGACGCACTCCTTTATCCTTATCGATAAGGAAGGTTCTAGACTCGAAGCGCATGGAAGATTCTATTGTTCTCAACAAAAATAATAGGGTATTTCCGCTTGTTGCTAAGAGATGGAGTTACTGTCTATCTCTCTCGCTTGTCAAGGCACGCGCTGCCCTTGAAATTACTTATAAATGTAGTGTGCGCATTTTAAAACTTCCGTAGAGGAATCGAGTGAAGCTAAAAGCTCTAAAAAACATGATTCTTCTTTCTGTGACACATTGCGATCGCGGGCCTTATTGATACGTCCCGGGGGCCGGATGCGGCCCGCGGGCCGTATCTTTGACATCCCTGGTTTAACTAGTAGCTATACAGCTTTACGCCTTGAACTCTTAAGATACCTTAACGAGCAGTCTTATGGCTTCGCGTCTGGCACCCTTGTAAAAGGAGTCAGCCACGCTTATTTAAAGTTCATAAAGAATTAAACATAAACAAGTGTTTCATCTTAAACTTGACACATTTTATACCTTTTAAGATACTTTAACTAGCAGTTAAATCAAGGGTTCAAGAGGCGAGCTATATAACCACTAGTTTAAATATTTCAAGAAGCATAGCCTATATGAAACTCAAAGTGGAACAAATTATTTGTATATATTTTTTTATTTTTTTTTTAATGAATATTAGAATAAGGCTGGTTGGCACACTTACCAAGGTTCAAGTTGCTAAGTTCTATAATTAGGAGCCAAAGTATCTCACGAAGTATACAATGTATCAAGCTCATTGTGGTAAAAAATTCTTTGTGTATGTTTTTTAATTTGTTATTTCATATTTAAACTTTGCTTTATGATTGCCTTACGCCATTGTCAAGGGGAATTGTTATGTGTAGTCCTTATAAAATGGAAACTCATTGGCCTATTCGAATCTGAATTCGTTGTTATCTTTAGCCACATCAATTTATACATTGTAATTAGTCTCTTTACAAAAGATTGTTCTTCAGCTCTAAATGAAGTGTGTCGCATTTTGAAGTAAAATGATCATATATCTGCTATTAAACCAATACTTGGACAGAAGGAAAAACTCTTACCTTGGTAGGTAGAAGTAAATTTAATGGCCTTAATTTGCTTCTCTTCTGGTGATGGTTCAGCTATTCAGACACTCACTGCCCTAGACTACCTGCATATTTATACATATAAACAAATTTCTTAGGTTCTATGATGCAGAGGAAAACGGTCATGGTGCAACAATTGGAACCAAAGCTGGCGGAGATGGTTTCGGATAAAAAAATGTTTAAGAAAGTTAAAAAAAACAAAAATGGTAAAACCGAAAAAGAAGTAAAATAAAGCAAAGTAAAAATCCTGCAGAGAAAGGAAAAAATATTGTATCGTCTAAAAAGTCCGAAGTTTTTCAAGTAATTTTACCTTATCAACTTAGCAGTTTGTCGGTAAGGAGACTTGAATAACGGTGGACTGCGTCGTTTTGCCTTCTGTAAAAGAAGAAAGACTCTCCTTTACTGGAAATTCAGAGTGAGCCGAAAAGGAAAGGAAACAGTTGAATACAAGGCCAAGGACAGGAACTTACCCAAAATTTCGATCTCTGGCTCTGCGTCACACAAAAAACAGATAAACAAATGAAACACTATACATACTCGTCTGTATGCAAACTTTTAGAAAACTGGTTCCTTCCACGCAACCACTGCGTTCTTTGGATACAATTCAAGATTATCAAGGTATATCCCGTTGTACTCTTGAAAGTAGAACAGAAATACAGAATCAGGTAAAGCTAAATGTCGATATAAAAGCAGATCCACCGACCACCATGTGACTACAAAAACATATTACGCCTAATTACGTAATATAGGAATAAAAGAAATTTTCAGTACAAATGAACTATACTAGATTATTTTACTTTAGAGAGTTTCACTATTAAATGGTGTACGGATAAGAAAAGGTAAAATGTTTAACCAAATGATAAGAGCTTAGCAGCATCAATGCCAAGCCAAACTAGTCAATAGGATGGACACGCCAAATTGCACAACATAATTTTTTTGTTTTTAACTGACTAGAAGTAAGAATATATCACCGACTTTACAAGTTTAAGTTTTAAGGAATACCCGAAATGGTAAAATACAAATAGTAAATGTTAGATCCTACCAGTATCTTGTTGATAAATTCCATATCAATAGATAAAGATTTACAAACTATCTAAAGTTTCTTACACCAACCACCAGTACTAATTATAAAAATATATAGGTAAAATCATTATACCTTTTTTTCCTTTTCTACGCTGACCACCTTGTTGAGGCTTACTTGCCTCTTCAACGGATGATGGTTGTGAACGTTGACTGGACGGTGCATGTTCTGCTTTAAATATAATATATGTATTTAAAATTTTATTAATTTAGATAAGAAAAGAGTAGAACTCTTTACAAATCTTTTTTACTAAGCAAAAAATTTCCTATATAACAAGTATTTAAAAATGACATGCCTTCCACTCCGTATATATTATTATTAATCACTTGACCTTAAATATAAATAGACTTATTAGGTAAATTTAATACCTTTTCTTCCTTGCCCAGATGGATCTCCTGAAGACCCGGGTTGATCTCGGCTGGAAGCAGGTGGTTTTGCTTGTTGAGACGACTCGCCTTTAAAAATAAATGTTGTCCATTCTTTATTTTAGGAGTGTTATGTTAAAAGCAAGCTTAGTTTTACAATTTATTATTTGTTAAAAACCGCTTGAGATAAAATTATTCAACAACGCTTAAACACCTACTCTTTAACTTCTAATTACATTGTTGGAAATAACCATAGGCTAAACTATGAGCTCATAATTCTTTAGTTTGTGATATAACGAAATAAACATATACTTTTTTTTATTAATGTTTGGAAAAACCATCGATAGCTATTTTTCGCTCCTTTATATTGCTATATAATTTTTTTTTTTTTAAATAAAAATAACTAAAATGAAAATTTGGATCTCATCAAAGGTTTGTATTAAAAATACTATTTCAAGAAATTAAGGACTTATACGGGATCTTAGAAACTCATAATTCCTTCTCGTTCTACGGCAGGTTGAGCGAGAATCAGGACCGCTGGGTGAGCACAACGGCGTAGCGCGCTATCTTCACATTTTCCTGATATTTAGCAGAAAATAATATTTTTATTTACATGAAATTTATAGGATTTTATTTTTTTGACAATGTTCAGTAGCAGTTCTCGACAGTATTACTTGTTTCCATTTTACAGTTTTAATATTATATTTTTGTTTGCTGTATTTATTGCTATGAATATATGAAGTTAAATTCACAAGTATTCATTATCTTGCAATTCTCATTGATTGTTGACTTTGTGGACACTTTTCCTTCTGAAATAAGAGTTTTAACTACATTTTTACTTCTCCTCCCTGAGAGAAGTATTGTATGCGTAAAAAAATGTCTGCATTTCTTCACGTTCTACAGTCCCCAGATCCCGAAGAACATGGTCCCCATTTTCATTAGTCTATCTGCCTGTTGGCAAGATAATTCTGGAACGATTGTGTTATCCTTTCATTCTTTTTAATTTTAGCAGAAATACACGTAGTAGGTAGAAGTAAATGTCCGGTTTTAGCTGTAAATTCATCTGAAGGTTATCCTCTGCTCTATTGTTTTTTGTAATTAATATGGAATATAATGAAAAACCAGAATATAAAGTACCTATCATTTAAAACATCTTGTAGTCCTTGGATGAAGTCATTTATTAGTGTGAGAAAGTCAAATTTAGTGCTCATTAGAAATATGTGTTTGCAAGTGAAATACTAGGTAAATCACTTTAACGACTTTTTCTAAAACTGTCATATAATGATACCCTATGAATCTAATATTAATTGACGTAGGCATTTTTATTGCTGTGATGTGTAACCATAGTTTCGATTATTGCAAATTTTCCAGCAGTGGGTAAATGACTTATTTTTCTGAACCAAAATTTTTTTTTAGTTTTGTAAATTATCTTCTGCAGTATTTTTGTTAGACTGTAGATAGTATGAAATATGCTGAAAAAAAGTCAAAGGAGTTCAGCATCGTCATTTTGAAACGAGAAATAGTTTCAATAAAGTTAAAAAGATTATAACAATGTAATGTTCTCAAAACAGATATTAACATAATTTGAAAAGCATGGACTGAAGCCAATCTTATTACGACTCTTTGTGAGCTTTTCGGTGGATACTTTCATAAATACAATGTTACCATTGCCCGTAATTATTTAAATATAGTTATTATCATACTATATATATTTAAAAAAGGCTTTTACAAAAAAATTACTCAACATTTTTGAATAATAAGTTCTTCTCAAAACAAGCAGAGGACCAAAACTCCAAAATCTGCGGCAAGTGAAATTATTATTTCTTTATGTATTTTTTTTATGCTTATTTTTTTATTTATTTATCTTCCTTGAGTTTGGGCCCTCAGGAATGAAAAAACTAAGTGAAGGCATCTTTAAATTTCAAAATAACTGGTCAGGTGCAAGTTGAACTTGCGCAATTAGTGTTCCGTACGTTAATTGCTTTTAAAATAAAAATTTTTGTTACGGAGGTATAAAATGATCAATGATTTCACAAAACACACCCCAAATGTGTTTTCAATAAAAGTTTTTTTTCGATCTTTACTGAAAACTGATGACCTTGAAATTTTTGGTATTTGGTATTTATATATTACGGAGGTATAAAATGACCGGTGCCTTCACAAAACACACTCCAAATGAGTTTTCAACAAAGTTTGTTTCCAATCTTTACTGAAAACTGATCTTGAAATTTTTGTTTTTTTTTTATATACCACATAAATTATTAAACGTAATGCACTCGTGATATTTTCGTTCAATCTACACCCCGTGGAGAATATTCCAGAATTTTTTCAAAATTTTTTGATCGGTACTTTTCGAAATAGGGGGGGCAGCGAATTTTCGCGATTTTTTAAAAATAACACAAAGAAAAGTGTGCGCAAGTATTACATTATATATATATTTTTTTTAATCGTGTTTTCACAAGCTTTCATTTGATACCACACTCGATGACCTAGTAAAATTTTTTTTTTTCACTTGTGATTTCACCCCCCTCAACTTTCTATCACAAATAGTTTCGGAGAAAATTGAGTGTGACAGACAGACAGACAAACACCGAAGTCATCTTATAAGTGTTCCGTACGGAACACTAAAAAATGCCTTATGAGCTTTAATTTTAAAACAACTAATTTTACCAATTTTTATTATCCCTTATAGAGTCGAAGTAAGTCCATTAGTAAATTTTTAGTGTTCCGTACGAAATACTTATAAGATCACTTCGGTGGCTGTCTGTCCGTCTGTCACGACCGATTTTCTCCGAAACTATTTGTCATAGAAAGTTATAATTTGGTAATGATACAGGAATTGGTGGCCTCAGTAGAGCCATGTAGTTTTGAAAGTTAAATTTTGACTTAAGGGGTTAGTTTTGGGGGGTGAAATCGGAAGTAAAAAAAAATTTTTGACTAGGTAATCGAGTGTGGTGTCAAATGAAAGCTTGTGAAAACACGAGTAATATATATATATATATATATATATATATATATATATATATATATATATATATATATATATATATATATATATATATATATATATATATATATATATATATATATATATATATATATATATATATATATATATATATATATATATATATATATATATATATATATATTATATATATATATATATATATATATATATATATATATATATATATATATATATATATATATATATATATATATATATATATATATATATATATATATATATTATATATATATATATATATATATATATATATATATATATATATAGCTATATATATATATATATATATATATATATATATATATATATATATTATATATATATATAGATTTATATATATATATATATATATATATATATATATATATATATATATATATATATATATATATATATATATATATATATATATATATATATATATATATATATATATATATATATATATAGATTATATATATATATATATAATATATATATAATACTTGCGCGCACTTTTCTTTGTATTATTTTTTAGAAAATCGCGAAAAATCGCTGTCCACCCGCCTTTTCCTTATCTCGAAAAGTACTTATCAAAAAATTTTAAAAAAATTCTGGAATATTCTCCACGGGGTGTAGATTGAACGAAAATTATCACGAGTGCATTACCTGTATTGTATCAAGGGTATATAAAAAAACAGAAATTTCAAGGTCATCAATTTTCAGTAAAGATTGGAAATAAACTTTGTTGAAAACTCATTTGGGGTGTGTTTTGTGAAGTCACTGATCATTTTATACTTCCGTTTCAACATTTTTTATTTTAAAAGCAATCAACGTACGGAACACTAATTGCGCAAGTTCAACATGCACTTGAGCGGTTATTTTTAAATTAAATTAGATCTTCTTTAGTTCTAGCCTAAATCATAAATTCAAATATAAAGAATGGTAACATGGCAACTTTGCATGAAAGTCAGTTGTCACAACAAATATTTAAAAATAAATAAACTGGATAAAACTGAACCTATTTAGAATTCCTTAAAGAAATGTTGCATTACTAAAAATGTAAACACGGGTGGACATAGTTCCTATAATCGCTGAGAATTATAGAACCTACGAATTCAATTAAATTTCAATTTAAATAAATAGAATAATACTCAATTCAAACATAAAACACTTCTTTGTAAGAAAATTATACATCGTGCTCATAAGAAATCACGTATTTAAAAGGTCAAATGCATTGTGAGAAAGAGTTATCTCGACCTGTCCATTGGTTCACGTTTGAGCTTAATTTCTGGATTTTTCCGAATTCTATTGGTATTTTTATTAACTAAACACAAAAACTTCTCAGTCCTAAATATAAAAATGATAACTAAACACAAAACTTTGTACCGGTCGTGGGGAGAGGCTAATCTGAACTAACGTATCCCAATCTAGCTACATTGGCCAGACTGGTTATTTCCAACCAAGGTATTTTTTAAAATTTGCCGGTGGACACATGGGCTTAATCAGTTGTATGAAGAAGTGAATTCTTTTTTGGGAACCGAAACTGAACACGAACACCGCCGAATGGAGATCGGCTTCTCATCTATGAATTTTAAAAAATATGGTAACATTTTCTTGATGGTTGCTCATCGTGGCAACAATAATAATTTATTCAAATGCTGCTAGCACATTCTCGCTGCGTTGTTATTTAACGTTTAAAACTTGTGTGAGCAGTGATGAACCGGTTTGTTGTAGATGTAGATTTACATAAAAAATTTAAACTTAATAAAATAAGCAGCTTCAAAGCATCACGACTCCATATCCTAAGATGATTCAGTTATCCTATTAAAGCTCAATATATCATCTACCTCCTGTTGGTTTTCATATGAAATGTTTGTTGTTCAAAATATACTTTTAAGTTCAACCCTCTTGGTTGGTTAGTTGTTGGCGGGTTAGGAAATTGTGCCTGTTTATGCGCTGCAGCCCCTTGGCTTATTATGCTCCCCTCTCTTGATTATAGGAGCGTTGTCCCATTAAGGTTTGTTAGCTTCCATCCAAGTCCTTTATGTGGTAATTTATCGCCACGATGTATATACCCATTTTCTGTAAATGTTTCCCAAGGTGACAGTGGCAGGTAATCAATCCCACCAATAGTTTGGTCTGGACCCTCGTTAAACGTTGTTAGTTTCTTTGAAGGGCAGGCAAATACGTCCCTCGTGTGTCTTTGACCAGAGGTTGTGAGCCAACGATTTAAACGTTGTGGATATGACCATCTGTTAATTGTCGTTTTTACCACCTATTTTCGTATACGCTGTATGGTTTGTGGCTTCAGTTTTCATTAAAGATCGGAAACAAACCTTTTTGAAAGCTCATTTAGGTTTTGTGAAGTTACTGATCATTTTATAGCTCTGTAACAAAAATTTTTTTGGTAACGGAACACTCAATTGCACAAGTCCGACCTGCATTTGGCTGTTTTTTTTTTAAATTATACGACGTTGTCGTATAGTCAAATTGCATGTCCAAGAGTTTATCGTTGATTAGGTCCATAACTCTTGTGTGACTAAATTGTATAGTTTGTTAGTTTCATTCTTCATTTGCACTCATTCGGTAGGGGCCCCTCACTTCTTATGTATATGTCTAAGGTTTAGGTAGTTAGACTTTAAAATATACTTTCAAATTCAACTTTTTTGTCTTGTCAACAAAGTCTCTAACTTAAAGCAACCCTCCTACCTTTCTGGGTGACTGGTACGAGGCTCTGAAATACAATCGTGTAATATGCGTCTTAGTGTTAACTAATTTAACGATCCTAAGCATAGCACTGCACACTTTCAATGATTCGTTAGTTATATATCAGGATTAAAAAGAGCTGCTCAACGAAGAGATCTAATTTAAAATATATTCTGAACATGTTAACTTATTTGATGCAAATGTATTTATTATTTGGAAATTCAATCTTATATCTGAAATATAATTTATAACTTAGGATTTCTTTTAATCTTATTGTCAAGTAGTGTTAAAAATATATATATATATTTCCCTAACGTGTAATATAAGAGCAGCGTTGTTGGATACCGCCCCCTGTCATTACTATTAATTTTAAATAAAGGCATTATATATATATATATATATATATATATATATATATATATATATATATATATATGTATATATGTATATATGTATATATGTATATATGTATATATGTATATATGTATATATATATATATATATATATATATATATATATATATATATATATATATATATATATATATATATATATGTATATATATATATATATGTATATGTATATGTATATGTATATGTATATGTATATGTATATGTATATATATATATATATATTATATATATATATATATATATATATATATATATATATATATATATATGTATATATATATATATATATATATATATATATATATATATATATATATATATATGTATATATATATATATGTATATATATATACATATATATATATATATATATATATATATATATATATATATATATATGTATATATATATACATATATATATATATATATATATATATATATATATATATATATATATATATATATATATATATATATATATATATATATATATATATATATATATATATATATATATATATATATATATATATATATATATATGTATATATATATATATATATATATGTATATATATATACATATATATATATATATATATATATATATATATATATATATATGTATATATATATACATATATATATATATATATATATATATATATATATATATATATATATACATATATATATATATATATATATATATATATATATATATATATATATATATATATATATATATATATATATATATATATATATATATATATTATATATATATATATATATATATATATGTATATATATATACATATATATATATATATATATA
>CM032446.1:116943797-116956297 GCA_019049505.1 Pachyrhynchus sulphureomaculatus | reverse complement strand
AAAAAGGGATGTAAGCCTCCATACCGGCCAAAATAACATCGGAAACCTCCCTGGCGCAGTCAGATGGGTCGTCGGATCGAAAACAAACGTCCAACCAAGGGAAAGTTCGAAAATATTCCATGAGATCTTCCCATTTAGCAGATTTGTACTGCCAAATCTTGCGCGGTTTGGGCGCCTCTCTATCACTGATTGGTAGAATAGAATACTCGATGTCGAAAGTAGTGTATGGTCGGAAGAACCTAACGGCGGATTTACGCTGACCGTGTAAATCTCCGGATTGGTGGTTAAAAATAGATCAAGAAGACTGGCGAACTCTCCATCTCGATCAGGGATCCGTGTTGGTTCATCAATAAGCTGAGTCAAGCCACAACTGATTGAAAATGATTCGGCTTCACGACCTTGTTCATCGGTAGTATTTGAATATTTAAGCCAGTTGATGTTGTGGACATTAAAGTCGCCCAGGATGGCAATTTCGGCATTTGGATAGTTAATTTGTAAATGATCGATGGTGTCTGCAAGAGAAGCGAAAAGTGTTCTAAAGTTAGTATCACTTGGTGGTCGATAGAGGATACAGATGAACCTTGTGGTTGGTCGAGTCGTTATTTTTAACAACATAACATCAAAGTTGGGGGGCTCCAGAGCCTCTTCTCGTTGGCAAGAGCGGTCGCTTCTGACATAAAGACAGCTTACATATCTCCTTTAAGAGGTTGTTTTACTCTACAATGAGAAGCAGTTCCCGAATAATGCGTCCCTTATCTGGTGCGGTATATTAAAAGGTGTCGAGTAATAAAATCTAATTTGTAGGCAAGAGTAATATAGATGACCTAAATAAAATTTGTGTATTTTAAATATTTTCCTTGTATTGCTTTAATTTAATTCAGACCCTGGATTCCCAAAGTGGTCGATTTAGATGACCCCGGGGTCCATTTCCACTTGCAAAGGGTCCATGTCAGTAAGAAAAAAAAATTGGGAGTGCACGAGATGTAAATAGGGGTCCATGATAGCGGACCTCATTTAGGCAGATCGTCATCAAAACTTAGGCGTTCCGTAAATGTCTTATTACACCTAATACAGATTGTGTATACATAATACTTATAATAGACATAGAAATCACTGTATTAACTATATTTCATAAAATTGTGTAAATACTTTTTTGCTTTATAGTATTGTAACTTGTAAAAAGTTGCACGTGAACGTAGCACGTTCATGTGGAAGTTTTTATAAGTTTTCATACCAGCAGGAACGCATCGTGCTTATATGCGCAGTCTAGACAAATATGAACGCTTTGCACGGACGGACCAGACTTGTACCACTTATACTTGCATGGACTTGTTTAATTCGTCAATTAATACGAGTAGGGTTGCCACCTGTATTTGAGCAAATAAAGTTCATTGATTATAAAAGGAAGGAAAAAAAAAGTACATCGTATCAAAATAAAGTATTATTTATTTTACTTTTTTATTTTGTTTGAAAACATATTTTTTATTACTTTTAGCAATTTTTAACAAATAATCGTCACTACTAAACAACTTCACAGCATCTTTACACTCTATATTTAAGTTAAGATAAATAAATAATTCGTTTTTTATCAAATTCAAAGGAGCTTTGTTTCTTTCCTCTCGCCACTTAATATTCATCACAGAAAAAACTCTCTCCGTAAATGCTTTATGGCAAAAAATAGGCGGAGTCGCGATTTTAAACAATCACCAAGATTTTTCCATTGCCCTGTCCTATTCCAGCTGAAGCAATTGAAAATGTAACTCCACACAATTTGCATTTTCCATTATATTCGTTTTGTGGATCATTAGTTAACCAAGTACCATGATCGTTTTCCCACTGATTTTTATACTTCTGCAATCGTTTGGTTTTCTGTTTCATTGAATCAATCTTTTTGGCGCATTTTTTCGGTGTAATATATTCACTATCTATTTGATTCATTTCACTATTAAGATTACGTTTTGTAGGTGTACAAGTAGTACTTTGTTTACTAAGGTTATCTTTATCCATGACTTAATATTACATAAAGCTATATAACCGAATAATCGTATTTTTATTGCACTCAATCCACCTTACGCAAAATAAACACAAACAAGAAATCTCACCATTGACACCGTTAAAATTTAAGGTTAGGTTGCAGTGCGAGTGCAGTTATCCCAGCAAATATACCGCGTAATCTTTTTACAATACTTTGTGTAGTGGAGTGAAAATGTAAGAAACCCGAGGCTCAATCTCTCGCGGGGACAACTCCAGTTAAGTCACTCAGCCAATCCGTTATTTGATATACACCAAAATACGATGAACTTTTTTTTTTAATGAATTCTAGAAAAATTAAACTGTGCGAAATAAAGTATTTTCGCGTACTTTATTGTTTTTATAAAGTATACGAGGCTGGTTTGAAAAGTCCGTGCAAAAATAAAAACTACTTATGTGTTTGGGGTAAATCTTTTTTATTTTTCGACATAGTCTCCTTTTAGGCTTATACACTTCGTCCAACGATGTTCTAGTTTGTTGATCCCTTCCGAATAATAGGATTTGTCCAAGTCTGCAAAATATCCATTAGTGTCTGCAATCACCTCCTCGTTTGAATAAAATCTTTGTCCCGCCAGCCATTGCTTCAAATTGGGGAACAAATAGTAGTCCGAGGGAGCCAAGTCTGGAGAATAGGGGGGATGTGAAACGAGTTGGAATCCTATTTCCATTAATTTTGCGACCACAACTGCTGAGGTGTGTGCTGGTGCGTTGTCGTGATGGAAAAGGACTTTCTTGTGGGCCAATCGCGGGCGTTTTTCTTGCAGCTCGGTTTTCAAACGGTCCAATAACGATGAATATTCACCTGTAATAGTTTTACCCTTTTCCAGATAGTCGATGAGGATTATCCCTTGCGAATCCCAAAAGACAGTCGCCATAACCTTTCCGGCCGAAGGAACGGTCTTCGCCTTTTTTGGTGCAGATTCCCCCCTGGTAACCCATTGTTTAGATTGTTGTTTGGTCTCAGGAGTATAGTAATGTATCCATGTTTCATCCACAGTGACGAAACGATGCTTAAAGTCCTCCGGATTCTTCTGGAACAGCTGCAAACCATCCTTGCAACACTTCACACGATTCCGTTTTTGGTCAAGCGTGAGCAATCGCGGCACCCATCTTGCGGATAGCTTTCTCATGTCCAAATGCTTATGCAAAATATTATGTACCCGTTCAGTCGAGATGCCCACAGCACTAGCAATCTCACGCACCTTAACTCTTCTGTCATCCATCACCATATCATGGATTTGATCAATGATTTCTGGAGTGGTAACCTCCACAGGCCGTCCAAAACGTTCTGAGTCACTTGTGCCCATATGGCTAGTCCGAAAATTTTGAAACCACTTATAAACTGTTCTAATCGAAGGTGCAGAGTCACCATAATGTTTATCAAGCTTCTCTTTAGTCTCCTGAGGCGTTTTGCCTTTCATAAAGTAATGTTTAATCACCACACGAAATTCTTTTTCGTCCATTTCTTGAAAATCACTCGACTTCCTTGATTCACACGAATGCCAAACACAAAGAAATAGACCAATATGGCTGAAACTTGGTGTGCGTTCATTCAAGAGATGCTACTAACTAAACATGACCTCGATACGCGCCGGTGGTGCCATCTCTCGGACTTTGCACGGACTTTTCAAACCAGCCTCGTAGAGTATAATTACCCGAAATAACGTACAATACTTTATAATAAAGTACGGGTGGCAACCCTAAATACGAGTGTTAGAGACGAACACTGTTCATTTGTTTTCCGAACTTTGAGAAGAAAAGTGGTAAGAAAATACTTTCAAAAATATAAATAGGGTTAAAGTGAATCGAAGTAATCTTCTTTGGGAGTGCCTAAAAAAAGTAATTAAGTACAAAATTTTATACATAAATTTTTGTAATCTCTCCGATTGTGTAGAGACACTGATCACGATCTTAGGTAAAGTCGATTTTTCGATCTATATATTACACATAGTTTTTCTAAAAGTTTAGTTAAATCAGGATAACAAAATCTTACTTATGTATGTGTTATGAAAAATTTCGACTTGATGGATATTTGTACCCAAATCATGGTCGTTTGAAATTCAAATCGACCGTAATTACACACGTGTAATGGGATTTTTTCACCAGTTTAGCAATCGGTATTATGTACAGGGTGGTCCAAATTAGACACTTTTAAAGGTGTGTGTTTATCTAAAGGAAACTGAATGTCGATGTCTGAGGCTCAATTTTCATGATAGACTGAATGGTGAAAACCGCAAATCGATATCTAGTACCGTTTCAGATATACATTTTGAAAAAATGTGTTGTAATTCTTTTACTATTGAAAATTTTTCTGTAAAAACATATTCTCAAAGCACTTTTTCACATGGATTTCAACAGTGTAAGTTATATTTTTTTTACAACTAATATTTTAATAGTCATTAACGCAAAAATATATTTTTTAAATGGGATACCCTGTATATTTTTTCTTATCCGCATAGAGTTTTAAATTACTATTCTAAAAATATAGCACATTTTATATTTTGCTTAAATCTACTTCAAAATATAGTTTTTACGCGAGTTTTAAATGCACATTTTGTTAAGTAGGCTTTGGACGGAGCGGCAATATCAATTGTTTACCGATAGCAGTCAAATCGTTAAAAAAATTTCCAGAAGTAACTCTAAGAGTCACAACTACAATGAAATTTACTAAATGCTATAGTACTTTCAACTATGTGGAAAATAAAACAAAACAACGATAAAACAATTTATTCCGAGTAGAGCACACTAAAACAAAACAATTTTTTATAAGAGATGTTCGAAATGTCGACCAGTTTCATTTACACATAGACGGCACCTTTTCTGGACACTTCTTACAGTGAGTTGATTAGTTCAAGAGGAGTGAGAGCTGCAAAATTTTGTATCACTGCGACTTCTAACTCTTGCCTGGTGTTTGTCGGCAATTTAAAAATTAGGTCTTTCAATGTTCCTCAGAGATAGAAGTCCATGGGTGTTAAATCCGGTGACCTTGCCGGCCAACGGTTCTGACTTTGGTTGGCTATCCAGTTATTGTTGAAATTGGTCGATAAAAAATTACTGATAACTGCAGCGTTATGAGGGGGTGCTCCGTCGTGTTGAAAAAATATATTTCTAAGGTCCATTAACAGCAGTTCATCAACAAGAGGTTCTATTTGCCGCCTTAAAATTTCTAAATATCTTTGAGAGGTGAGTGTTCCTTCGTAAATAAATGGACCTATAAACCTGCCTCTAAAAATTTCTACCCACACATTAAATCCAAACCTGCCTTGATTTCTTTGCTCCACAACTAAATGAGGATTTTCTTGTGCCCACATATAAGAATTATAACGGTTAAAAATACCTGCATTGCTTACATAAGCTTCGTCTGTCAAAATGTCATGTAATGAAAAATTCGGAACATGGTTACAATTCTCTAGAAACCATTGGCAAAAATCCATACGCCGTTGAAAATCTCCGTCTCTAAGGTGATGAACTTTCCTTGTCCTATATGGCCTGAATTTGTGCTTCTTCAAAGTACGACTTACGTTAGCTCTTGGTAGTCCAGTGGATTCTTTTAACTGTTGGGTTGAACTGTTGGGATTATTTCCGGTAATTCCTAAAATTACTATTTCTAACTCCTTATCCCTATTTGATGCATAATTTTTGGGTCGTTTTTTTTCAAACTTGCCACTATTAACTAGGTTATGTCGTAATCGAGCGAATATATCCTTGAAGGGTTGACGCCTCTCTGGATACCCTTCGTGGTACAAATTACTTGCCGCTTCCAAATTTTCTCCAGTTTGTATGAAACACACTATCATATCCCATTTTTCGTAATTTGAAACTTAATTGCAATTTATTTGACAACTCAATAACTGTTCTGAAGTAAAATTTGACAACTACGGTAAACAATTGAATTAAACCATATGGCCGCTCCGTCCAAAGCCTACTTCACAAAATGTGCATTTAAAACTCGCGGTTATTAGTTGTAAAAAAATGTAACTTACACTGTTGAAATGCACGTGAAAAAGTGCTTTTAGAATGTTTCTACAGAAATCAAAAATTTTCAATAGGAAAAGAATTACAAACATTTTTCCAAAATGCAGATTTTTGAAAAATACCCTGTATATCTGAAACGGTTTTCACCATTGAGTTTATCATAAAAATTGAGCCTCAGACACCGACATCAGTTTCGTCTATCTCCTTTAGATAAAGGGGTTTACCTTTAAAAGTGTCCAATTTGGACCACCCTGTACTTAAATATTTATGGAAGAGATTCATTGGTACATGATACGGCCGGAATTCAATCTAGGGACCCAGTCGCACCCTTTGCCTTTGCGCCAACGACGCTTACATAATTCCACTATAGAAGCGACAGTTGCTTTATCCTGATTCCTCCCTTCATCTACCTAAATGAAGATTAAAATAAGATTTTATACCAGGAATCAATTTTGAATTGTTCTATCTTATCATCTTTAAATAGCTTCAAACATGGCCGAAGCTAAAAAGAAATGTAGGCAGTATAGCGTTGATTATTTGAAGTTCGGCTTCATTTCATCATTGTAGGACATACATCTACCCATGGGCAACAAAGTTTTAAGCAATGACGCAATGAAATCATACAAGCTGGAGAATCATCTGAGACGGTGTCACCATGATAAAACAAGTAAAGATTTGACATATTTTAAAACATTAAAAGAAAAACTTCAGAAGAGACACACTGTGGACAGTATGTTCGCTTTAACCTCAAAAAGAGACCATGATGGTATGCGTATGTATTATAATATCTCACAACTCATAGCAAAATCAGGAAAGCCTCATACTATCGGGGAACAGCTGAAGAGTTTTTCAAAAACTGGTCTACATAAACCTGCATATGATATACTCAAAAGAATTCCTTTGAGCAACAATACAGTTCAAAGACGTCTTGATGAAATCAGCCATGATGTTGAAAACTTCTTGTGTAATTATCTGCAAACGAACCACTTCTCTATTCAAGTGGACGAGTCAAGTTTACCTGCTAATGAAGCGCTATTATTGGCATATGTTCGTTTTGTTATGGACCAAGAAATCCATGAAGCACGGCTCTTTGCGACAACTTTGGCAGAGTGGAGACACTAAAGACGAATCAATATTCAATGTTCTAAGAGATTATTTCGTGGAAAGGCGATCCCTTTATCAAATATAATATCACCACCATGTTTGGGAGCTATTTAAGTCATTTTAAAAAAAAAAATGTACCCAGGATGCTTGCAATTCACTGCGTCATCTATCGACCTTTAGTAGCTAAACATCTAAGTGCCAGATTGTATCAATCTCTTCAATTCGTCAGAAACGCAGTACACAAGATTCGAAGCAACGCGTTGAATTCTAGGTTATTTGCGTAGTTGTGCGAAGAAAATGACAACTTTCATCGACTACTCCTTCACACTGAAGTACGTTGGCTATCAAAAGGCTTATATTTGACAAATTTTTTTTACTCGCTCAGACTGTTTTAGAGTTTTTGGATGCTAAAGATCTAGTTTTAAAAGAAAATTTAATTAAATGGAAGCCAAACACTGCTTACTTAACAGATTTGTTTACTAAATTTAATGAGGTAAACTTGCAGTTACAAGGTGGCAGTCTGAATTTAATAAAAACAAAGTCCACCATTGTAGCTTTTCTTGCCAAAATTACTTTAATAAAGCAAAACATTGGACTGCGCGCATTTTCCCTGTTCCCCAACTTGTCACTGACAGACTACCAGGATGATGACGTTTTGGTTTACATTCAACATTTAAATGTCCTTCACACATACCTTAAAACCAGGTCTGAGGATGTTTTGACGATGGAAATACCATGGTGGATTATCAATCCATACGAATGAAGAATCGGATGCCATATTACAAGAAGAACTGATCGAAATAAGCACTAACGAAGAACCTAAAGTGCAGTTCAGAAAAAGGCATCAGCAGTTCTGACTTCAGAAAGACATACCTGTTGCTTATCCTGCATTATGGACTATCGTAAGAAAGTTTTTTATAGCATTTCAATCTTCATACTTCGTGGAAAGGGGTTTTAGCACGGTTGCCAATCTTCTTAAAAAAAAAAAAGAAATCGATTGAAAATCACTGGCAGTGGAGATTTAAGGTTAAACCCGACTAATTTGAAGCCAAATATTAAAAATTTGCTATCAAAGCATCTGGCACATACCTCTCATTAACAGTATTGTTTTTATTTTTGTGTATTTGTTTTATGTAAGAATTTTACTAGATTTGCATTTTGTGTCTTTTTAATTGATAAAGGTATGAATAAAAATTTTATATGTTTTTTTTTTATTTTACAATTCTCCGCTCTACAAAAAACCCTACCAAAGTGAGCAGCACTGTGGCATCTGTCAAAAACAGATTTGAAGTTGGTAAGTTGAGGAAAATTCAATATTAGGAAGGCAGGGGGTCTATGGAAAACAAAAAATCGGCAAATTGTGTATGGGGCAAAAAAGTTTGGGAACCCCTGATTTAGACGAAAGTAGTTTCATTGAGTATTTAAATCAGGGCTGTCAAGGTCATGTACAGTTCGAGCCAATTTCGGAGGTAACGCCTCCCGCTGCCCCCCACCATTGCCACACAATGCGCTCCTCCTATGTCTCTCATAGCCGCTCCTGAGACTGCGCGAACGGCGGCAGCAGCAGTGGTGGGGGCAGCGGGAGGCGTTACCTCCGAAATTGGCTCGAACTGTGCATGACCTTGACAGCCCTGATTTAAATAAATTACTGAGTCCGATAATAAATAATAAAATGTTATAGCTGTACTAGGTAAAATTTTATATGATTCTGGGGTACCTTCTTTAAAGTTTTTTTTTTGTTTTTATATTGGTGAAGTGGAATTAAATAATACAATTCTAAGTACCAAAAATAAGTAAAAAATAACCTAAAATACACCCTGTATAAAAGCTGCTAGATAACATTAGTAGGTATCGAATTTTAATGTTTACCTTCAAACCAGATTAATACAAATAGAAACTATCCTATTTTAAAAATTCTATCTATAAATTAAAGCCCTCCCTTTTATATTAATTTCTATGAGAGAAAGGCTAGGCAGTAGATTAAGAAATTTGCTAGTTAAAGGATTATTTTTCACTCCATGTACGAAAACTACCAAAATGCAGTTTAATGTTGTGGTGTGGTGTCAAGTATTAGTAACATGATTCTTTTGAATCATGTTTCTATCGTTCATAGATCCGTATTTTCTTGTAAATCTTTATATTTTAAGTCCGTTGAGGAATTAGGAGAAAATTCGTATTAAAAACGATAGAACCCAAATTTTATTCCAAAAAAATACAAACGGAGTGTGGTAATAATACAGAATTATTTTTTTGAAGCATTATTGCGGCAAGTACTTTATATGAGTTATCGGATTTCACATCTTCGTACGAACCAAAGCGCTGCTCAGCAAGTGCGTGACCCATCGATGCAAACAAGTGGTAATCGGAAGGAGCCAAGTCTGGTGAGTAAGAGAGAGAGTAAGAAAAATGACTTTGTGTTGCCTCTTTCGGTATTCTGGCCTTTTTTCAAGCAGCGAACGGTTCAAATCGGTCAATTGTTGTTGGTAACGTTTAGTATTAACCGTCTCCCCAGGTTTTAACAGCTCATAATAGACCACGCCCCTCTGGTCCCACCAAACACAGAGCATAGTCTTTCTGCAAAGCGATTCGGTCTTGCGGTCGATGTGGATGGTGCGCCTGGGTCTACCCATGATTTTTTGCGCTTGAGATTCTCAAAATAAACCCACTTTTCATCCCCTGTAACTATACGATGCAAAAACGACTTCCTTTTGTACCGAGCGAGTAAAATGTCACATGTGTTTTTGCGCTTTTCCATTTGCCTGTCGTTCAACTCATGTGGTACCCATCTACCGGCTTCTGAATCTTTCCCATCTCTCGTAGCCGATTGGAAACAGCTTGTTGACTAACGCCCAATTGCTCGGCGAGTTGTTTTTATGTTTCCGAATCATCTTCGTCCAACAATGCTTGCAATTCCACATCTTCGTATTTTTTTGGCGGTTTTCCACGTCACTTGTCTGCAACATCGAAGTCATCACTTTTGAAACGCCGAAACCATCTTCACACGTATCTTGCGATGGAGCATGTTCACCATAAGCTTCTCGAAGTAATCGGTATGATTCAACAGCAGTTTACTTCAAATGAAAACAAAAAATTAATGCTGTCCCCGAATGCTTTTTGTTCGGTATAAATTTCGACATATTGAACACAACACTATGCACACACTTTTCCAGTTTATCACTCGTGCGCGTCTGACACTTCTTGATGACACAACAAAATGGCGCAGTGTCAAATCTTTAAAGCACAAACTGCATTGGTGCACCATCTGTTGTCTGAAATCCGCATTTCATACTTGTACATCCGGTATATTTTTGAACTCGTGTTTTCACAAGTTTTCATTTGACACCTCACTCGATGACCTGGCAAAAAGTTTTTTTTTTTCTTCCGATTTCACCCCCAAAACTAACCCCTTAAGTCAAAATTTAACTTTCAAAACTACACTGTTCTGATTAGGGTATCAATTTCTATATTTGTGCCAAATATCAACTTTATATGTCAAATAATTTCCGAGAAAATCTGCTATGACAGACAGACAGAGGGACACCGAAGTGAGCCCATTCCGTACGAAACACTAATTATGTTTTTCGTCTCGGCGATCAAGTACATTATCTTAACACAAAACAGAGGTTTGCTGAGTATCTCACAACACACGACGTCCCTATTCAGAAAGTCCTTATTAAACTTCCTATTTACAGAGTAAAATTATTAACTTTAAAAACCCTTAGCAGGGAACAATTTAAAGTAAAATATAAGGACATCCTGTTGAGACAACAGAATGCGATTATTAAACATTCTCGTAAGTACTGCTTTTTTAATATATTATTTAACTGATGCATATATACTGACTCTAAAAGACATGTTCAAATCTCTAAAGTGGGAAAATAAAGGAATACTAAAGGACGGTGAACGATTAAATCACTTAAGGTTCGCAGATGATGTCACTCTGATCGCCAATACAAAAGAAGAATTTAAAAAAATGATGATGGAATTAAATAACAAGCCTCGAGAAATAGGTCTAAAAATAAACTTCACCAAAACCAAATATTTGAACAACGAAAGTGAAGATAACGGATAGGAACTACTAATAGAAGGTGAAAGAACAGGAAAGGTACAAACATTCATATATTTAGGGCAAAAAATCGAAATATCAAAAAAAAAATAAATAAAAATTTAAAGGCTGACTTGGATAAAAGAGTCTCGTTGGCTTGGTCTGCTTTCGGAAGGTTATAATCTACATTTAAATTGGACATCCCAAATACAATAAAAGGCAGAGTGTTCGATCAATATGTACTATCCGTATTATCATATGGCACTGGCTTGAAATAAAAATATAATAAATAGACTCCAGGTAATCTAAAGAGCAATGGAGAGGACAATGCTAAATATCAGACTCCAATATCGCATTCCTAACATCGAGATACGCCGAAGATCAAAAGTAACAGATGGAATACAATAAATTTGTATATTAAAGTGGAATTGGGCGGGGCATATCGCAAGGATGAATGATAACAGATGGACACGCCGTAACGGAGACTTAGAGAACAGATGCAGAGATAGACCACAGACAAGATAGACGGACAACATAAGAAGATTAGCGGGACCCGATTGGATGCAAAAAGCAAACAGAGCTCATTGGGGGGAGGCTTACATCCGACTATGGACAGAATAAGCCGATGATATATATATATATATATATATATATATATATATATATATATATATATATATATATATATAAAATGCAATGTCTCTCTGTCTGTCTGTCCGTTAGTGCGCTTATTACTGGAGAACCACCTATCCGATTTACGTACTTTTTTTTTAAAAAACATACATATATTCTCTGGTCAGGTTATAGGCTATATTTTATTACGATAGGTAGCATAAGGAATGAGCAGTGACGATAATAGTGAATGAGGTCGAAAAAAAGTTTGCCGCTAGCGCGTTCCCTTGCAATACACAGCCTAAACCATTAAATATGGAGCAATATTATGTAGCAGAGAATATCTATAATCTATAATATATAATATATATAAAATGCAATGTCTCTCTGTCTGTCCATTAGGGCGTTTATCACGCTAGAACCACTTATTCGATTTACGTCTCTTTTCTTAAATTCATTTATATTTTCTTTGGCCAGGTTATATAATAATAATAATAATCTATATCTATAATATATATAAAATGCAACGTCTCTCTGTCAGTTTGTCTGTCTGCGTTAGTGCGCTTATCACTGGAGAACCACTTATCTGATTTATGTGCTTCTTTTTAAAACATACATATGTTCTCTGGCCAGGTTATAGGATATATTTTATTGTGTTAGATAACATAAAGAATAAGCAGTGATGATAATAGTAAATCAAGTCGAAAAAAGGTTACCGTTAGCGCGTTCTCTT
>CM032446.1:116891297-116941297 GCA_019049505.1 Pachyrhynchus sulphureomaculatus | reverse complement strand
TATATATATATATATATATATATATATATATATATATATATATATACATATATATATATATATATATATATATATATATATATATATATATATATATATACATATATATATATATATATATATATATATATATATATATATATACACATATATATATATATATATATATATATATATATATATATATATATATATACACATATATATATATATATATATATATATATATATATATATATGTGTATATATATGTATATATATGTATATATATATATATATATATATATATATATATATATATATATATATATATATATATATGTTTGAGAGTTTAGTCATTATTTTTTTTTAATTTGGCATCCAGGTAAGGCCGAGTGGCAAAATATCGCCTTGCTATGGAGGTTAATTTGCTTTTTCTATAATAGAATACTTTGTATATTTACTCATTCAAGTTCAATAAAGACGTTTATTATTATATCGTTCTAGGAGTATTTTTTTCTTTTGTTGGTATAATGAAAATTTTTTAAGTATGTTCAGGGTGGTCCAAATTGGACACTTTTAAAGGTAAACCCCTTTATCTAAAGAAGATAGACGAAAACTGATGTCGGTGTCCGAGACTCAATTTTTATGATAAACTCAATGGTGAAAACCGCATATCGATATCTAGTACCGTTTCAGATATACAGGGTGTTTTTCAAAAATCTGGATTTTGGAAAAATGTTTATAATTCTTTTCCTATTGAAAATTTTTGATTTCTGTAAAAACATTCTCAAAGCACTTTTTCACGTGGATTTCAATAGTGTAAGTTACATTTTTTACAACTAATATTTTAATAGTTATTAGCGCAAAAATTTATTTTTTAAATGGGATACCCTGTATACTTTTTCTTATCCGAATATATCTTTAAATTACGATTCTAAAAATATAGCACACTTTATATTTTGCTTAAATCTACTTCAAAATATAAAGATTTTCAGTTTTTACGCGAGTTTTAAATGCACATTTGTGAAGTAGGTTTTAGACAGAGCGGCAATATCAATTGTTTACCGATAGCAGTCGAATCGTAAAAAAAATTTCCAGAAGTAACTCTAAGAGTCATAACTACAATGAAATCTACTAAATGCTATAGTACTTTAAACTATGTAGAAAATAAAACAAAACAACAATAAAACAATTTATTCCGAGTAGAGCAAACTAAAACAAAACAATTTTCTATAATTTTTTTTTTATGGGTCTAGCACACGTGCTGCAGGGAAGTCCCTAAAGCGCTCCAGGAGCGGCACGAGTGCGGAAAAAGCGATTCACGTTGTTCTTGAATCGCTGTAAATTGTACTAGGTGGGAAACACAGCCCTGGGCAAATTATTCCAAAGGGATGACGTTCTCCATATAAAAGATTGCTTGAAAAGCGTTGTACGCGGAGTAACAAGCTGAACCTCATACGGATGTGAAGCACCAGCGCGACGTGTATTTCTAACATGCACCGCTTTGGGAGGAATTAAGCGGGCTACATCCTTCGAACACTTTCCATGAAAATACTTGTAGAACAGACTCAAGTCGCCAACCGTTCTTCGATGTTCCAGCGAATCAAGGCCGCCGGTCAATTCCGGGTCCCCAATCAGACGGACCGCTCTTCTCTGAACAGAATCCAACAAATGCAGTGTATGTTTGGGAGCGGAGCCCCAAACAAGGGATATTCGAAATGTCGACCAGTTTCATTTAAACATAGGCGGCACCTTTTCTGGACACTTCTTACCAAGTTGATTAGTTCAAGAGGAGTGAGAGCTGCAAAACTTTGTATCACTGCGACTTTTAACTCTTGCCTGGTATTTGTCGGCAATTTAAAAATTAGGTCTTTCAATGTTCCCCAGAGATAGAAGTCCATGGGTGTTAAATCCGGTGACCTTGCCGGCCAACGGTTCGGACCTTGGTTAGCTATCCAGTTATTGTCGAAATTGGTCGATAAAAAATTACTGATAACTGCAGCGTTATGAGGGGGTGCGCCGTCGTGTTGAAAAATATATTTCTAAGGTTCATTAACGGCAGTTCATCAACAAGAGGATCTATTTGCTGCCTTAAAATTTCTAAATATCTCCGAGAGGTGAGTGTTCCTTCATAAATAAATGGACCTATAACTCTGCCTCTAAAAATTCCTGCCCACACATTAAATCCAAATCTGCCTTGATTGCTGTGCTTCACAACTAAATGAGGATTTTCTTGTCCCCACGTATAAGAATTGTAACGGTTAAAAATACCTGTATTGCTTACATAAGCTTTGTCTGTCCAAATGCAGTTTAATGAAAAATTCGGAACATGGTTACAATTCTCCAGAAACCATTGGCAAAAATCCATACGCCGTTAAAAATCGCCGTCTATAAGGTGATGAACTTTTCTTGTCCTATATAGCCTGAATTTGTGCTTCTTCAAAGTACAACTTACGTTAGTTCTTGGTAGTCCAGTGGATTATTAAAACTGTCGGGTTGAAGTGTGAATTATTTCCGATAGTTCCTAAAACTACTATTGAAGTGTTGGAATTATTTCCGATAGTTCCTAAAACTACTATTTCTTCTAACTCCTTATCACTGTTTGATGCATAATTTTTGGGTCGTTTCTTTTCAAACTGGGTACTATTAACTAGGTTATGTCGCAATTGAGCGAATATATCCTTGAAGTGTTGACACCTCTCTGGATACCGTTCGTGGTACAAATTACTTGTCGCTTCCAAATATTCTCGGGTTGGATGAAACACACTATCATATCCCATTTTTCATAATTTTCAAACTTAATTGCAATTTGTTTGACAATTCAATAACTGATCCTGAAGTAAAATTTGACAACTACGAGTAAAAAATTGAATTAAACCATATGGCTGCTCCATCCAAAGCCTACTTCACAAAATGTGCATTTAAAACTCGCGTAAAAACTGAAAATCTTTATATTTTGAAGTAGATTTAAGCAAAATATAAAGTGTGCTATATTTTTAGAATCCTAATTTAAAGCTATATTCGGATAAGGAAAAGTATACAGGGTATCCCATTTAAAAAATATATTTTTGCGTTAATAACTATTGAAATATTAGTTGTAAAAAAACGTAACTTACACTGTTGAAATCCACGTGAAAAAGTGCTTTGAGAATGTTTTTACAGAAATCAAAAATTTTCAATAGGAAAAGAATTACAAACATTTTTCCAAAATCCAGATTCTTGAAAAACACCCTGTATATCTAAAACGGAACTAGATATCGATATGCGGTTTTCACCGTTAAGTTTATCATAAAAATTGAGCCTCAAACACCGACATCAGTTTTCATCTATCTCCTTTAGATAAAGGGGTTTACCTTTAAAAGTGTCCAATTGGACCACCATGTACATTGGAATTCGATATCCGATATATTGATAACCAAACGTGCTTTTTCACGCATGGCAATACCTACATACATAAGAACCTTCTAATGTCATTTCGTTAACGCGACGGCAAACGCAATGACATTTGGTCCTCATTTAAATACAAGGCAACGCAGTAAATATAAAACGTCAATATTACTGCCCAGGGAAAAGTAGATCACTTTTTCTTTAAATTACGTCTACAAAGGGGCAACCATACTATAGTATTTTGTCCTAGTTCCTGAATGAGGGGTGCATAAATACCAAAAAAGTATATATCGTAACCAATCATGGCAGTATTTAAAAGAAAAATTATTTCTTTTAAGACTGTAACTCCATGTAAATTTTAGACAGCAAACGTATCCCTGGGTGGCCAGCAACAACAAACAACGTGGGCAGACGATATAGCACGACAGTGGATTGAAAAGACTTGTAAAAAGCAAGAAAAATAAGATTTTTAGCAAAAACAAAAATTTGATTCTCAACATAATCTCCATTGAGCTCAACAGATTTGGTCCAGCAAGACTTCAATTTTTTTAATCCTTCAGAGACAAAAATTGTTTCGAACTGTCCGTAATACTCGTTACAGCAGACAACCTCATCATTATATGAAAACTTCTTCCCCAAGTCAATTTTTAAAGTTAGAAAACAAAGAAATCCTGTCAAGTGCAAGTTGGATTAGCACAGTGAGGCTAGGTTAAGTTAAGTAGGCTCTGACATCTTAAAATCCAATATGCATTTTCACGTTTTTTCTCAGTCAAGTTTTTTTTCTTATAATTTGAAGTACAATAAAAATATATAATCGTCATACTTTTGTATTATTCACTTAACCTTTAAAATATTTTTTTTAACATACATACTTTTTTCTTAGCCCAGGTGTATGTAACCCTTTAAAACACATATATATCATAACAGAGGAAGATAATATGATGGAATTCATTTTCATAGTCATCTAAGGATTTAATAATAAAACTCTATTGACAGATTATTATTAAACTTAGAGAAAAACAGTGGAAAATGTCACACATAATTCAAATGTTAACAAATTCTTGGTAAATATTTTAGATACGTCAATTTTTTTTTACGTATGTGAATACATCCTTCAATACATTTGCTTTAAATATCATTTTATGTTTTAAAGAGTTTTATAGCTTCAAATTTACAATGAATACTTTTAAATACATTTTTAACAGATTTTAACTATACTACTTTAATATGTATCTCATATATTTGTTACAATATTATAAATTAAGTACTTTTAAACATGTAAGTATTTAAGCACAGTGTACACTTCTTTAGTTATTGTGTAAACCTTGTTCAGACACTATAAAACTCTTACCATAGGGTGGGTGCCTGCTACATTGAGTACAGATCTGGCAACCCATATAGTTCCACTGACATTTTATATTCACTATGATGTTCTCAAACTATGTTCATGGCTGAGTAGAACGAGGATGAAAAACACACAAGCCTTAAATGTCATAGCATCTGTCCAATGCCGATCTAGTCCCCAAATAACAAATTCATCATAACCTTTAGTTATTTTATACGCAATTAGAGGCATTTATTTCTTTTATATTGTTCATAGTTGAAACTAGCTAATAATGTATTGATTAGCTTAAAGGCAAAGCTTGGTCTGGTAGGAATATCATGGAATGAGTTATCAAAATATTTTGCATGGCAAGTCATTGATATTTCCTATTGCTCCCTTGTAAAATAGGGCCCTATAACTTTGAAAATTAGTGTAATTGTTAAGAATCTATGTCCCCAGATTTATTATTTTAGTAATGTCTTGTTTTGAGTAATAGAATAGAAAGAGTTACTCAAATATCTTTAAGTTTGGCATATAATCTAGCAGTCATACCAAAACTACTACAAAAAGGTTAGTGATACTGTTGCCCTTATAAAGTGGGACCTAACTAGCTTGACTACCAGTGTTTTTGGAAATACTTAGTACTAAAACCCAAGTTTCAGCTTTCTATATCCCATAAAGTGAAAATATAGACATTGCTCTTTAGAATGCTAAGACTGGAATAGTTGAAAAATATGTAAAATTGGTGTAGTTCAAAGTTATAACATACTATAAAAAATATGGTGCTACCCTCACCTTATACATACATATACAATTTGAACATTTTTTAAGAATCCTATTCTATACAAGAATACACCCATGTAAAATGTCATTAGTTCCCCCACAAGGGACCATCAAACCCTATAGTGGGAACTATAGCAATTTATTATGAGCCTAAACTAGAGAGATATCTTAATTGCGCCTATGTTTTTCCTAAGAGCTCAAAGTTGGCCCATCAAAAATTTGCCCTATAATTTAGTAGGCCCATTGATGTAAACAGGAAAGGGAGATTACTGGGCTGTAAGATTCACCCTTACTTACCCAACGGTACCCTATTTCGAATAACATAAATTTATAAATGCAAAATCCAAATACTTCTTCAAAAATATCTTATCAGACCCAAGATCAATAAAATACATAAACCACTTTTATTTGGTTAAAATTTTAATTGATATGCTCTAACTTCAAGAGAAATTTTAGTTTAACAAGCTTTGTGTCGAGTCAATTCCTTCCCCCTCCAAAAAAAATTCTGATTGGGACACTGGTTTGGACTGTTTCTGTAACTAGTTTTGAACCAATGATAATAATTACACTAAAGAAAAAAAGAGTTTCCTGATTAATTTTTATAAACTTTCATGTTTCTGGTTGGTTTCAAACTGTAGAAATTATTTATCGAAAAAAATATGACAGGTCTCTCCCAGTCTACATATTGCAAATATTATTCTCTTTAAAATAAATAATTTTAAAAAGTGATAGTTGCTAATTATAACTAACATCTAGTACTTGCCTTTCTTCTTCCCCATTTTCTATTCCTGAACACTTAATAGAACTCAAAATGCAATATAAAAATGTAAAAAAGTTTCACCTAATTTTACACAAAGACAGGCAGCTAGTAATACCAACCTATAGATAGAGGTCAAATTCCAAGGAATTTACAAAAGATCTGACGTTAATGTTTGATGATTTTAGGCAATTTTGGAATATTATTTTTCAGATTTATTTGAAAATTAAAATAGTGAACTTTCCTGTGAAGACATCTATTAATTCACTTTGAGGAAAATATGTTTAGTTTTAAACGTACCTAAAATAAATTATTTCTGATTAGTAGTAGCCCTCTGGAACATAATTAATGCTTTCTGTTTCCCAAAATCCTCCTTATACCTGCTTGCCATTTTTCGTATGGTTTAACCTAGTACTAACGTCAGACTTCTTGGTTGAGTCACAAAAAGTACGATGTCGCTGTTTGCCAATATTAAGCGTTAGGTTTCAGAAGTGAAAACTATAAATTTTTTTGTTAAAAAATGTGGTCGATCAGTAAATCTCAAGGTCATAATTATTCTGGCAGATTGGGGCAACCATAGACATAGAGGATGAACTGAGTGTTCCGTATCCCGCTATGAAGTAGATATGGACGAAAAGGGTGAGAGAGATAAAGCCAATGAGCGGCCAGTAGCTGTCTCTTTTTAGAATGCCGCTAAGCTACGGCGCTCTTGAAAATTATATTTCTAAGTGTTCTATTTGAACTAAAATCGGGTATGGGGCTTTTCTCGCCTTGAATTCCGTCTCGGGGTAGTACGCCTTGTTTATTACAGCCCTACAGAAAAGAGACAGGTATTGGCCGTACAACCGCTTTGTCTCTTTCTAGAGAGTAGTCAGTTTTATGAGGTTAATGCTCAGTCCATCCTCGATGTCTATGGGTGCAACCACCCTGATAGCCATGCTGAATCCAACTTTTATAAACTCTAGGGCCGGAATTCGTAGTCAATTTGAAGAAAAAAGTTGGAGAGGGCAAGGTTGTAGTGAAGTTGGCAGTAAATTTCTACGCAATTTGAGTACAACTTGACTACAAAAAACTGTACAAGTTATTGGAGTGAACTTGTACAAAAGTTGGAGTACATATTGTAGTACAAGTTTGCCTACAACTTGTATTCAATTACCGGCCGTAGATTTCGATCAACTTGTATCCAAATGTTGCTCACCAAAAACTTACCGTAAACTTGGCGTCAAATTGACTCCAAACTATAGATGACCAAGTTTTTGTAGTGCAACACTGGCTATCAGGGCAGATACTAAGGGTATTTTTCAAAATTACCCTGCATCAACCGGTTTAGTTATCTATGTCACAGACAATATAGCTATCGCTACAGAAACACAAACACGAGGAATAAAACGTCGCCGCAAAACGAGGCCGTCTGGCTGCCGTCGGCACGCTAAAATGTACCTCAAGTGTCTCATGGCATCTTTATATAAACTTATGAATGGTATTATTAAATATAGTGCCAGGTCGTGTCTCATTTTATTGTAAATAACCTCAAGACGTACAATACAATCACAGCTGTCCTTCCAATGCTCCTACAACACAATCAGATCTGCTCTTCCAACGCTCCTTCCTAACAAATCATGGTTTAAGCACTTTTGTGCAACATATGGTACATAACTACACTAATTTTTACCCAAACTGCTATTTTTAAGGTTACAATGTTAAAGAGAAGACAGCCTCTTATATATTTTTAGTGTTCCGTACGGAACACTTATAAGATGACTTCGGTGTCTGTCTGTCTGTCTGTCTCACCCGATTTTCTCCGAAACTATTTGTCATAGAAAGTTAAAATTTGGTAATAATATAGGAACATCAGAGCCGTGTAGTTTTGAAAGTCAAATTTTGACTTAAGGGGGGGAAAATCGGAAGTGAAAAAAAAAATTTTTACTAGGTCATCGAGTGTGGTGTCAAATGAAAGCTTGTGAAAACTTTTCTTTGTATTATTTTTAAGAAATCGCGAAAAATCGCTACCCCCCCACCTTATTTCGAAAAGTACTGATCAAAAAATTTTGAAAAAATTCTGGAATATTCTCCACGGGGTGTAGATTGAACGAAAATTATCACCAGTGCATTACCTTTAATAATTTATTTGGTATATAAAAAACAAAAATTTCAAGGTCATCAGTATTCAGTAAAGACAGGAAACAAACTTTGTTGAAAACTCCTTTGGGGTGTGTTTTGTAAGTCACTGACCATTTTATACCATCGTAACAATTTTTTTAATTTTAAAAGCAATCAACGTACGGAACACTAATTGTGCAAGTTCAACTTGCACTTGACCGGTTATTTTTTAATTTAATGTATGTTAATTTTATGTATGTTAGGTTGTAATATAATTTTATTGTTCTGTAGTGTAATTATATGAAAGAAATATAAATTATTGTTGAGTTTTACTCAAAATTCTGCAAATATTATTATAAAATATGATCCTAAGTTAAATATTTTCTGAGAGAGATATCATGAAAAACATTATAGTTATATTATCGACAACCATTTCTTGGTGCGTAGCAGTACACTCAGTAACCACCACGGTCCGTATTCATATTACTTCCTTAAAGTAATAGTCCTAGGTCCATAGTCTTTCCTTGGGTAGCTTCTAGGGGCAACTCGTCAGCACATTAGGGGTTATTACGAGTTTATCTGGCTCTAAGCCATTCCCCAATCATGTATAATTTGAATGTTCTTGTATACTATGTATTTATATGGGCAGTATATCTATAACAGAATATTGCTGCATTTGGAGATTTGTTGTTTTAGTTTTACATTTACTGAGGTTGTTAGTAACAACAAACACAACAATTGGGATGTTACCTGTGTGAGGAGCCTACTATGATTATACTTAAGATGGCCGAAATATGGGTGCAGATTTAAATTTTGTGTGAAGTTTAGGGAGTGTGACAGTATTTTTCAAAAATATTATTAACAATTGGCAATATTTGCAAATGGGCTGGTACGAATCCTGCCCAAAGGAGTTTCACAATTGGCGAAAAACTTTTAAAATCAAATCTTTCCTTGGATGTGGAATAATCGATGACAAAACTGTCGCGCCCAACATAACGAAAATTCAAGCAGCATGTATATCCACAGCCCAGTTGCGAACGGCAGTGATTGAGAAAAATGGCACATTCAACAGTAGAACAGGGGAAATTGTATGTATCAAATGCTCTTGTAAAGACGGTGAAGATGAAAAATGCAAACATATCTTCGCAACTCTTTTATATTGTTACCGATAAGATTCTAACCTACAAATTTTTAATATTTACATTTCAATTTTGGTATGAAAATTAATTTTTTTACAATGGTTGTAGTAATCGGCTAAGTGTTTTAACCTACACTGATATCAAATGTACCTGGAAAGTGAAACTTCAAGAGGTACGGGAAACATTCGAACTGGCTTCTTTATCGGAACATAATTGTATTGTTTATCGCAATAACACACTTTCAGTCAGTAGATAAGGCTATGACAGTACGAGATATTTTGCCCATGTTATTTCTTATGGAGCCTCATTCTGCATTTTTGTAACCATTTCAAGGTCATCCAGGAAGCGCATGTGCGAGGTAGGGTTGACGTTGTTGACAGTTGAGACAGTGTTCCCGGAAACGCATGTGTGAATTATTTAATTTGTTTATTTTATTTAATTTGTTATTTTATTTATATGTTATAATGATAGATGCCAGTCAATGACGGTTGACAGCTGGGACGGTGTTGCCAGTTCGATGACGTCATATTGATACAGTGATGCCAAACCTATGAATACGCGTGAAGTTAGGTATTATCACGATAGATGTCAGTCAACGGCGGTTTTCAGTTGCTGGCGGCTAGAGGAAATTTTAATATAATTAAAAAAAGTCAGGTCTAGACCAGGATATGAACCTTCGTATCTTCGGTTTCAATACTACAAAACCAGCGGCTTTACCACTGAGCCAAATAGGTTTCGTACGAGATAGTTTAATAATTGGGATGACATAAAAAAAAAGATGTGACTAGAGAAGTTGGTAAAAGGTGTCCAAAAGGTCCTTATATGACGTCATCAGATATTTCGAGAATTGAAACAAAGAAGAGAGGAATTGACCAATCAATGGTCAAATATGGTCATGTGAGATTTCGGAAAAAATGGTGCTCTGTGCATGAATTGTTTGTTGTTATGAAGATGATGGGGTAAATTAGGTCAAAAAGTCCTTATTTCGAAAAAGGGGTCGTTTTTTAGCTCAAGCATGCAGCGTCAACGGCGCGCCGCCGGAAACTCGATTCGAATACTTTCCTCGTCTTATTCACATGTAAATAGGGTATTGCGTTCTTTGTCAGCGTAAATTGATTTTTTACATATTATTCATACTTCATAAGGACGGTAAAATTCGGAAATTTTTTGGAATGAAAATTCTTGCGAGGCAGGGTGTTTTTTGGTGGTGGGGGGTGTTTAAAACGCGCAATTGTGCAATAAAAATTTTTTCGCCCCTTGTAAAAAGTCACCCCGCTGGACTTGGAGAGATTTCTGTATTTTTCATGCAGCAAACAGACGATCCACAACGCGCCGCCGGAAACTCGCTTCGAATACTTTCCTTGTCTCATTCACATGTAAATAGGGTATTGCGTTATTTGTCAGCGTAAATTGATTTTTTACATATTATTCATACTTCATAAGGACGGTAAAATTCGGAAATTTTTTGGAATGAAAATTTTTGCGAGGCAGGGTGTTTTTTGGTGGTGGGGGTGTTAAAACGCACAATTGTGCAATAAAAATTTTTTCGCCCCTTGACTTTGAGAGATTTCTGTATTTTTCATGCAGCAAAGAGACGATCCACAACGCGCCGCCGGAAACTCGCTTCGAATGCTTTCCTTGTCTTATTCATGTGTAAATAGGCTATTGCTTTCTTTGTCAGCGTAAAATTGATTTTGAATATGTGAATATATGTTATAAACTTGATGGACTAGACTGTTAAAGTGATTTATTTTAGTAAATACAACATATTAAAATAAATGTAAAATATGGTGATAAGGAATTCATGAAAATGCGTTGTAGAATGTAATAATTGCTATATATTTACAAATAGTAAAGTATAGTTTATAATAGGATAGCTTAAGGAACAAATAACAGAGTTCTAACTAACATATAAAAGATTTAAACATAATCATACGATTGAGTAATGTCCCCATGGTAGCGTATGAACTGAATTTTTTGATATTAGCCTTTTGTCATCATGAGGGCTGAGTCCGATCTTAGTTTGTCTAATGGTAAATAGCTGATGTTTTTGTGATATTATTTTATTTTGGGCGATAGATTTTTCCAAGCAGTCTATATAGTCTTCAAATGTAATCGAGTTTTTTATAACAGACTTCTTAACGCCTTTAATTTTTTTCGTTGCACTTAAATTTAACAGACTCTTTTCAATATCTTCCCTTTCTTTCGCAGTTTTTTCTAATTCTACCCTTTTCAAATCAAGCTCATTTTGAGTGTAAAGTACTTTAGTAGTATACATTTTTGACCTAAGTCCGGCAAAATGGGTCATAATCCTTCCATTATTCTCATCCTTTACCATACCTAGAACTTTGTGGTTTACTCTTCGAATATTATAAATATTATCAGGACTGTAACCAGATGTATCAAAGCATAAATGACAATCTTGCTTTATGACTTGATAAATATCATCATGTTTTATCTCATAGATCAGCGAGTCAGTATCAGTATATAGTACGTTACAATCAGAAAATCTCTTTTTTATATAGTTATAGTGAAAATCATAGATGGTTGTCTTTGCAATATCTAAAATACACATTCCAACATATATTGGTTTATTGAAATATACAATAGTTTTCGCAAGCTCCACTATAATCATGTTTTTATCAATAATTGTGGCACTCTTGAATTCAGGTCTTGAGATAAGCGCTTCAGCACCATACCGTCCGTCCCATTTAGTTATAATCTTTACAGTTGAGTGGTTTCTTATGTTCTCCATGGTCTTACCGAATACAGCGTTATTCATAAGCTTAAATAAATTTTTCTCAAACTCATTTTTTGCTTCTTGTCTTAACTTTGTATTTATGTCGATGTACGTCTTTAACCAAGGACCTTGTTTAAAGGATAGAATACGATGAATTTTAGTTAACTTAACACCTAAATTTAACGCTTGTTTTAGGTTACTATAGTGCATGACATATTTCTCTTTATTAAAAAGAGTTGCCAATAATTTTATGTCTTGAGACTTCAACGGTTTACTATGCAGCATACCTTTTCGAACATTGACTTAAGCCTCCACGTATACCCTTTTCGATAAATAAAACCATGCCCATATCAGTGAGCAATTCCAGCTTTTGTTTACTTTTATACAACAAGCATTGCCATGCATATCCTGGTAAACTGTACGCCCATGCGGGGTCAATGCCATATGTTTTATGCGATGTAGATCTAAATTGCTCAAAAACATCTGCTAGTAATAATATATCTGTTTTCATATACAGATCAGAATAATCATTTAAGGTTTTGCAGTTGAATGTTTTCCAAACATTTTTTGCATGCTCATATGCTTTGTTGCTTATATGACTCTTTTCAAGAGTATTGTAAAATGCCTGCTTTGGTGGAAGTTGAGAAATTTTTAAGCTTTCCCAGTCATTCATGTAATCATAAGGAAACACTCCTTTTTTACTTAATAGGTTAATTTGTGCTTCTGGCAGTGTACTAAATTGCGATTTTAAAACAGGGTAGTCTTCTAAATATGATGCTAGTTGATCTAGTCCTGCAGCCATAAATCTAAAGCTGTCAATAAAACGAAAATTTATGAAGCTTTCAGGGATATGTTTGGTAAATGAGATGTATTTTTCTTTGTTAACCGGTAATGTATCTATCTTTCCATCTGTTTCACCTAATGCTTTAATTACCATGTGTCCATCATATGAACTTAGATTATGAAATATAACTGGTACCATACGACTATCTTGAAAGTTAAGGTTACAATCTTCATGAGCTGGACCCCTATATTTACCAGTAAGATGGTCATGATCCCTAACTTTTTTATCTTGGATAGCAAGTGGTTTCTCACAAATGTGACATCGTGCTGCACAGTGAAATTTCTTCCATTCCTCGGGTGTAAGATGCTCCATTGGTAAAGGACAAAGAAAGACCGTTTCTAAATCGCTCGCAAACTGATGAAGTTCTCTCACAAACCACTGCATACAGTCAGGTCCTGTGTAGGACCGATAAAACGATAAAGTATCATCATAGCTGCATTTAACATAATATCCAATACTAAATGGGACATGCTTTTGATATTTTTGTGTGTTTTTAGTCGGATCATCTTCTACAGGTACAAGCAAACATTCGGTGTCAGCATAAATTACGAATGGAACTGCAGCTTTCCAACCATAATTTTTAAATTCAATAAGCGCATTATCACTTGTAGGTACTTGCGGAACAACTCCGTTATTTAATTTTATACAGTCTTCAGTATGTTTCTGCAATTTTTCTTCAGTGTGATAGTAGTGAAGGCATCGATCACAAATAAACTTTTGCCCATCATGTTGATTAAGTTGTCGAGATACAAGGCGGGAAAGATTCTTAATCCAGACATAGTGAAATTTAACAGGAAGTAGATTATCAGTATTGTTGTCAGATATATAAGTATCTTGAAGCAATAGTAAATTTACATGTCTATCCTGTTTATTTTCGGTAAGAAAATAAGGTATGATCTGATAGTTTTCTTCAGATTTCCTATTTAGTTTATAAACATTTATAGATAGATTGTTTTGTTTTTCAAACCGCGGTATTTGCTTCGTAGTCATGGGAAACTTTATATTAGTTAGATTAAGTACTCTTTGCGGATCAGGATAAGAAGATGTACGGTCACTGTTAGTGCTGACGGGATATAGAGCGCTCACAACGGCCCAACCAAAACACATATCATCATAGTTTTTAACATTAACACAAGCTTGTTTTCTGGCAATACTCTTTGGAAGCTCGATATAACTTCCTGCACGTAAAGGATTATATTTATTAATATTTACAGTTACATTTAGTATACGCCTTAAGGCCCAGTTAGAATCTCTTTCAGCAAAATCCCCTAACTGGCTCAGTAAAGGTTCTTTAACATTCGTTGTAAACCATTGGTCTAGGTTGGTTTCTTTATATATTGGTGCATTACGTGTGTTTAAATACTTAATTTCTTCAATTAAATTGGTATCCTTATTTCGTTGAAATTCTCCAGCTAGGACTGCGTTAACCTTCAAAGCATCATTCTTCTTTAAGGCAATTTGAATACGACGCTTAAATATTGCGATATAATCGATTAAAAAGGGCTTCAGATCAGTATGACGAATATTAGAAATAACACCAGTCCTTATACGAGATTCAAAGGCAGAGTTCACGTCATCCCATTTAACCCTATGAGTTGCTGTTTCCCTTCTACGTACTCCAGTACCACCTCCAACCTTGGTATCTTGCAAAATACGTTGATATGACTTCACTTCACTTAAACATGTAGCAATGTGTGATTTTTCAGTCACCGATTTAGCTCGTTTCAATTTTCGGTTTAAATTATAAATTATTCGTCTGCATTTCATTAGAAGTGTGCGACATGTTACAGCATCCAATTTAGAGGATTTAATTGCAGTCCTAATTGATTCCACATCATCTCGTTGAGCCATTTTACTTTCCAATTCTGTAACAAAACATATATTTTTGATGGACAATATTTTACGTAAAATATAATTACTCCTGCAGCCGCTGTTGTCGGCGTTTCATATCACACTAATGAACTAAGCGCTGATGGCTGCACTAAATCATAAAATAAGTTGGCGTCATCAGATATTTCGAGAATTGAAACAAAGAAGAGAGGAATTGACCAATCAGCGAGCGAGTTTGTCGCGATGCCCTAATATGGTCATGTGACGTCATCAGATCTCGGAAAAAATGGTGCTCTGTGCATGAATTGTTTGTTGTTATGAAGATGGGGGTGGATTATTTCAAAAGGTCCTTATTTGGAAAATTAATTTTTAATATGTATAGGTATATGATCAGAATTCGAACCTTTATTTCCCGTACTACAAATCTTGCATCTATGTCACAGATCCACAGAGACTTCTTCTAATCGAGTGTTAGTAAAGTTATCACATAAAAATATTAAGGTTATGATAAAAGGGTCTTTGTGATCTGAGTGGTGATCCTTTTGGCATCGTCGTTTACGGCGCACAGAGCACCATTTTTCCGAGATCTGATGACGTCACATGACCATATTAGGGCATCGCGACAAACTCGCTCGCTGATTGGTCAATTCCTCTCTTCTTTGTTTCAATTCTCGAAATATCTGATGACGCCAACTTATTTTATGATTTAGTGCAGCCATCAGCGCTTAGTTCATTAGTGTGATATGAAACACCGACAACAGCGGCTGCAGGAGTAATTATATTTTACGTAAAATATTGTCCATCAAAAATATATGTTTTGTTACAGAATTGGAAAGTAAAATGGCTCAACGAGATGATGTGGAATCAATTAGGACTGCAATTAAATCCTCTAAATTGGATGCTGTAACATGTCGCACACTTCTAATGAAATGCAGACGAATAATTTATAATTTAAACCGAAAATTGAAACGAGCTAAATCGGTGACTGAAAAATCACACATTGCTACATGTTTAAGTGAAGTGAAGTCATATCAACGTATTTTGCAAGATACCAAGGTTGGAGGTGGTACTGGAGTACGTAGAAGGGAAACAGCAACTCATAGGGTTAAATGGGATGACGTGAACTCTGCCTTTGAATCTCGTATAAGGACTGGTGTTATTTCTAATATTCGTCATACTGATCTGAAGCCCTTTTTAATCGATTATATCGCAATATTTAAGCGTCGTATTCAAATTGCCTTAAAGAAGAATGATGCTTTGAAGGTTAACGCAGTCCTAGCTGGAGAATTTCAACGAAATAAGGATACCAATTTAATTGAAGAAATTAAGTATTTAAACACACGTAATGCACCAATATATAAAGAAACCAACCTAGACCAATGGTTTACAACGAATGTTAAAGAACCTTTACTGAGCCAGTTAGGGGATTTTGCTGAAAGAGATTCTAACTGGGCCTTAAGGCGTATACTAAATGTAACTGTAAATATTAATAAATATAATCCTTTACGTGCAGGAAGTTATATCGAGCTTCCAAAGAGTATTGCCAGAAAACAAGCTTGTGTTAATGTTAAAAACTATGATGATATGTGTTTTGGTTGGGCCGTTGTGAGCGCTCTATATCCCGTCAGCACTAACAGTGACCGTACATCTTCTTATCCTGATCCGCAAAGAGTACTTAATCTAACTAATATAAAGTTTCCCATGACTACGAAGCAAATACCGCGGTTTGAAAAACAAAACAATCTATCTATAAATGTTTATAAACTAAATAGGAAATCTGAAGAAAACTATCAGATCATACCTTATTTTCTTACCGAAAATAAACAGGATAGACATGTAAATTTACTATTGCTTCAAGATACTTATATATCTGACAACAATACTGATAATCTACTTCCTGTTAAATTTCACTATGTCTGGATTAAGAATCTTTCCCGCCTTGTATCTCGACAACTTAATCAACATGATGGGCAAAAGTTTATTTGTGATCGATGCCTTCACTACTATCACACTGAAGAAAAATTGCAGAAACATACTGAAGACTGTATAAAATTAAATAACGGAGTTGTTCCGCAAGTACCTACAAGTGATAATGCGCTTATTGAATTTAAAAATTATGGTTGGAAAGCTGCAGTTCCATTCGTAATTTATGCTGACACCGAATGTTTGCTTGTACCTGTAGAAGATGATCCGACTAAAAAACACACAAAAATATCAAAAGCATGTCCCATTTAGTATTGGATATTATGTTAAATGCAGCTATGATGATACTTTATCGTTTTATCGGTCCTACACAGGACCTGACTGTATGCAGTGGTTTGTGAGAGAACTTCATCAGTTTGCGAGCGATTTAGAAACGGTCTTTCTTTGTCCTTTACCAATGGAGCATCTTACACCCGAGGAATGGAAGAAATTTCACTGTGCAGCACGATGTCACATTTGTGAGAAACCATTTGCTATCCAAGATAAAAAAGTTAGGGATCATGACCATCTTACTGGTAAATATAGGGGTCCAGCTCATGAAGATTGTAACCTTAACTTTCAAGATAGTCGTATGGTACCAGTTATATTTCATAATCTAAGTTCATATGATGGACACATGGTAATTAAAGCATTAGGTGAAACAGATGGAAAGATAGATACATTACCGGTTAACAAAGAAAAATACATCTCATTTACCAAACATATCCCTGAAAGCTTCATAAATTTTCGTTTTATTGACAGCTTTAGATTTATGGCTGCAGGACTAGATCAACTAGCATCATATTTAGAAGACTACCCTGTTTTAAAATCGCAATTTAGTACACTGCCAGAAGCACAAATTAACCTATTAAGTAAAAAAGGAGTGTTTCCTTATGATTACATGAATGACTGGGAAAGCTTAAAAATTTCTCAACTTCCACCAAAGCAGGCATTTTACAATACTCTTGAAAAGAGTCATATAAGCAACAAAGCATATGAGCATGCAAAAAATGTTTGGAAAACATTCAACTGCAAAACCTTAAATGATTATTCTGATCTGTATATGAAAACAGATATATTATTACTAGCAGATGTTTTTGAGCAATTTAGATCTACATCGCATAAAACATATGGCATTGACCCCGCATGGGCGTACAGTTTACCAGGATATGCATGGCAATGCTTGTTGTATAAAAGTAAACAAAAGCTGGAATTGCTCACTGATATGGGCATGGTTTTATTTATCGAAAAGGGTATACGTGGAGGCTTAAGTCAATGTTCGAAAAGGTATGCTGCATAGTAAACCGTTGAAGTCTCAAGACATAAAATTATTGGCAACTCTTTTTAATAAAGAGAAATATGTCATGCACTATAGTAACCTAAAACAAGCGTTAAATTTAGGTGTTAAGTTAACTAAAATTCATCGTATTCTATCCTTTAAACAAGGTCCTTGGTTAAAGACGTACATCGACATAAATACAAAGTTAAGACAAGAAGCAAAAAATGAGTTTGAGAAAAATTTATTTAAGCTTATGAATAACGCTGTATTCGGTAAGACCATGGAGAACATAAGAAACCACTCAACTGTAAAGATTATAACTAAATGGGACGGACGGTATGGTGCTGAAGCGCTTATCTCAAGACCTGAATTCAAGAGTGCCACAATTATTGATAAAAACATGATTATAGTGGAGCTTGCGAAAACTATTGTATATTTCAATAAACCAATATATGTTGGAATGTGTATTTTAGATATTGCAAAGACAACCATCTATGATTTTCACTATAACTATATAAAAAAGAGATTTTCTGATTGTAACGTACTATATACTGATACTGACTCGCTGATCTATGAGATAAAACATGATGATATTTATCAAGTCATAAAGCAAGATTGTCATTTATGCTTTGATACATCTGGTTACAGTCCTGATAATATTTATAATATTCGAAGAGTAAACCACAAAGTTCTAGGTATGGTAAAGGATGAGAATAATGGAAGGATTATGACCCATTTTGCCGGACTTAGGTCAAAAATGTATACTACTAAAGTACTTTACACTCAAAATGAGCTTGATTTGAAAAGGTAGAATTAGAAAAAACTGCGAAAGAAAGGGAAGATATTGAAAAGAGTCTGTTAAATTTAAGTGCAACGAAAAAAATTAAAGGCGTTAAGAAGTCTGTTATAAAAAACTCGATTACATTTGAAGACTATATAGACTGCTTGGAAAAATCTATCGCCCAAAATAAAATAATATCACAAAAACATCAGCTATTTACCATTAGACAAACTAAGATCGGACTCAGCCCTCATGATGACAAAAGGCTAATATCAAAAAATTCAGTTCATACGCTACCATGGGGACATTACTCAATCGTATGATTATGTTTAAATCTTTTATATGTTAGTTAGAACTCTGTTATTTGTTCCTTAAGCTATCCTATTATAAACTATACTTTACTATTTGTAAATATATAGCAATTATTACATTCTACAACGCATTTTCATGAATTCCTTATCACCATATTTTACATTTATTTTAATATGTTGTATTTACTAAAATAAATCACTTTAACAGTCTAGTCCATCAAGTTTATAACATATATTTACATATTCAAAATCAATTTTACGCTGACAAAGAAAGCAATAGCCTATTTACACATGAATAAGACAAGGAAAGCATTCGAAGCGAGTTTCCGGCGGCGCGTTGTGGATCGTCTCTTTGTTGCATGAAAAATACAGAAATCTCTCAAAGTCAAGGGGCGAAAAAATTTTTATTGCACAATTGTGCGTTTTAACACCCCCACCACCAAAAAACACCCTGCCTCGCAAAAATTTTCATTCCAAAAAATTTCCGAATTTTACCGTCCTTATGAAGTATGAATAATATGTAAAAAATCAATTTACGCTGACAAATAACGCAATACCCTATTTACATGTGAATAAGACAAGGAAAGTATTCGAAGCGAGTTTCCGGCGGCGCGTTGTGGATCGTCTGTTTGCTGCATGAAAAATACAGAAATCTCTCCAAGTCCAGCGGGGTGACTTTTTACAAGGGGCGAAAAAATTTTTATTGCACAATTGCGCGTTTTAACACCCCCCACCACCAAAAAACACCCTGCCTCGCAAGAATTTTCATTCCAAAAAATTTCCGAATTTTACCGTCCTTATGAAGTATGAATAATATGTAAAAAAATCAATTTACGCTGACAAAGAACGCAATACCCTATTTACATGTGAATAAGACGAGGAAAGTATTCGAATCGGGTTTCCGGCGGCGCGCCGTTGACGCTGCATGCTTGAGCTAAAAAACGACCCCTTTTTCGAAATAAGGACTTTTTGACCTAATTTACCCCATCATCTTCATAACAACAAACAATTCATGCACAGAGCACCATTTTTTCCGAAATCTCACATGACCATATTTGACCATTGATTGGTCAATTCCTCTCTTCTTTGTTTCAATTCTCGAAATATCTGATGACGTCATATAAGGACCTTTTGGACACCTTTTACCAACTTCTCTAGTCACATCTTTTTTTTTTATGTCATCCCAATTATTAAACTATCTCGTACGAAACCTATTTGGCTCAGTGGTAAAGCCGCTGGTTTTGTAGTATTGAAACCGAAGATACGAAGGTTCATATCCTGGTCTAGACCTGACTTTTTTTAATTATATTAAAATTTCCTCTAGCCGCCAGCAACTGAAAACCGCCGTTGACTGACATCTATCGTGATAATACCTAACTTCACGCGTATTCATAGGTTTGGCATCACTGTATCAATATGACGTCATCGAACTGGCAACACCGTCTCAGCTGTCAACCGTCATTGACTGGCATCTATCATTATAACATATAAATAAAATAACAAATTAAATAAAATAAACAAATTAAATAATTCACACATGCGTTTCCAGGAACACTGTCTCAACTGTCAACAACGTCAACCCTACCTCGCACATGCGCTTCCTGGATGACCTTGAAATGGTTACAAAAATGTAGAATGAGGCTCCATAAGAAATAACATGGGAAAAATATCTCGTACTGTCATAGCTTTATCTACTTTAGTCTGTCAACCTTTTCCACTCGCCCAAATGCATTAATAATATTTACATAACCCTCATTCGCTTTGGGAAATGCATGATAAACTACGTTTAAATCCTTTTACAAGCGACTTTCACAACTATAAACACAGCATAAGTATTTTTTTTTATTTTTCACGAAAAGCAAAAATTTTGGTGTTCATTTTTAAGAAAATTTGTAATATTAATTTACACAGACGCTTATAATAGATTTAAAAATGCACCTCAAGTTTAATCCCTGAAAAATCCTCGAGATGTATTGAATAGGTAAGATCCCAATGGTAAGAACTTTGCTCGCTCCCGCACAGCGGAAGAACTTTCACAGGTGAGCTGCGTCGGTTAGGATGTACTTTTTTTGATAAGTTGAACCTAAAAAATTCATAGTTTAACTTCAATGCTTAGTACCGTTTTCACGTTTAAGGGTAAGGCCAAGCCAAATTTCTCTAAATTTGTATAGATGTTCTTCACTTTAATTACATTTATGGGACAGTTGAAAAAATGAAATCAATGTCCCCAATCTGTCTACATTTTTGGGAAAGGTTTTCTAGCATTGTGTAATATATTTTTGTCTAAGCCTGGAGCCGAGTTTTAGGTTTTGTACTGTACTGTTTTGGTATGTATTGGTAGAAGTTCCAATCTGCTTTGGAGATATTTCTAGTTACGTAGGTTGTGAAAAAGATGTTTTTTTTTGTTGCCACAGTTTATCTGGCATAGAGTGGGAAAATAGTCACTGTATCCCCAATTCTTTAGGACTGACTATGATGACATGGGTCCTATATTATTGTCAGTGATTGCGATATCCAGTGCTTCGCTCTTGATCTAGGGTGTTGTAATCTAGTTGGAACACCATCGCTTATAAGAATGTACTCAGTTTCGTCTAGGAACTTCTGGGTTGTTCTGCCGCCTCCAAATTGTATGTAAATCATTTAGGTCTTCCATGAAAATGACTTGTCCTTGTAGGTTCTCGAATATGTTTAAGACGTCATTTTTACTCACATTAATAATTGGGCCTAAGTATACATTTATAATATTGAGGTTTCCTACTTTTATGATTATATTTGGAATGCTATTTCTGTTGTTATTTGTTATTATTGAAAAGTTTATGTTGTTGTTCACGCATATGGCGATTCCTCTCTATTCATCATCCTTGTCCTGTCTGATTATTCTGTACGACCTTAGGTTAACTTATGTTTTTTTTTTTTAAGCCATTGTTCAGCAAAATAGTATTTGGTTTATATTCCTTTATTATTGATATCGGATTGATCTATTCGCGTTTGCGCTTTGTATATTCCACTGTAGAATTTTTTGATTTTTATATATGGTTTGGCTTACGAATTTATTCTGCAATGTAGTCAAATATCATTTGAAATACTGCGTTATTGTTATAGTCGTTAAATATTTTACGTCTTGCCTCAACCGGTATTGTAAATTACTGTTGATGAAGAGTTTATGGGCGGGGATTCAGTAAAATCTATTTCCTCTGTGCTGTGATAGGCACTAAAAAGTGTATATTCCATTGCTTTCGAATTGTTTAACTGCTGTTTGTTTTGTTGGGTATTTTGCCTATTATATTGTTACATATTTTGTGATGTGGATGGTCTTGAATTTGGGAAAAAGGGTGCTTCTTCATGGACATTTTTGTCATAACCTATTTGCATTGTCTTTTTTCTGGGGGGTTCAGCAGCTAGTTGCTGCTATGATCTCTTGTTACTTGCTTTGAAATTTATCACTCTCTTTTGTGTTATCGTCCCTGGTTGTTGTATCTTTAGTTGTGTTTCTGCTATGTACCGGTGGGAACTCCCTTGGGTGGTGTGTAAATTCGTTTTTATCATTATTATTTAAGTTTTGACGCATAGCTTGTTGGCATCATAGTAAGTTAGGTTTTCGTATGCCATTGGTTACTTGATGCCCTTTTGCCGTTCATATTCTGGGCACTTTTTTGAAGTTGATCTGTGTTCCTGGTTGCAATGGAAGCATTTGGTGCCGCATGCGAACTCGCGATCTTCTATCAGTTTGTGGTCGGTTATTTCACCATATATTTCGACCGCCTCGGGGGCATGTCCCCTCGGTTGTACGGCGGCTTATTAATGGCCATACACACGAGTTAGTTGCGATATCGCCGGGCTGCCTCGTCGATGGTCCAGTTAGCTGACTTCTGACAGGTTATTTGAGATTTTCATGTTGCTGTAACATTGTTAGAAGCGCTTATCGCTGATCAAATAATAAAGCCTACAATTGAATACGGTTGACGCTAGTTCACAAGTCAATGTTATAGCGGTCACCATAGAAACGCGGCGGAATGTAGTAATGTTATCGTTTTATACTATTTAGTGTTCCGTACGGAACACTTATGGGATCAATTCAGTATGTCCGTCTGACTGTCTGTCATATTTGATTTTCTCCGAAATTATTTGATATAGAAAGTTGAAATTTGATACAAATATAGGAAGACCCAATCAGAGCCATGTAGTTGTAAAGAAAAATTTTGATTTAAGGGGTTAGTTTGACGGGGTGAAATTAGAAGTGACATTTTTTTTTACCAAATCATCGAATGGAGTGTCAAATAAAAGCTTGTAAAAACACGAGTTCAAACATATCTATGATGTAACACTTGCGCACACCTTTTTTTGTATTATTTTTAAAAGAACGACTAAAGACCCCTGTCCACAGACCCTATTTCAAAAAGTGAAGATCAAAAAACTGTGAAAAAATACTGAGATAGTCTCCATAAAGTATAAATTGAGCAAAAATTATCACGAGTGCATTACGCTTGATAATTTATCTGGAACAAAAAAAACTAGTTGCCCGCCAAAATGGTGAAGGTTTATTTTGTCGAAAGTTGTGAATTGAATCCGGATTAATAGCTACTGCTTTAAGCATCAGGTACAGAATGAAAATAATTTTATGTTATTTGTTTATAATAAAACAAATATTTGGGTAGTAAATATTTATTTTAAACTTTTTCCACTAGATTCTAGATTGAGATAAATTGATATATTAGCTATTAGGTACCTAAAATGCTCTAACTATTATACATTATCGACAATGAAAAAACCTGAAAATACATATTGGATTTTTAGGTATATACATGTGAGCAACTTTTTGTATCATTCTGGTTGGTCTCATTAGCCTGCTGAGGCAGTATCTGACTAGACATCTTCGTAATTTTGGCTCTTAATTCTTTTATTGAAAGCTCATTTGGGGTGGTTTTTGTGGTCACTGATCATTTTATACCTGCGTAACAAAAATTTTTATTTTAGAGGCAGTCCAATACGGAACACTAATTGCCAAGTCCAACTTGCACTTGACCGTTTTTTCTATATAAAGAATTATCAAATCAATAATCTTTAAAATAATATTTTCACTGCGTAAATTGCGCAGAACTCTTGTAGCCATTGTGCGACGACCAGTCAGTGGTCACATTTTATTTCGAAAACAATATAGACTTTGAATAACTTTGATGACTCTACCAACAAATCCAAAATATCTAACAACTGACTTTCCCTAAAGTAATTATCATAATGTTTCTTCCCGTTACTAAGCGTTTCTAAATTTGAGATACTATGTATTGCAATATTTTTGCATATTTCGTATAATTCTCATTAAAATAACCTAAATGTAGAAAAAACATGCCTATGGTGTTAAAAAGGTTGTTACTAATATCCTATGTTTACTATAGTGTCTAACTTACAAAGAAGATTTAGAAAATAGGATACAAAAATTTCTAACTATAAATACTCTTCCGTACGGAACACTTATAAGATCATTTCGGTGTCTGTCTCTCTGTCCGTCTGTCTGTCTGTCGCACCTGATTTTCTCCGAAATTATTTGACACAGAAAGTTGAAATTTGGCAGTAATATAGGAATTGATTGCCTCACCAGAGCCGTATAGATTTAAAAGTTAAATTTTGACTGAAGGGGTTAGTTTTGGGGGATGAAGTCCGAAGTGAAAAAATTTTTTTTTAACCAGATCATCGAGTGGGTAGTTTAAACATATATATAATGTAATACCTGCGCACAATTCTTTTTGTGTTATTTTTTAAAAAGTGCGGAAAATCGCTGTTCCCCCCCACCTTATCTCGAAAAGTACTGATCAAAAAATTTTGAAAAAATTTCTGGAATATTCTCTACAGGGTGTAGATTGAACAAAAGTTATCACGGGTGCATTACCTTTAATATTTTATCTGGTATATATAAAAAAAAATCAAGGTCATCAGTTTTCACTAAAGATCGACAAAAAACTTTGTTGAAAACTTATTTGGAATGTGTTTTGTGAAGTCACTGATCATTTTATACTTCCGTAACGAAAAGTTTTACTTTAAAAGCAATCAACGTACGGAACACTAATTGTGCAAGTGCACCTTGCACTTGATCAGTTATATTTTTTTTTAACAATCATCATAATTTTATTGAGTACTTAGTAAATCTAAAAAATTATCTTATGCTTGTATTTAATAAAAAATATAATTTTAAATTATGTTGAAAATAATGTTAATCCATCAGAAAACTGAGAAAATACCTGTGATACTCATGACTAGAACTTGGGTTAGCTGTGGTTAGTAAATTTACTCAATTTCTGAAAAAATACAATTTTATATAAAATATATTTGAACAGAGACGTTTAATTTTCAAATTAAACCATCGAGGGCATTATTTTTGAAAAAAAAAATGATAATAATTCCCTTCATTTTATAGTCAAAATGAAAAAGAAATTCATAATTTATTTTCGATTAGGTCTTCCTCCTTACTTATTAGAAGTGCTTTTTAGTGAATTCCTAATTGTCTGGCAAGTTTCAAAATTTGCGATATTCTAGCATATCAAGTTTGTTCTTTTAGCACAAGTATTTAATTATTAATTTATATTCAGCAGTGACCAACGTATAGTTGGTAACATAGAGGAAAAAGGTTTATTATTAGTTTTTTTTAAGAATTTCGTAATATTGTATGTTGCCTAAGATAGAAATGTTTAATTTGCAAACACTAAAATTTTGAACTTTGACTATACAAAGAAAATAGTGAAATACTTACATCATTTATATATGAAGCTTTAATTATAATTTTGTGTCCTAGCTCTTGCGTGGAAGTGGATATAGCATTCACATGGTCTTCAATATACCTCATTACTCTTTTTCTATTTTGTGGGTTAACATTTATTGTACATTTGGACGAAAAACGAAACGTTCATTTACTGAATCAATTACTGAATATTTTAACTTTACAGTTATAGCCTGGCACGTTGAAGCGCCATTTTATAACGTCTCCTCTTTGCGGCTATTTTATAGCCTCACGTTTGCGGAACTATTTTGTATACCCTCAACTTTCTTTATTTTTAATAAATATTTTATTTATTAAATAGAAGCCGTTATTTGCCCTTTATGTATATCTTAATTTTTGAGAATGGCATGAGTGGATAGTAATACTGAGAGTTTAAAAATTTGATATATAAGCTAGCTCGTTTTGTTTGGAGAGATTATGGATAAGAGATAATTTTTGTACGTCTTTTGAAAATAGTCTCTATAGTTGTTTAAAGCTTGGTTGTAATGTTTATTTTTTTTTTGGGCACTATTCATTTTAGAATGAAAGGAATCTAATTTCAGCTCAAAAAATGAAAAAATACTGAGGAGTTATTTAGTTTTTAAAATAAGATTAAAAGGCTGCATTAGCACAGAAAAAAGTATAATAACAAAATAAAAATCCTTGCAGTTATTACACTCTTAAAATTACATTAACTAAATAAAATCCCCTTATGTTATGAGAGTGTACACATTTAAACTAGAGTTCTATGATTTACTGATCCTAAGTGTAAAAAAAAAACAAAAGGCTTCGAAAAACACGTTCTAAAAGTTTGTAAAATTAACTTCTCGGATTTCACGTGTTACGTAGTTGTTGGAAACACACGTTGTAGACAGGAAGTAAGATATTTAAACTGTGACTTACTGATTGGCTTCTCCTCGTGAGTTTTCCATAAGCTGCTTGGCCTCTTCTGGTGAGATTCTCATCGGAAATATTGTCTCAGCCGCCACTCTCCTAGTCTCATTTAGGTAGCTAATCACTTTTTGACCCGAAATGTCTTAGGAGGAGCAGAATATTTTAAGATTAGAAAAAAGCATCAAATTTGAGATCTATAAACAACACCCACTTGGTGATAAAAAAATAGCCGTTACTGCACTACGGCATGACGGGAGAAAAAAGCCTACTACGGCTTGACGAAGGAATAAGCCACTACGGCATACTGGAGGAAAAAGCCCCTCAAAATTCCATATAGCCGTTTATATATCTTTCGCCCCTTCTTCAAAGTGAAGTCTTTAAAATGGCTCACTTCAGGGACGCAAAATCAATGCAAACTAAATAAGTTAGGTCAACAACACGTTATACACGGTTGAATTACACTGTTCAAAAATTTAAATCACTGTTTTAAGTTACATTGTTCAAAAATTGAAATCACTGCCTAACCAAATATAAAAATATAATAAAAAATAAATTATAGAAGGAAAAAGAGTGTCGTTACGTGATCTTAAAATCTAGGCAAAAATGAATGTTACATAGGGTAAGAGAAATATATGTTATTAATTTTTGTACATTTTATTTTTAATAAAATTTAACAAATATATATATATATATATATATATATATATATATATATATATATATATATATATATATATATATATATATATATATATATATATATATATATATATATATATATATGATTTACATATATAATAAATACTATTAAATTTTTATATTTTGTATAGTCATAATTTTAAATTTTTTGCAGATGAAAGTATTGCATTGGCGAAAAAATAATCCTCCCAGACATTTGCCCTTTTTCACATATTAGCGTCCAAGATTACAAGAATCGCATTTTCCCATTTCCGTCGGTCTGTCTGTCTGCCTATCATCTAGGTATAGGTCAGAAATGACTTATTGCCTTTACGATTGTTCTAGTTGGTGCGTAAACATTTCACTTAAAGGCTACCTAATTAAAAGTCATTCTTGTGTTCTACTTTCGGCTTTCAAACAAAAGTCTTATTTTTATATACATAATTACAGTTCCAACACGATCATCTTATATTTAAAAATGTTTACAGAGGTACACAGTCTAGAACAAAACATAATACCAACTCAAACAGCACTAATTTGAAGAGATTGTGTACACCATGTGTAAACAACTGGATATTAATAGGCGATAATAGCGGCAGCTGTTATTTCCACAGATGAAAATGAAGATGAAACGTAAATACAACAGAACATATAGACGCTACAAGCAGACAGAAGGCGAATACCATTGATGGATTGTTAATGGAGTTAGAATAACTAGCGGAATCCAAACTACGGTTGAAGCGAAAGCTGAAAAATGCCTGTTGAATTAGTATTGAGATTTTGTTGAAGTTAATGTTACTTTTCAGATTTTGTTTTAGTACATATTTTTTTGTACAAATAAAAAAATAATAATAACAATTATTCAAGGGACAACTCTAATATATAAGATATTCTGTAAATTCAGATATTTTTTAATGAAATTCGCTGAAAAAAAGTCAATAAATTACAATTAAATAATAAAAAAAATAGAGGATTTTAAAATTATTTTGAGTTTTAAATGAGAACAATTCTACTTTAAAAGGCAATTAACCTTAGGAATAGCTGTTATCGTTATGACAAAGTTAATGAGTTTCCTGCAGGATTACTTTCCTTTTTGTGAAAGAAGAAAAAGGTAATAGAAAGAGACAAAATATTACTGTGGAATCATAAACATGATTGCTATGATATCGTGGTACTTAAACTTTTCGAAACAGTTTTTTTTTTTTAATTTTATGTGTGCTATGTTTGGATAAGTGATTTTATTTAGCGAGTACTGTGACTAAATATAATACATAGTTATACTTTTCTTTTATAGATAATAATAACAAAAAACAAAAGTCTATTACCGAATGACTTTTTATATTTGTAATTTACACTACAAAATTCTATCGAAACTCTAAAATTACATTTTTAGATTTAAACTGGGTTAAAGAACATATCAGTTACAGCCATATTAAAGCTTAATTTGTTTTTATTGTAAAAATGTCATTGTTAAATCAACAATCAATTAAATCGCAACATTGCGGTTTGCATTTTTCCACTGTTCCTAGTGTCGTAATCTGAAAATGCCTTTATTTAAGGTGTTCTCGTTTAACGTCAGACAGTTCTGCCAACCAGCAGTCAAATACTGGTTGACACCAGGTATAATGGTAAATAATGAAAAACTGATGCTAAGGAAGAGGGATTTCAGAAACAGAAACCATAGAAAATAGAAAAATAAATTTTAAAGCAATCAGTATATATTTTATTTTGTTTGAATCATGTAAACTCCATGAATACTGTTCCAAAATTGCCTAATATTATCGAACATGGGATTTCAAGGTCATCGTGATGTCTGTTTCGTATATTAGGAGGGGAGTTTATCAACCCCCCCCCCCCCCTCACTTATTAATCCATGATTTGTCAATTTGCCATATGTATTTGACAAGGTCAGTTTAAATCGTCTCGTATTGGTGTTATACATGTCGTGTAATTACAGAAGTTCATGTTGTAAGATGAACAGTTTTTATAGGTCGTGTAACTGAATTTTATGTGATTTATAAAATAAGAACAAAATGCGGCTGTTACCACGCCTTCAAAACATTTCCAAGATGTTGGATTTTTATTCACAATTTAACCCGTCACCTCTATCTATTAAAAAATTTATTGATTTTGGTAAGTTTTGGTTGTATTATGTATTTCTATCTCAAGTTTTTTTTAACGTTAAAAATAATATGTTTCCAGTGTTGTAATAGATTGTAATATTTGTGCAAAGCCCAATTGTGTTCTTTGCAATTCATCTAATTACTTAGAATATTAACACGTATTTGTTATTATTATGATTTTTTTTTTGTTCTTTTTTCTCACATTTGGTCAATGTGGTTCCATGTTTGGCTGACGGGCCTAAGACAAGTCAGCACAAAAGTTATTACCATTGTGTATTAAGGAATGACCTGACAATGTTGCATGTTTTCAAAATCACTGACTTCTGAATGTTTTTGTGTATGTTTGTGTTGAGTCCTATTTATACTAAGTGTAGTGTGAATGTTGTTGGTGTAAAACCAGTGGCTGATATAACGAGGGTACAATGATGACTTTTTTTGCTGTTTTTTTTGGAGATTTTTTCTATGTATTTCGTTTTGATGTTTGTGTTGTTGGGGACAGCTATGTCAATCATGATTCAGTTATGAATTATTATCATTATTATTGTTATTACGATCTAACAGAAGAAAAGGGATCCAACGTGACAAATCCTGTGGCTTCGACCCACACAGGCTGTCATACAGTGTGGTCTAAAGAAGATGATGACACCTGATGTTAGTTCAGTTAGTGACCATTGACCAAATTCATTTGCCTGAGCAATCTGAGAGAACCAAGGTTAACCACCCTCTACATCTTCATTGCTATTGAATAAGCCGAGGCCAGGCATAGCAAGTATGTAAATTTTACATCGTGCTCCAGAAGAAGACACAGTGTGTCGAAACAGTTGTCAGCAATAATAAACATAAGTGATCTTAAACATTTGTCTAAATTTTTATTTCTAGTTAGATGATTATATACACTGTTAAAATTTAGCATTAGCAGGACTGCTTCCAAGGGCCCAAGGGAGTCTAAGTACATGATTATATACTCTAATAATTTATACCATTAGCAGGACTGCTTCTAAAAGCTGAAGGAAGTTTAATGACATTGTTATATATACTCTAATAATTTATGGCATTAGCAGGACCACTTGAAAATACCCAAGGGAGTCTACTTACCTGATTATATACACTCTAATAATTTATACCATTAGCTGGGCCGCTTCTAAAGGCCCAAGGGAATCTAGTTATGTGATTATATATGCTCTAATAATTTATAACATTAGCAGTACTGCTTCCAAAGGCCCAAGGGAGTCTAATTACATGATTATATACACTAATAATTTATAGTATCAGCAGGACTGCTTCTAAAGGCCTAAGGGAGTCTAGTTACATGATTATATACTCTCTAATTTATAGCATTAGCAGTACCATTTCCAAGGCCCAAAGGAGTCTATTTTCATATTTATATACACTCTAATAATTCATAGCATTAGCAGGACTGCTTCTAAAGACTTAAGGGAGTCTAGTTACATGATCATATATATATATATATATATATATATATATATATATATATATATATATATATATGTATATATATGTATATATATATATATATATATATATATATATATATATATATATATATATATATATATATATATATATGTATATATATATACTGTTATAATTTATAGTATTAGCAGGACCGCTTCTAATGGCCCAAGGGAGTCTAATTCAATAAAGTCACATGATATTATACACTGTAACAAGAGCTTGGTTTGAGGCATTATATCTTACAATTGTTACGTAAGTTTTTAAAAAATGCTTAAAACCATTAATTGTAGTAGAATGTATGTGTGAATGTGTTTGTGTGTGTATAATAGTTGAAGGGGGGTTGAGGCTTTCAAAAGATTTAGTTTAAAAATTTTTCAAAATTAACATCTTATCAGTATTTATTGCCGCAAGGCCTACAGCATGTATTTCTAGCCATGGAGCAATTGTGAGCAAAAAAAAGTGATTAAATATTCATTATATATATATATATATATATATATATATATATATATATATATATATATATATATATATATATATATATATTTTTATGGTAAAAAATCAGTTTTTTTTGCCTAAAATTTTTTAGGTTATGTTTTTTTTTTAATTAGATAGCATATTCTTGTAACATTTTCAATGCTATAAATTTTGGTCAGGTATATATTTATGTATGGTACTTTTTATGCTTTATTTTTGAAACCCTGCTAGCTTAAAATTAAGAAGAAATTCTCCACCTGGTTCGGTCGGTCCTGCTATGTGCGCCCTGCTACCTTAATAGAGCTAATTCTTTACTTGGTCTCAGGTTTGGAAATATCGATATGATAGTTTAGATCATAGGTTCCCAACGGGGGCGGTACCGTCCCCCCAGTGGGCGCTGGAGCCTTCCAGAGGGGCGGTAGTGGATCCAGAATGGGCAGAGGACAGTCAAGGGGGACGACCGTGGCGTACCTACCTATTTAGGAAATTAATATAATAACATACTTTGAAAATACCTACTGTTTTCATGAATAAGTATTTTATCTAGCTACCTAAAATTTTTATTTTATTTTTATCGCTTAAATAAACATTAAAAAATTTAAATTAACATTAGATATACAAATACCTAATTCGGTTTAGTATTGTCGGTGACAAGTCTTTCCAAGTTGGTAAGCAAAGATGCGATTTATACAATCAAGCATGTTTCGCCAAAAATATGGGAGCTTGTAATGACTTGTTTACAGAGCAAGTGTACCGGCATCGCGAACAAGCAAAGGCATATAAGTTGATGCGCGCACGAAATCAAATCTATAGAAGGCAGGGATAGCTCTAGGAATGTCTTATTATTTTTGTGTCTTCGCCAATAATCCATATTCGTGAGTGAAAGTGATAGAAGTCATTATAGCCATTATTTTTATAACTATCTATAAATCTGTTGAAAACTGAATTTATTTAAACCGTGGCAAATGTATTTCAAAATGTCTGAATCTAAAAAAATATGCCAGCAGTACAGTATCGAGTATTTGAAATATAGATTTACGCACTCTCCTACAAACCTATCATTACCTATGTGTTCTTCTTCTAGGCTACAAGAGCATTTGAATAAAATGCATGCTGATAAAAAGGGCAAAGATTTATCCTCTCATAATATTTCACTGTTAATCGTAAAAGCGGTAAAACCACACACAATTGGCGAGGAATTAATCTTGTCAGCAGTTAAAGAGGTAATAAAAACTGTTCTTCATCATAAGACACTGTCAGATATCATCAGAAAAATTCCTCTGAGTAGTAATTCGGTGCAAAGAAGAATAGATGAAATGGTTAAAGACGTTGAAATACCATTATGTGATTACTTAAAGACTTGCAAATTTTCCATTCAACTCGATGAATCACCTCTTACAAATAATGAAAAAATTATCAAAAGTTACTATTTCCTAAAAAATTGGAAACCGATAAAACGGGAGAATTAATATTTAATACCATGAACAAGAAATTCCTATTCGTAATATTTTGTTAGCTGCTACTGATGGTGCTCCAGTAATGACAGGGGTCATAAGGATCTCATAGCGCATTTGGCTCTCAAAAGGTATTTGTCTGAATCGTTTTTGACTCAGTACTACAGATTATGTCATGTAGCATATGTAAAGAACAAGGCAACAATTTACATACTGAACCGTGTAGAGAGTGACCGCATGCCTAAATAGAAAATAGTTATTTACGTGACAAGTTCAGAAAGTGGCATTTTGTGGTATGTGTAAGTTTTGAGACAATGCCACAGACTGAGTGCTAAAAGGTCACTAGTCATGTAGCAACTTTAGCTTTTTTGCGCTAGCAGCAGTTTTTTCCAAAAAGTTAACATTGTGGAGTCCGACATAGTTTTGTCGGGACCCTTCGTTCCTTTAGCATCGTCATAGTGAACGACAACCTTGGAGCTAAATCGGCTACAGAGGTTGACTCGCTTATGGTTCACCAGGGCTAGAAGTAACACCCCGCTATGGAAATAATTGAAGCCCTAGATACAAACATTAAAAATGTAGCTATCATTAGGGCCTAGCGAATGAAAAAAAATGGGAAATGGAAACAATAACCTGCACAATTTGGGATTTAATCAACTATAAACTGGGATATACAATCTGATTATATGATAACGTCGTATAATTTCGAAAAACCATATAGAAATGGGTGCGATCCAAACCTATGGAAGAAAATAGAGACTCTGATGAACGCAATGGGTCTATTACATAGACGGATCAAAAACTTCGAGCGGACTATGCAGAAAACCCCCACTGGAGCTTTAGCATTCCAGTAGGGACAAGGGCAATAATATTCCAGGCATAAATTCACGCAATAAAGCATGTGTTGGTGAGAATATTAGACGGGGTTGCCGCAACCAAGAAATATACTTTCTCAGACAATCGCTGCTTTAAAGACTTTAGACGCTTATCTAGCTAACACCTCGATAACGATGGAGCGTAAACGTGACCTGTTAGAACAATCGTCCAGGAACAATAAGGTTGAACTACTGGACATTCGGGCATAAAATGTAATGATAAAGTGGACGAATTAGCAAGAGATAGAGCTACAAAACTATTCAGGGGTTCAGAACCAGCGTTTGGCATATCAAAACAGATGGTAACAACGACAATCAACAGATGGCCGTATCAGCAACATCTAGGTCGTTGGCTCGCAATATCTGGCCAAAGACAGGAGAGAGGCGTAATTGGCGGCTTCTCAAAAAAACTAACAATTGACGTTCTTCGTTTGGGCCCAGACCGAACTAGTAATAGGACTGATGGTCCCACGACATGCAGACTACATGGTGAAGAGGAAGAAACTTTTATGCACATATTATATGTCTGTTCCAAGGCCGCACATTCACAAACTGTTCAGAGCTCTACATTGTGGCAATAAATTATACAAGTCTACAAAAAAATATGTAGTTTTGGTGCAGCTCTGTTTTTATCTATAGTTGATAACAAAGGTAATATACTATACATCCAAAAAAATTTATTTTACCCTGTTAGCTCTAGTTCTCTACCTAACCTCATTTTTTATTTTTAGCCGCCTTATATGAAAACGGCAAGTTTTACAATAACACTGATAAAATTAATCTTATTATTTCATAATGGCTAGTAAGTTGAGACGTTGTGTTAATGATTCTGATAAGTTTTGTTACATTTATGGTGAATATATTTTGAAAGATCAGCGAAAATTGGTAACAGATACTGTGACCCGTTTGTATTTTGCTTACTTCAGTCTAGAAATTCGCAATCAAGATAAAGCGTGGGTGCCTCATAGTGTATGTAAAAAGTGCATTGAACATCTGCGACAATGGGAGAAAGGTACACGTAAATCTCTGAGATTTGGAGTACCCATGATTTGGAAAGAACAAGAAATATCCGAATATTTCTTCAGCAAGAAGACCAATACCCCATTTAGAAAACGTTTCAGTACCAGTTTTTCATCAGCTACCCCAATTTCAGGATGAAGAAATTGAAGAACCCAGTGCTTCTCAAGGAAGAGAATATTGTGCAGAAACATCGAATCCGAAATTATTTTCACAAAAAGAGCTTAATGATCTCATCGGAGACTTAGATCTTTCAAAAGAGCGTGCCGAATTACTAGCATCAAGATTAAAAGAAAAAAATTGCCTATCCTCTGACGTAAAAATTTCTTCATATCGCACGAGAGTACAAAACTTATTGCAATTTTTTTCTTTTGATGAAAATTTAGTATATTGTAGTGAGCGGTTTAGTCACTTTCATGGGCTTGGAGACCTATCAGGCAAGTGATTGGCGTCTCTTTATTGACAGCAGTAAATGAAGTCTAAAAGCTATACTTTTCCATAATGGTCATAAACATGCTTCTATTCCGACTGCCCACTCTGCTTGTCTGAAAGAAGAATATCAAGTGATTTCAGTACTTTTACAGAAAATAAAATACGTTGAACATAAATGGGTGATATGTGTCGACTTGAAGATGGTTAATTTTTTGTTAGGACAACAAAGTGGCTGTACAAAATATCCATGTTTTATTTGTTTGTGGGACAGTCGAGCCAAATCAAAACACTAGATACAAAAAAAATTGACCAGTGAGAGATGCTTTGGTAGTTGGTGAAAGAAATGTGATAAATGAGCATTTGGTTCCGCGAGAAAGAAATTATTCTTCCACCTTTGCACATAAAATTAGGGCTAATGAAGCAGTATGTCAAAGCTCTGGACAAAAATGGTCAATGTTTCCATTTTATTTCTCAAAAATTTCCTGGGTTAAGTACTGAAATACTGAAAGCAGGCATTTTTGATGGGCCCCAAATAAGTCGATTAATTAAAGACTCCACTAATTTTGAGACATCTATGACTGAAGTTGAAACTTGCGTGGAAATCTTTTGTAGCGGTTGTACAAAATTTCCTCGGAAATTACAAGGCTGAAAACTATGTACAGTTAGTTGATGAAATGCTTCATCACTTTAAAAATTTAGGCAGTCATATGAGCATAAAAATACACTACCTTAATAGTAATATAGATCATTTTCAACATAACCTAGGAGATTTGAACGAAGAACAAGGAGAACCTTTCCACCAAGATATAAAAACAATGGAAAACAGGTATCAAGGCAGATGGGACGTTCATATGATGGCTTCTTCTATTGCTTGGGACTTATGCGAGATTGCTCAAGACAATTTCACTCTGAAAAATCACTTAAAAAACAATTTCTTCATGTAGAATGTTAAAATAAAGCCATATTTTTGTAAAAATGCATTTTTTTATCTCATTAACTAGATACAAAAAAACCAGTAACATTTCTGACATCACCTTATCAGACATACCTAAAATCAGGTCTAAAATCCTGAAGAGCTTGGATGGAAGCTAGTAAACCTTAAAGGGACGACGCTCATGTAACCAAGATAGCGGAGCACAGTAAGCCAAGAAGCTGCAGTACACAAGCAGGCACAATCGCCTATCCCGTCTACAATTAACCAACAAATTAACTAGCATCGTGATTCAACTTGCTAGACTTTAACTTGATAGCAAATATATCTTGGCATGAACATGTTGCATACATAGCAAAGAGAGCTTCTAAACTAGATTTCCCACACTTTACACACCACAACATCTTTTAATCCTGTACAAAGCTCAAACTGCTCCCATATTTGGGGCTCTGCTCCCAAACATACGCTGCATTTGTTGGACTCTATTCAGAAGAGAAATATTTACCTGATTGGACACCGAGAACTGACCAGCTACCTTAATTTCTTGGAGCATTGAAGAACAGTTGGTGACTTGAGTTTATTATACAAGTACTTTTATGGAAGGTGTTCAATGGATGTAGTCCTCTTAATTCCTTCCAAAGTGGTGCATGCTAGAAATAGACGTTGCGCTAATACATCACATCGGTACGAGGCTAAGCTTGTCACTCCTTAGACCACATTTTTTAAGTATTTTGTTATATGGAGAACCTCATTCTTTGGAATGATGACAGAACTGTGTTTCCTACTAAATACAGTAAACAATAAACAAAAAAAGTATTGTAAAATAATGAGACAATGTATTACCATGTAATTGACATATTTCTGTTTTAGTTTTTCATTTTTAACTTAAAAATTTTAAGCCCTAATTTAATCGAAATAAATATTGTTGCTTATATACAGTAAACAAACAACATTTTTGAGTCAAGTAAAAAAAAAACAAGAATAAAAACGTATTGATCCGCTTGGTACTAAAATGGACCGTCTTTGACTCTACTTTCTGTTTTCATGTGTGTGAAGCTGTTGAATTTTCTTTCTGATTAAAAAATTATAAACTTTCACTTTAGTTAAAATATCCAGTAGTAATGTTTGGAGCAAATTTTTTTTAGTGTGAAAACGAAGTATTTTATTACAACTTATATTTGCCAAGAATGAACAGATAACTTAACCAACATTTTTTGTATTCATTTATACTAACACACACGTTAAACTTTATGTAGATCAGGAGTACGAAATGCTAAAGTTGCCACAGGACTAGTAAGCTTTCAGTACTCTTTCAATGGCATGGTCCCAAAATGTACTTACTCGTATCGTAAAATGTCACTTTCTGAACTTATCACGTAAATAACCATTTCCACACATGGAAACTTTCTCCGCGTAACTATTCAATATGTAAATTTTTACATTGGTCTTCAAATGCGCTATCATGACGTAATCAACCTTTTCACAAATAAATAAAACTTAAATTATTACTTTTTTTAAATAAAAAATTACACGAATTTTATTGTTTTAAATAAAACTACACGAATTTTATTGTTTTAAATAAAATTACACGAATTTTACTGTTAGAAAATGTGCACGCTTGTACAAAATATGTTGTTTGTAATTTTTGAAAAATGTATATTTTTTGCATTCACAACTATATATGGAAAATGACCATTTTCGCAGTGGTTTCGGAAAATATAATTTCAATCGTTCAGTTAATCCTTATCTTACATATGAGCTGGCTCACAGCAACGTTACCACCAAAGGGTTCTATTTTCCCATAAGTGCTAAGTAAATATAAAAATATTTTATATTAGTTTTTAGTTTATGTATGACAAGGGTGATATTTGCTCGGATTTTTTTTTAATTTCTTATTAACGGTAAGTTTCAAGTAGTTTAATTTTAGCTCTGTTGTGCAAAAAACACTCAGTTTTAAAAGATTTTATCCTTCATAAATGAAAACTGATCTAAAACTCGTATCAGACTGGAAACAAAAAGGTAAAATAATAATCTCTCTTATACTTTTATCAGACAAGCTTATCTCGCCTATGTAATTGCAGGATAAAATAAAAATAAGTCAAGACCTGATTTTGACTTTTCATCCAAACGTCTAGATCAACTAAATGATTTTTTTTTTTTTGAATAGTAACATAATGAGGATATTTAAATTTAAATTTTATAGTCCAGTAAAATACTGAATTTCCGGAAAGCTAACAAGTCAAATAGCATCCTGCCATGCTTATGTTGGTTTACGATAGTTTAGGTTATATCAAATCCGTCGCAAAGCGCCAACCCATCCCGCCATTCCTATGTTAGTACTGGTTAGTTGTATTTAGGTTTATTTTAGTTTTAGTCAGTTCAGATCAATTCAAGTTATGATTAGGTTATATAGAGACCGATGCGAGGCGCCAGTCCATCTAGCCGAATCATAGTAGTTCTGGTTAGTTCAGGTTACTTTAAGTTAGGTTTTGGTTGTCGCTAAGCACCGGTTTATCCCGCTAGACTTATGTTAGTCCTGGTTAGTTTAGGTTAGTTTTAGTTATGTCTAGTGCTTGTCCTGCAGGCTTATGTTAGTCTTGATTAAGTTAGCTTCGGTTATTACTTCGGTATATCTAGACCTATTTCGTTAGGCTTATATTAGCTCTGGTTAGTTTAGGTTATGCTTTGGCTATATTGAATCCGGCGCGAAGCGACACCTCATCACACTAGGCCTCAGTTAATCCTGGTTAGCTCACATTATGTTTTGGTTATTTTGAGACCGAGGCAAAACGCTAGCTAATTCCACCAACCTTATGTTAGACCTGACGGGCATAAAGGGCTTCTCCTAATTTTATAATCCGAATTTTTTTTCTTCAGATTATGTCTTAGAACTGTAGAAGCTATCCATATTTTATAAAAAAAATTAATTTGCTCGTGGGCCACTGCGTTCATCTTAAATACCCCTGAATTTTACACGGGAAAAATTCACAATCTTTATCAATCACCGAAGAAGAGTTACTTAATGAGATTTAGAGCTTGTAAAAATGGTTTAACTAAGGGTAATAAACTCAATGTTTTTCCTGATAAGTTCAGTTTTCATGTTTTATTTAAAGACTATAATTTTATCAGAAACATTCCTAAATTTCTGGATGCTCAATGTTCTTCATGGATTGCAATTTCATGATCATATTACTATTTTAAATAAAAAAAGACTAACTATTCTGTGGTGATAGTTACATCGAAAAGATTCAGTATTCAAACGGAAAAACTTTTTTTTTCGTTGAGAATCACCTAGGATTCAGTATAACTTTTGAGGGTTCTACAATCCTTACAGCCACATGTAGATATTTTTAATGCCACTTTATGTACCAATACCGATTATTGTTCGTTAATACCAATTAAATTTCCTTAATGCTATTTTCTTCTTCTTCTTCTTCCGAATTATAGCTAGGCACTATTACCTGTTTTTTTCTCGATTTTTCTGGTACTAGATATTTTTTCGATGCCCAGGTAATCGACCTCCCCATCACCTGCTTGCACCTGATCGGCTCTTTTGCTATTGCTATTGTCTTGGTTTTTTAGTGTTCCACTTATAAGATCACTTCCGTGTCCGCCTGTCACAACCGATTTTTTCCGAAACTATTTTGGTCTCACATATAAAGTTGAAATTTGGCACTAATATAGGAATTGGTGGCCTCATCAGAGCCATGTAGTTTTCAAAGTTAAAACCGATTTTGACTTATGGGGTTAGTTTTGGGGGATGAAATCGGAAGCGAAAAATTTTTTTTGCCAAGTATATTGTAATAGTTGCGCACATTCTCTTTATATTATTTAAAAAAAAAATGCGAAAAATCGTCCCCCCCCTTATCTCGAAAAGTACTGATCAAAAAATTTTTAAAAAATTCTGGAATATTCTCTACAGGGTGTAAATTGAATGAAAATTATCGTGCATTACCGTTAATAATTTATGTAGCATATAAAAAAAACAAAAATTTCAAGGTCATCAGTTTTCACTAAAGATCGGAAAAAAGTTTTGTTGAAAACTCATTTGGGATGTGTTTTGTGAAGTCACTAATCATTTTATACTTCCGTAACGAAAATTTTTATTTTAAAAGCAATCAACGTACGGAACACTAATTGCGCAAGTCCAACTTGCACTTGACCGGTTATTTTTTTCAATTGAGATTGACATATTGTTTTGTTACTATGTAGAATTCGTATAGCAGCCTTTGCAGATCGTTTTCGGTCTCGGCTATTATTTTCGCGTTATCTGCATAACATATAATTTTAAGTTCTCTTTTCCCCATTCTTATCCCTTCTTTTTTTGACATTCTTTATAATTTCATCCACGACAATATTAAATAGAAGAGGTCTTAAAGAGTCTCCCTGCCTGATTCTAGATTCATAGTTGATTGGTTCTGTCATTCCTCCTGCTAATCTTGCGACTACTTTATTGTCTTTATATATATTCTCCATAGTTTTAATTAGGTGTAATGGGATGTTCCTGATATATAATAGTTGAATAACCTCTTCTATTTGCACATTGTCGAAAGCTTTTTTTAAGTCTATCAGGCACAAGTATGCTGGAATGTTGTATTCTATGGATTTTTCCTTTACGTGTCTCACAATGAATATGGCATCGGTGCATGAGCGCCCACTTCTGAATCCTTGCTGTTTTTTCCAGTCGTACTCTCGCGTTTATTTTTGTTATAATAATCTTTGGTGTCAGTGTACAGTTTAGCAGATTTATGCCTCTATAGTTATTTGGATTTTCTTTTTCTCCCTTCTTGGGCATTAGTATAACTGTCGCTATTCTCCATTCATCTGGGATTCTCTTCGACCTTATAATCCTTTGAAAAGTGTCTGGAGTTGCTTAATCAGTGAGTGTCCCCCATATTTTAGTAGTTTATTAGCTATTTGGTCTTCGCCGGGAGATTTACGGTTTTTTAATTTTTTCAATGCTTCTATTACGTCTTCTTCCATTATATATGTTTCTTCGTTTATCGTTATATCTGGTATTTGTGGCAGTGTGATATTCTGTTCCCTTTTATATAATTGTGTAAGATATGTTACCCACGTTCCTTTCTTCACGTATGTATACTGCATTAGTTCTGGAAAAATAAACCTTACACATTGAGAAAAATCGCTAATTTTCAACAAAACCTTTATTCCAAAACCTCAACTAACCTGAACTAATTGCTCGTGAAGTTTGTCCTTATCTCCACACAATTTGGCTATATCATCAAATTAAGTTTCATACCTAAAAACATATGAAAAAACCAATTTCCGCGCAAAAGCAATTATTTTTTTGTAATGATCGACCTTGAAAATGTTAGAAAAATTTGTTTTCATTACAAAATAAAAAATTCCGGTAAACTGCAACATACCCAAGATTTCCTCGATAGTAATAAAACTTATTGACTTTGGCGGGGAATCTTCGAAAAGTGTATCAGAAACATTCGTTCGTAAAATAATACGAAGATTATATATGTTTTAATTGAGACATAATGCCTAGGTAGTATAATGGCATTAAGTGACATTAGTGAAAATAATAGATAATGACTGGTATATTGTAATATCATTTTTATTGGTTAGTATCGCGAGTATGTTAAAAATATTTTGTCTATAATATAATTTAATTTCTAAAGAAGAAATTTTTGTTCAATATAATTCCTAGTAATTTAAAATTTGAAATTTAAAGTAATTCTAAAGTTTTCCACGGACATTCTCATTTTCTATTTTCTAGCTAATAGGTATATTCAAAGTCCGAAACTACAAGGTGAGATTATTATAATATCTTGGATTGATTTGGCAAACTATCAAAACTAAGTGACTGACCTGTCTTGATATCATTTTTCAAAAATAAACCTTAAATTAACTTTATGTCGTTTATGTTTCCAAACTTTATTTAAAAAAAATTACATAATAGAAATAAAAAGATAAAAAACAAATCGCTCAGAGACCGATATATCAGAAATTATTTAACAAGTAATCGGCCAGATAATCTTTTGGTGATTGTTATTATAAAATCAATGTGAATCTTTTCAAAGGAATCTGAAAAATGTCCAAATATTTACGTCAGAAAATAAAATAAAAATTTTTGTCAACGTAAAAAGCGCTAGTTTTTCAAAGAGACAATTAGGGTCTTTGCGCCCTAGGACCGAGAGGTTACAGCACGAACGTTGATCGATTCCAACATAGACATTTTTTTAAAACTTAATAATATTTATAATAAAAAAATCAATTTATTGCAATTATTATTCTATAATTTCAAATATTTCTCAGTTAAAAATAAGTATCTAAATCGACAATAAGAATCACAATAATTCGCTTTAACTTTGAATATTCGTAATTGATAACGAATATTTCTAATTCAACTTTTTAACCGTAACAAGTTCGCAAACTCTCTTATTATGCTCTCTCTTGCAAGGCCTAATATTCCAAATCACGATTGCAAGCGTCACAGCAGTTGCTACAGATAAAAATGCAATAGTGCTGCTTTTTTTTTGTTTCATTCTAACTAGCAAAGGTTTGTTCTCCTCTACGTAAATTGTTGTTCCCTAGAGTACTATTACAGACGAATTAATTCGTTTTACTAATTCATTCGTTTATGATTTTAAATTATCATTCTAAAGTAAAATACCATTAACACTTCAGTGGTTCTTTAATGTGTCTGCTATAGAGCAGTAAAAATTGTACTTTATTTGGGACTACAACCATGTAATTTTGTAATTCAAGGTCCAACTTATTTTTCTTTATACACGAAACCTCCATATGGAATGAGAAAAATGAGTTTTTATAAACCCAAGTATACAGGGTTTTCAAGTCGATGCATTGTTCTTACCTGATTATAGTATTCAATAAATATAGTCAATTTCCCAAATATGAGCTATATTAAAAACAAGATCTATAGTCACTTGGAAAATTTGTAGAGATCAGGGAATTTCAAATTGGAATGGACAAAATGTCGGACACCAGGAAAAAATGTAAACGACATAAACTCCTATACAAAAAATACTTATAATTTCAAATAATATGAATCTAGCCTGCAAATATATAAAGGATTTAGCTCCAAGAGGACTCTGTCGATATTATGCTACTTAGGACCCGCGATAACGTTGTGCATCCCCATTTTCGACAATTCATTTTGTCGAAAGTAGCACACCCGTCACATGGTGTATTGCCTCCGATGTACATTGATCATTCTTTACGGAAACTGGTATATTTTTTTGTCAGATGGACCTGGGCCTGTAAAGCTAACAGGAAACCTTCAGTCTTTTAGCCAGTAGTTTGACGCAGCTTTGACATTTTCTTGAGTAATTCTGTTTAGATGTTGTCTGAGAAGAAGCTTTGCTGACCAGGCATGTTGCGTTTTGTGGTCTCTTGGTGGGGATAATGCAATTCATGTTTCCTTTGGGGTTAAATTATCTGATTTGCATATTGCTAGGTGTAGTGTGTTAAGATTAGTAAATATTTGCGTACGTTTATTATTTGTTGCTTTACTTTTATCCACTTTTAGTGACATTTTGAGAGTGGTGTTCCTGTGTTTAGATGGAGTATTGCAATTTTTCTCTGCAACGTTCCTAAATCCATCTTGCTTCATTTTACGATTCCAAAAGCGCGGAAGATGCATATGTGTTGAGTATTCTGAATATTTTTTTTTTGTTTAGCTTAGTACGCAGCACACGCTTTACCCTCCTTATAAACCCCTGTGCCGAGTCGGCCTTCATTGTTCTGTGGTCAGTTCTTAACGCTGGTTTCATACCTAGGTACTTTTAGGTTTGTTTGACCTCCACTGCCTCAATATTCTTACCATACATTCCAAATGCACCCCTTAAGCTTTTTCCCGACTGCATTCTTGCAGCTTTGGAGAACCTTTCAACGATTTTAAGCAAGTGGCTGTTATTAGTTTAAGGTTGTCCACATATAATAGATGTAGTCTTACTACTTCTTCGTTGTTATCTGGATGCAATTGAGTTCAATTTGTGTTGGGAATATTGTTTCACATCGAAATAAATTTAAGAAAAAGTTAGAATACGGCCATTAATTCTATAGACCTTCAGTATACCTAGACATCACTTGTACAGTACTGAGAGCCTTCTTATAGACCAGACAGGCAATATAAAGATGTCTCTTTTTTTCATAAGGCTAGGTGCAGATGAAATAATTAGGGAAAAAAACAAAAATATTCGTTTGCTTATCCAACTAGTTTAGGGTAGCATCTATATTACCAAGAGCGTGTGTGACTGACCTCTCCGAATTTTCTCTATTTGTTTTTAACTTTTATCGACCCTTTTAATTGAGGAATTTAACTTCTGATACAAAATCTCTGATCCTGAGAATGTAGGGATTTTTTGTTTTAGAGTATCAATCACTGCTGGGACGTGTAATTAACAGCGTTTTGATGCGAGTGGCGTTGAACGTGGTTCGTTACTTCTTCTACCCATCTCTGTAGTTTTCTTATTTCCATCCCTCCAATATATTCTGTTAATTACCAGCGAGATTAGGTGTTCTTGGTTCTGTGTTTGATTTTAACTTCATTAATCTAGATATTGCCTTTGCTGCCCAACAAATCAGCATATGTAAATATTTCAGCTTGTGAACCTTAACATATTTCCTGAGCTGAGTCTATCGATGGTCCATCTAATCGGCCAGTTCCATCATACTCTAGCCCTGCTGTCATAAGTTAGTTAGTAATTTGTGATAAAGGTCATCGCTACCATCCGGTTCATGTCATCTAATGAGTTCTTGTTGCTACTCAGGTTCATTGACTTGGATGTCATTGTTGTCTATAATTCTAAATTGGTTCTTAACTTTTCGGGAAAAGAGTTGATCTTAGGTAATCGCAATTGCGTATTCTAATATTTCGTTTAGGACACATTACCAAACTATACCGCAAAACAATAAATCCGAGCCATATATATATAATCTATATTTTCAAAAATCATTACTTTAAGCGAAATAAGTCGACAAACTAATAAAAAGGCATTTTCATTTACGTAAATTGGTATGCAAAAAGCGACCATATAAATCACTAAACCTGGCAAAACTAGATTAACAAGAAGTAAGAGAAATGATGCAACGAGAACTCAACGATGAACTTGGCAAAGTGAATGAAAGTGATTTGACAGAAGTCGGGGTACTATGGGATAAGCTGAAAAATATGCTGAACAGGACGTGTAATAGGCACCTACAAACATTAGGAGAAACCAATGAAAAAAGGTAGATGACTGGCGATATCTCGATATTGATGGAGAGAAGAAGACAGGTCAAGAACAACAAGGAAGAATATAAAAGGCTACAGAAGATCATTAAGTCAGAAATCAAGAGAGCCAAGGAAGGCTGGATGAGAGAAATGTGCCGGGAAATGGAAGAATTAGAAAAGAAACACGATAGCTTTTGTAGCCACAAGAAACTTAAGGAGATTGCTGGTATCTACAAAAAACCACAACGAGCTACCCTGGTTGATTCAACAAATACACCTATAATGGATGAACGGGAAATCAGAGGCACATGGGAAAAATATATAAATGAACTCTTTCATGACGATAGACCACCCTTACAGAATAATGAAGAAAATATGGAGGACGGTCCAGAAATTCTTAACGAAGAAGTGCTTCACGCCATCCATATATCACCCAATGGAAAGTCTCCGGGTCCGGATCAGATTCCGACAGAGATATTGAAACTTGTAAGCGAGGGTAACATATCACAAATCACAAAATTATTTAACTTGATATATAACACTGGGGTGATCCCAGATGACTGGCTCAGGTCGACCTTTGTGACTATTCCAAAAAAACCCAGACCTAAAAAATGTAGTGACTATCGCTTGATAAGTTTGATGAGTCATCTTTTAAAGACATTCTTGCGCGTCATACATGCCAGAATTCGCAGAAAGTGTGAATTTGATCTTGATGACGCTCAGATGGGTTTTAGGAATGCTTTCGGAACCCGTGAGGCTTTGTTTGGTATTAATGTCCTTCTCCAGAAGTGCCGAGATCAGCGTAAAGAGGTATTCGCCTGTTTCATAGATTACGAAAAGGCATTCGACAGGGTGCTACACTCTAAATTGATATCAATGTTACGCGAAGTACAACTGGACAGTCGAGATATACGTATAATTGAAAATCTGTACTGGGGACAAACAGCGGAAGTACGTATAGAAGGGATGACAACATCTAGCATCCAAATACAGCGAGGAGTCCAACAGGGTCGTATCCTCTCGCCTCTACTTTTCAACCTTTATTCGGACCGAATTTTCAAGGAGGTCCTTGAGAATGTGGACCATGGAGTTAGAGTAAATGGCGTACTACTCAACACAATTAGATATGCAGACGACACTGTCATCATATGTGATAAGATAGAGGGTCTTCAAGAACTGTTAAATAAAATCAGCACAGTTGGAACAGATCTTGGCCTTAACATTAATATCAGTAAGACGAAACTCATGATATTCAGCCGAGATCCACATAGAGACACTCATTTGTTTCTGAACAATTCTCAAATCGAACGGGTTGAGAAGTTCAGGTATTTGGGTAGCATCTTGACGGAACAATTAGACCCCGACATAGAGATAAAATGTATCGAGACAGCCAGGAATCACTTCTTGAATATGAGAACACTATTTTGTAATGACAACATAAATCTCAAGCTACGTCAGCGCATGGTCAAATGTTACATCTGGTCGGTTGTTTTGTACGGTGCAGAAAGCTGGACTCTCAAAGTAAGCACGATTAATCGTTTAGAGAGCTTTGAAATGTGGACTCATCGAAGAATGCTGCGTATTCCTTGGACTGACTTGGTAACAAACGAAGACGTTCTTAGGCGTGCAAGAACAGGAAAAGAGCTACTTACAACAATAAAATGCCGCAAGATAGCTTATCTGGGTCACATCTTGCGGGGAGACAAGTATCGTTTTCTCCAGTTAATCATGAAGGGCAAAATTGACGGAAGACGCGGTGTCGGCCGAAAACAGATGTCATGGCTTAACAACATCAGGTCATGGACCGGCATTCAGAAGGCAGGTGATCTTTTTAGAATGGCAGAGAACAGGGACGCGCTCTCCAGGGTGGTCGCCAACGTTCGGGGGACCGGACAGGGCACTTGAAGAAGAAGATTTACGTAAAATAGTGGTATATTTTCTTATAACTCTTATATGTTGTTGGTTGTATATAATAATTTTCATATCAGAAGCCACATTTTAAAAATGACTGGGTTTAAAGTAAATTATTGTTTAGTTCATGTATGCCGTTAGTTTTTGAAAAACTAATACTGCAACATGTTTTGAAGTATTGTTTTAATTTACTTTATTAATTATTCATAAAATTATGCGGGTAAATATTTTGAACAACTGATAATAAGCATTCAACGTATGTTAACTTTATTATAATGTATAATAAGCCGTGATTCCAGGAAAAAGCAGAATTTCTCACAAACAACTAGCGTCATAGTACAAAGTCTACAAAATCGGATACTGTAAATAGTAGATACGTAATGTTCATTTTTATACACAGCTGTTGCGTCTGATTAATCTAGACTCTTAGGTATGCCTATTGGTTTTTAATTATGTTTTATTTTTATCTGAAATACGATTATTTCTGAATTAGAATAACTTGGTTTAATTTTAATATTCCTGAACTTTGTATTTGTATCAATAATCTTGCTAACATTAAAGATGATGAAAGAAGAGTTAAGAAAACGATATATGGCTTACGTTTTTGAAATACTCCTCTATTTCTTTCTCTTCGTCTCTTGAATTATCTTTATTGCGATTTATATATAAATTGGTTTTTGATATTCGACTATCCACCCCTTCCGTATTTTATATTTTATACTTGTTTAGTTCGTTTGGTATTTTTTTACCTAATTATAAGTCAAAAATATATATTTTATCTTCCTCTTTTGTAATATTTGATGAAGAATTTGGTTCGGATAAATTTCTTTTTTATTTAATTTTTTAGCGTTTCATTTATTTATATTTCATTTGATATCTGATATATAATCCCATTCTAAATATGTAGATTTGAGGATCCAAACATCAGGTGAAGAGATATGAAACCACACAGAAATGTATGTGTCAAGTACATGAGATTATCTTATCAAAAGACAGACAGACAGATAACCAACGGAAATAGGGGATTTTTTCACAAATACAATATGTACTTCCGTTTAGCAATGGAAGTAGAAAATATATATATATATATATATATATATATATATATATATATATATATATCTATTACATATATATATATATATATATATATATATATATATATATATATATATATCTATTATATATATATATATATATATATATATATATATATATATGTCTATTATATATATATATATATATATATATATATATCTATATATATATATATATATATATATATATATATATATATCTATTATATATATATATATATATATATATATATATATATATATATATATATATATATATATATATATATATATATATATGTATATATATATATATATGTATATATATATATATATATATATATATATATATATATATATATATATATATATATATATATATATATATATATATATATATATATATATATATATATATATATATATATATATATATATATATATATATATATATATATATATATATATATATATATATATATATATATATATATATATATATATATATATTAGAGTGACCGGATCTCATAGAGGGGGAAAAAAAATGTCGGAATCTTGTTCGTCTGGACCCCACAAAACGATTCCCCTTTTCAGATATTGAGATAGCCGAAATTTGAGCTCGATTAAACGACGTTAACCCGTGCCGCTCGTCGCTCAAAGTTTGAAAAAATCCAAATTTTTGGCCAAAAAGCTGACATATGGAGCCATAACTCCAGAACGGTAAATAATAGAAACACGCTTAATATCTCAAAAGAAAGCTAATGTTGTTCTTCAAAATTTATATTCTATACATAATTGTTGTTATTTTAAGTCAAACCGAGTTACAACAGCCTTTAGCCCCAAAAACGTGACCTGGTACCACTAGGAGCATACTTCGTATATTTTGTTATTAAGTGATAAATTTTGCTTTTTTTTGGTATATTTTTGAGTTTAAAGTAGAAATATAATAAAAAAACAAGTAATACTGTTAAGTCTAATGACATTTTTTATTTTAAAATATAAAAATTAGGTATATAATACATACAAAATAGATACAGAAAAGATACAGACGTAGTACCTACATGAGTTGATAATTTTACATAGTTATCTAATCTATTCTAGAGCTTTTGTTAAAGTAGTTTTTGAAACGTCAGGATATAATGCTCGGCATTTACTTACAACTTGCAGGACATATTGCTTTTGGTCTTCATCTTTTGTCAGAAGGTCGTTAAAGTCGGTTATTAATTTAACACCACGCTCAGCCATATCATTAACTACTTTTAATGTTTTGACAATTTTCAATCCCTCTTGGAAGTCATTATTTTGAGGCCAGGTGTTTGGATGTTGTCTTAGGAAATCTGTTTTTATATTAAATTGGTCAAAGAATGTAAACGTTTCTTTGGTAAGTAAATTTACCAATCCTCCATCAACTACCTCTTTTAAGTTTTCTTTCCTAACTTTTGGATTTACAACCCTAGCGTGCTGTGATGGTTCATCTGTGCTAC